>OV884031.1:9762500-10362500 GCA_930367265.1 Catocala fraxini
TAAAAATGTTATATAAAGTTTTAAAATAATAAGTTAAATTCTACTTCACCTTAAATTTACATGTAATGTAAATAATCTTGAGAACAGGACAATTTTAAAGGTGGGAGATTTCGTAACTCTAAGCTATAACGAAACTATGATGACACAACAAAAGTGTGAATGATGTCTGTGGTACTTATAACCAATATAACAATAAGGATTTTGAATTATGCTGCCGTGTAACAAAAACGTAAGTACATTTGCTCCACAAAAATTCAATTTATATTTTTGTGGAGCAAATGTATTTACGTTTTTATCGTCGTATAATTGATATCGAATACCTTTGTTAAGTCAGTATTTGTGGCTCGAATAATTGAATTGGTCGATATATACCTACCAATGTAGTATTTGGGTATTCTTCATTATAATCACATTGTTCTATTACAGGTTGTATAGAAGTAATGAGAAGCTAATGTCCAAAATGGCAGAAATAAGTGTTACGAAACGCAAATATTCTAGATGCGGGTGTAAAAACAATACATTGAACATTTTCCCGCTTCCTGAACATATGCGAGATACAAGACAATCTCTTGATCTTACCTAATTTGAGCTCTGATCCGACTGAAATCGATACATTGGAACAATTAAACTTGTTGAAATTAATGAAACTCAAAATCTCGTGTTTCACCCAAATCTCAGCTTATTTAATTATCCCATCCATCATATCTTGAAATCTTCACATCAAACCTCATTGAATCTCAAAAAAGAAAGGTTTCGATAACTATAGTGTCCTTATAAACATGTTAAAGGTGAGATTCTCTAAATGTCATGTAATGATCGATGGCGTTAGTAAGTATGTACTTCTTTCTACAGAGACTAAGGATTACAGCGTGTTGTGCAATATGAGTAAAATGCTATAAAAAGAAACCATTTAACGACCATAGAGTAAGAGGCAGCATGTTTTTATTTAAAATAACATTAATCCTACATAAATATTACGCACCTCTCAGGTGCCAAGAATACTTAATTTCCTAAATCAATATGAGGTGAAACGAAAATATGTGAACCGCTGTTATCTCATCGAATTCAAAATACTTATTCTAACGAGTTATATGAAGTGGAGTAGTTTAAAGTAAATTAATTGACTACAAGGATGATGCAGTGTTATGATGTGCCTAGTGCGTAGTGAAGCAGGTTCCCGTGCGGAACAATTATCTATATGACCTACGGATAATTACTCCGGGCCTAGGCGGGTGGGGCGCTTTATAAACATATAAATCATATTTATAAAGCACCGCATATTAGAATCGTGGCCATTTTACATGAACACGTATTGTTGAGATTGCTTTGTTTGAACACAGAATAGCGGCGCATAATGCAGTACAAACGCAATAACTTAGTTTTATTTAGCTCCTAACTATTAGGTCTGTCGCCAATCCCGGTATGACAGTCTTGTGTCAATGACTATAGCCACAGGCTGCGGAAAAGTGTGAAACAAAAGTCAAAGAGCTGTATTACGTGTTTATGGTCTGCAAATGTGAGAGAGAACTTTTACCGCGACTCTGGCTATAGCCATAAGAAGTTTCAGAATGGAGTTAATTGTAAGATGCTAATGTGCCGTCATATACAGTCTTAAAACGCATTACTATTAAAAGTACAATAATATCAAGTATTAAATATATTTTTAATTATAACCATTGACATGAAAAACGTATATACTAAGTATATTTACAAGTACAAATATTTTGACCTTATAATATAAATTATGATCATTGAGATGTCTATCTATTATACATCTAGCATTTCTTTTACGTACGTCATCTTATTATTTATTTATAATTCTTATAAGTGACGTAATTGTACACAATGCAACGTATGGGCAAATAAAGATTTCTTATTCATTTAATTACCTATACTTATTCTATCACCTATTTATTTCTTACCACCACTTACGTGGGTAGGTTCCTTTGAACAGTACGGATATAAAAGAGCAGAGTTTATGATAATAGAAATAACCAATTGACATTATATTCAAACATTGAATATTAATATATGTTATGCGGTATTGTAAAATGTAATACAATCTCTGTTTACCAACACTAAATGTTTACAAACGGATTCCTTAAAACAGTCCGGAAATATTAAATTCCTCTGATCAGCCGAGCCTCGTATCATTCGCGGAATACAAAGTTAATTATTTTTCTACAAACACCAACATTTTAATATAGAATAAAATGTAATTACGGTCGTTACTAAACAATGTGCCCGGGGGAACAGAGCAGTGTAATCTCGCCGCCATCACTGCAATTCATATAACATCTCAGCACATTACCGGATCACGTCGCGAGGCGGCGGCGACGCGGCGACGGCGTAACCTAACAACGAATCTGCGACTTCGACGACATTATCTCGGCTCAGGATATCGTTTGGAGATTTAAATCTAACAATATTTTTCGACAGAATATAAGTATTACGTAAAAACTTTGGTTATTAAGTACGATGAATAAAGGAAAATGTATAAAAAAGTCCGTTCTATATTTCAGCTTCAATTGTAACATTTTATTATGCGTAAACGAGCTGAAACAATCTGAATGTGTTTTTTATTTTACAGCACATGGAGTGCGCAATCACTGTCATGCCAAATGGAGGCTCCATTTATTTCTATAGTCATAAACTCTAGGTCGCGACGCACCCTCGTTGTACTTAGGTACTATGCTCTTCATCACAATTGACACAATGATCACTACGCTAATCTTCGATGATTTATTGACGACTCTAGCTCCATAATTAAAATAATTAAGCACGAAAGGTCACCTTTGTTTCAATATATCTAAATACAGAGATCACATTACTATAAAAGTTCGTTTATTGAAGCTCTTACGCTTCTAAGAAAAAGGGATACAGACAATATTGATAAATACCGTTTTTGGATAAATACATCTTTTGGCTTCAATGACAAAGCCGAAAAAGGTATTCACTCCAAGATAACTTAATTAAAGAATATACCGATTTTATGGCCACTGATTTAAAAGTTATAATCCTTCGCCAGAAGGGGTATAGACTTTCGTCTGTACATTCATCTAATTCAGCTGTTTTGCACGGCTGAACTAATTATAAGTACTTAATTTAATTATTTATTTCTTGCATCATGTTGCGCTGTTTGTAATTCAATCAAATAACAATTTTAAATATAGCATTGCGATTTGTAGTTCGAAATTATATGTTCAGATATTTCATCCATGTATCACAACACTTGCTGAATAGTGATTTTATGGATAGTGTTCAAAATAATATTGACAAATATCACAAAAGAAATGTTTTGTTTGAGTTCATAGCAATGTTTGCGATGTCGTATTTCAACGACAACTGTATTTTGATGTGATTATTTCCGATACAAGCAGGTATTATGTGAGGTTTAGGTTCACATTTAAGTAAAATAAAATCACTATGTACAACCTTGTCATATTATGTTATACAAAGTTATAAAACGAAATTTAAGGTTAACCGATCGTTATAAGTATATAAATAATAAGTAAAATTGAATTATTTCGCATTCAATTTGTTTTAATAATTATGTAAAATAAATTTCAATCACAGATCCTCATACATGTCATTTCAAAAAATGATTTAATGCGGGTATGCTTTTGGCTTTAAACGCAAAGGTACAAACATCATTAATTATATGAAAAAATTGTGAGCATACTTATTATTGATAGTTTTATAATCACTTTAACGCAGTTACATAACGCTTCAATTTTGTTATTCGAAATGCCATTTTTAAGATAGTAATTAAATCTAAAAAGCATTTGTGTTAACAGATGCTTTCAACAGGGTTCATATATTCGCAAACATGATGCAATAAATCTGTTGTTGCCGACTATACAGAAAATAACGTAAGAAATAAATATTAGGGAGCGTACAAAGGGACGTATTTAAAAAATACATCGTGGGTAGGTTCTTCTTTTGTCATTTCAGTCGATGAATTACTACACAACTTTTGGTTTCTGTTTAATGAGCTAAATTCAACACTCGTAATAAGCTACACTCGAGTCTCGGACAAGATATCCGTAACACTTCCAGTTCAAGTTTACGTTCCCTGTATAAAAATATTTCAATCGACTTATCACATAGTGTGCTTAGCACTAGCTACACTTAGAACTCACTAGTTTCTCATAGCTGCGCGTGTAACGAGTGGCGGCGGCGGGCGCCGCTTAGAGCCGCGTTCACACGATGATCTCGCGGATGACGCGGCGCGAGCGCGAGTTGGGCGTGGAGTAGCCCGACTCCAGCGACTCGTCGTAGCCTAGCGACATGTGCAGCGGCTTCTCCTCGCCGCCGCCCTCCTCCGCGCCGCCGCGCAGCCCGTACTCCGGCAGCCCGCTCACTTCGTGGTACGGAGACTCTGTTCACGAACGAACAATATCAACATTTTTATTACCATTGGTTGCAGACCAGCCGGTAGCCCTGGTAGTAGACCAGGTTACTATGCAGTGATGGCCGATCGTCTAAATGGCTGTTCTTGGAAAACGGAAACATAGCCATGCCGTCTACCGTAATGGAATAAGAAAATATGCTGCCTTTTAGTCGGAACGTTAATATACTTGGTAGCATCAACTCACTCGAGCTAACATCGATACCTACTACATATAGGAGACGAGGTAAAAGTAAGACACCATAATCGTAGACAGGACAGAGTATGTGGCATCCATGGCTTAAGAAATCGGAATCGCATATCGGAATCACCAATACTGCAACTAAACAGGTTACAAGTAGGATAATTCTCTGACTAAAACCATCTCAGTTTCACACAAACTTTTGCTTTGCTCTCGAATACAAAACTTTTCATTAGTATCGCATACGCTTTGTTCTGCTTTAACTTATGTCCATTAGTTAAAACTGCCATGCTTAAAAAATATCTACTCCAGGCGGATAGTTATTTCAAGAAACAAGAGCAATTAAGCTCTTGGCTAACATACGCGTATAACTTTGGCAAGTATGCCTACATCTCGAAATGCTGCACTATAATAGCTTGTCATGCTACTGACTAACTTCTTACAAGATGATATCGGAACGAAACTTACCAATATGCTGGTCCATACGTTTCTTGGGCTTGTGTACCGAGGCGTACGGGTCTGAGCAGTACTCCTGACGCGATGGGTTCTGTGTTGCTCTCATATCATAATCGGCAGGTGGCGCGGCCTGGCTGGCATGTGGTAAGTGGGAATAGTGAGCATAATCGTCGATGTTCCTGTAGCCAGCGTGGGATATTGGGTCATAGTCGTAGTTGCTCTGGCGGTCTAATACTTGGTGGGCTGGTAATGTGCCAGCGTTGTTCGCCGTCTGCATTTTCATTTGCCACAGCGAGTCTTGTGAATTGACGCTGCCCCCGTTGTTGCTGTTCGTATAGCTGTTCTCTATGAAGCCCATATTCCCTGCGAACAATCATCCCGTTAGTATTGTCAAACGTAAACAAAGAAACAGGGTGAGACCGTACTCGTCATGCAAAGCGTGCTCTCGGGATATTTGAGATTTTACCTTCTATGTCGATTGAAGTTAGTCCTTAGTGATTGCATAAGAGAAATAAATAAACATAATACAGTCGAAATTAAAGAAATGAATAACAGAATTGTGTATAAAATACTAGAATGATCTGTGTTAGTATGAAAATCATAATCGAAAAGAAAGTGAAAAGATATTAGCACGTATTAATTCAAATACTCACAATCAGAATTTGGCATTGTTTGTCCCGGGTGAGTTTGTGTGTGAGGCGGTACGTGGTAGGCGTACCCACCCGTGGAGCCGTATCTCGGCGATTTTGAATCATCCATCGACAACGTCATGGAATGTTCTAGTGCTTTATTCTCCATGCCTGAACTGGGATAGTATGGTGGCGGAGCCTGGTTCTGTGGCGTTACTTTTGATGGTCTCATTGAATCCATCTCATGGTCTTTTGACCTATCTTTCTTGTTTGGTCTTCGTCTGCATTGATAGATTAGGAACAACAGTCCCACAAATAGAAGCACCACCACTGCAGTCACAAATATTCCGACAATAGCAGCAGTCGTGCTACCGTACGGCTCCTTGATATACGATGGTCCAACTGTTAAAGAAAAGTGTCATTTAGTACACATTAGACTCAGTAAATATTGTTTCATATTTAAACTTGAAACTCAATGTAATCCGAATAGACAAAGAACCACTGTCTCATCGTGGGAGTTTGGATTATGTTGTCACACGTTACTTTTGGTGAGAACTGAACAACATACTTCTTAAACCATGTCATATAGTGTTAACAACTGAATAGACAGTCATGTACTTACTCTCAGCCTCAGTCGATTCACTGCAGACGTCTTGGTTGACTTGTAGACAGAGTTTTAGTCGTATCCGCGGATTGTCTTCGTGGGGCAGATCAGTGGCGTATCGAGCAGTCTTGCGCATCGCTTTATTCGGCATTTCAATCGTGGCTTCTTGAACAGTAGCCACTGCACCCGATAGACGGAGATTCACCGTATCCACGACCTGTTACACATCAATTAACGCTGTATTTGTTGCCGTGTTTTGTATTTTACGAAATTTTTTGATTTCGGCTTTTAAGCCAGTAGTTCTACTGGCTTAAAAGCCGAAATCAGAAAATTCATTTTGAGCTTTGTGATTAGGTAATACGCAGATACGTATTACCTAATCACAAAACTCAAAATGAATTTAGCTAGGTTTTATTTACACGTCAAACAATTTCAAAGATTTGCTTTCCTGGTACGTCTACCTGATATATGACCCTACAGTAGCCTAACACATAAAGTGTCACAATTAATTGGTCTGGGTGATTACAGTGGACACATTAAGCCACGATAACAATAAAACTGACATCCTGTACTGTAGTTAGTTAAAGCGTAACATCAAAAATATATAATGGTTATTTTTGACCCATTTTAAGAATTAAGCTTTAAATATCGTCATACCCCGGTGTTATCTTACTTGTCTGCGTTCTAAAATTGCCAACGAAATATACGTTGATAGTAGAGATCTTTTGTAGGATAGAACGAGAATTCTAAACTGAATTGGCAACGATCACTGAATGTATGCGACTTGTGCTTGTCCAATGTCCAGTAACTAATAATAACATACATATTTTATTGTTTATCGAGACAGTTCTACTGGAATGAGTAATTAATTCCTACCAGAACGGTATTTGTATCCGGGACCAGATGAATTCTAATGGCAAACGCATTCCTTTACATATTTTGTTGGAGGGTTTGTTTTCGATTATTACTTTAGACAAAGCGACTGCTGATATACAAATATTATTTATATCCGGTAATTGAATTTGCTTTTTGAATAAAGTATGTAAGGTATGTACGTTATAAATCTCGTAATGAGTGGTTACTGCTGGTATAATTATTAAAGCAGGATATTTTGGATTCAGTAAATATCTGTTACGCTCACAAATTTTACATACATACATAGAGTATGTATACATATTTAGTAGATAATGTAGGCTTTCGATATTTGATATAGTATAGTATATAACGATATTAAGTTAGCAAAAATCCAGTATATAAAATACAAGTAAAGCTAATGAAAGTGTTGCACACACATACATATAAAAACGCAAAGCAGTTAACACACGTGTGAGCATTAGCGAAAGTTTTGTGATCGTGTGATATTGGATATACTACGTACACGTAAGAAATAATAACGTTTAATATAAAGAAGAACATTTACCTGCCAGCCTGGCGTGACACCCATAGGGGATAATATACCTTCCACGACTCCAACGAGCGAGAGGCAAGTGGGGGTAACTGTGAAGGCGATGGCTTGCGTGCTGGGGTCGTAGGTCACCTGCTCGGGAGGATTGATTTTGTCCACCTTCGTCGTCACGGTAATCTCGTTGGAGTAATTGCTCTGCCCTTTAGTATTGACCGCTTTCACCTGCATTTGTTTATACAATTTAGAGCAAATTTGTACAGTAGTGTACGGCTGGTTCGTGAGCATTCTAAAGCGTGTCGAAAACCATAGCGACGGCACAAAACGTAAAACAGAACATTCGTAAACTTAAATAAACTAACGGCGCGCGCCGGATGATTTACCTTGAAAACAAATGTGAGATGCTGTCGGTAGCAATAACAATGAAAACAAAAATGTAAGTTAATAATACCGTATTAAGATAATCACCTAATCAAAGTTGAACATTCATTATGATAGAAAATGATTATATTACAAGAAAATTGGCGTATTTTTGTTATTTAGCCTTGTTTATGGGCTCACTTTGCGTGTGACGTCACACAGTAAGCTTCGCGTGAAGTGCATCGCAGTTAGGGGGTACTGTTGTCCAAATAAATCTACAATATATTTGTTGTAAGACATAATTATATATTTTAACTTATCTGTCTGTCTAAGTCCTTTTAATATTCTTTGCTTCCACATAACTAGCTTCACGTAACGGTTACATTAATATGTACCAGTAGTTATTTTAAGATCAAATATATAGCAATGTATACAATATATTTATTATTTATACCTATACAATAACATGAATTTCACTAAAATATATGATTTAAAGAATCTGTTTCTACAAAGACAAGTTTTTAAGATGCTGATCTATAATCAATCGTGATCATAAAATAGTAAGAAATATTAGGGTAACTAACCTTGAACGAGTAAGTGTTGTGCTGGTCGAGCCGCGTGACGTTGCAGGGATTGGCCCGGCCGCAGTCGTACTCCATCCAGTCGAACTCAGTGTTGCGATCAGCGGCGCAATGTTCTGAGCTGGCGGCGCCCGCACCTGCGCCTCGCAGCGACACGCGCCGGTAACGGACGAAGTACTTCGTGTTCGACAACCCACCATCGAAACCTGCCTCCCACTTCAAAGTAATATACGTCGGGCCCACTTTCTGACTCTCCAGGGAACGTGGCGATTCCGGAGCACCTTTAGGCTGCAATCTTATTTGAGGCCGTATACTCCCCAGTGAATTCTTCACTTTGCAGTAATAATCCCCGTAGTCTTGAGGCTTTACTGTCTTAATCTTTAGAACGCTTAGGTAAGAATCGTTGTTATCGGTCGTAGTATTTATTTCGTAGTGTCCGTCCGAGGACATTTGTAATGGAGCGGTGTTAGACCCATAAAACCATTGGAACTCCGGTTTTGGATAAGCTTGTACCCTACACAATATTTCGGCAGTTTCCATAACATCATAAGCTACCTTTTTCTGCTGTCGAATCGATATTGGCTCGTCTGAAAATATAAAATACAATTACCAAATAGATTTTGAAAACCATTGAGTTATGAAAAAATGAATATGATGGATTTATAACGTAAGCAATAATAATTCAACTCACGTTCTATCCGAAGATGCATGGTAGACTCGACTTTCTTAACTTCGTTCTCGAAAGCGCATGAATATATTCCCCTGTCATCCGGCAATAGGTCGTTAGTGTTGGCTCTCGCTTTTCCATTAAATTTAAGGGTGCTCTGTACATTATATACAGAGTTTCTGCTCTCCGTAATGTCAGTTTTCACTTCGTACAAATTAGTATCGGGCTTAATCTCAGCGTTGTCCTTGAACCACTTGACGTTGGGCCGCGGTTTGCCGAGAGCACTGCAAGTGACCGCAAAGTCTTGTTCGCCGGAACGTTTTGTCATGTGAGTTTGTAACTTAGTTTGGAAACGAGGTGGCTGGTGAACTTCTAATGTGACAGATGCGAGTTCGCCGTGACCCAATTCATTCGTGGCCTGACAGTGATAAACACCCTCGCTGCCCAGGTGAGCACTAGGTATTGAATATTGATTTCCTGTAGCTAACACGGTGGGCTTGCTATCCGATGTTTCTATATCGCGGAACCATCGGTATTGAGGAGCAGGCCAACCTGGAGGTTTAGCACTGCAAGTTAGGGTTACTCCCGTACCTTCTTGAGCCACAGGCCTGTCAGGACTGATGCGCGCACGACCGGGTTTATGTCGCACTAGAACAGCAACCGAAGCACTATTAGCTCGCTCGGTGCGCTTTCCGTTACTGGAAGATATGACATTTACCGCTTTACAAACGTAAGTACCAGCCATCTCGGCATTCACTCGGGTTAAAGTAAGAGTGTTTCCATTTTGATGGAAGTCAGGCTTGCCTTCCATCGTCCACTCGATAGATGTGGGCTCAGGATTAGCTGACACTTCGCATCGAATTTCAACATTTCCACCTTCCTCGGCTTCGTAAGTTTTAGATTCAACAGTGACGCTCGGAGGGAAAAGTACATCGAGGTACATTTCTTTCTCTCCCGGGCGGCCTAACCCGTTATCGGCACTACACGTATATTTGCCCGCATCTTGCACCGTCACTCCCTGAATGGTATGTGTGAAAGAGTTCGAGATATATTTTCCATTTCGGGTCCACCTCACAGTGCTTACTTTAGGTTTAGCATCAACTTTGCACTCCATTGTGGCAACGCCGTCGATTTCTACTCGCAAAGGATTTTCTGGTGCAACTTCAACGCGAGGAAAATCTGAAACAAATAAATTGTGTTACAACATTTTTATTTATGTTGACGGGCCACGAATTAAAACTGTTTAACACATCGAACATTCATCAATCATTAGTCAATCAGTTAAGACAATCGTCAAGTAATGTTTCATCTTTGGTGTAGTGTTTGGTTGTTGAAGTTCCGTTTGTAATCTTAGCGTCGTATAAAGGAAGCGGATGTGCCGGTATGGTTTGCCGCCCGAATACCAATAATACTCTTGTTTACAAAATCTGTCAGATTAAAAATATGCAGTGCGCTCATTCACGATGCGTGTGCTTCATCTGGTCGAAGAACTTGCTTATTTAGGTCAGTTCATAATAAACATTATCCAGATGTTGCGCGGCAATGCAAGCAAAGATCTAAGATAGATCTGTTTTATTTCATCTTATTCTTTTACATAGCCTGATTCCCGAACATTGAACCTAGCATTGCATATTTATGTTACTGCAGTCTAATAAGGTAATCTTAACAGAAACCATATCAAACATAAGACGGAAAGCGAAGAAATGGGAATCGATGGTAGGGAGTTGTACATGTTATGTAACTGTCGTTATGTTATTGTTATTACTGAATGAGATTGCTTTATCGATTTCATAGATATTCATCGGTATATAATAATATTCCATGGTTTCTTTAATTATACGATAGTGCTTGGCCCAAATTAAACATGTAGGTACCGCCTGCAATTTCGTTGCCAAAAAAATGGCGCCAGGAGTTAAACCGTTAAAAATGCCGAGTCTACATTTGATCTTTCATAATGTTTCCCTTGATAACGCATAAAATAAGTTAATCTTCGAAAATTACGAATATAAAATTAATGACGGAAATAAAATCTAAGATTCAAACTCCCAGTTTAGAAGCACTTTGGCTTACGTAGATTGTTTTTGTGAAATGACAAGAAACTTAACTTTAATTTAAGGATTTTAGTTCAAGGGTTTTAATTACAATAATAAACTTTTACAAGGGATTTGTTCGCACGGAAAAATTTTGAGTATCACCAGACCACGTAATTTAGTAGTGGGTATATGCATAATGAAAAATAATTAGCCGTTAATGTCTTTTTATTCCAACGTCAAGTCCACCAGCGATAAGCGACCATTAGCGCGATCTTTTCTTTATAAACCCTTATTCGCCGTTATTTGCACTGAACATTTACTGATATTTTATTAACTTGGCAAGGATTCTGTACATCAATTTTATTTAAGTCGCTGCACGTTACGTGCAATCAGGCGTTCGAGAAATTCTTACAAATAGACAAGTATGTTTTTGTAACCTACGTAGAGTATAACACCACACACATGTATCGTTTTAGTAATAAGCTTGGATTAAAATGGATCTTGCCTTTGTTTTGTGAATGATGTTAAAAATATCCGACTAATAAAATGCTCACAAACGATGGCATATATTATAGAGCCCGTTACTGCAACCTGAGGTTAATATATGCGGATGCATATATTAACCTCAGGTTGCAGTAACGGGTTACTGCAACAAAAATTGGTTTTGCTAACGAATTAACACTAATTAAACATACTAGATGCTCAAAGAATTTTATGAACTAAACCTAGACATGCTTGCACAACTTGGTTCTGCATCGAAACTTTACAAATTTAAAGTTACTTTTACTTAATAGCTCTTGCATAAACTGATAATATAAACATTTCAGCGTCAGAAACTTAGAAGCTTAATATTTACGAGAACATTCTTTTTCACGTGTATAGTGCTTATTACTTAATTTATAAATGACTTTGGTTTACTAAATTATACAGGGGCTACTTAGCTAACTAGTTCAAATAATATATTTTCACATATTATGTAAACAACTTGGAGTAAGTACTTTTACTTTTACCATTCCTAAGAATAGAAATGAGACATTATGAAGAAATTGAAATTACTGCACATTAATATACAACATACTCTGAGAACCTGATAAATATCTCGTGATGGTATGGGTTTACATTTTATGCCCCGAGCCCTAAAAAGGTATTGAAACGAAAGATTTAAAAAGAACAAAGTTATAATTTTAAACGTTTCGGAAGCTGTTCAACTTGCTCAAGTTAATACTCAAAGCCTCCTTTATTTTAATGGTTTCCGATTTTTGTAAGAACATCAAAACCTATATCTGAAGCTGTTTTATATTTTAAAATGCAAGAGCGATGATTACAAGGTTCTTGCTTTGATTAGATATACATTCGTTGGTGGTGACTAGTTTTTAAAGTTATATTAAGAACAGTGGCTTGGTATATCGATTTAGACAGCATCTTAGCGAACTGATCATCTTAAAAAAATTAAAGAAAATCCTTAGGCTGCTTAAAACCCTTCTAAAATACTCTATTGCATTGCAATAATGTACAGCATCGAGTTGCTTCGTTTTGCATAATAAAAAGGTCATAATAATTACAAACGTGACTGAAAGTCTAAGTCTGACAGGATACTGAATGCGCAATGCATTTTTATAAATAACTACGCTCATTGTATGGAGTGCACACAATGACATCCGTGCAAGTGCGGGGTATATATAGTATTTCCCGCCGTTTTTGCTGCTAACTGTTTGCCAAACGTTCAGAAAAGTTTATCTTCTCTGTGTATTCTAGGTGATGCCGGATTTACGCTGCGATTGTGGTTACATCTGAGTTAACTAAGTACGTTAAACTAAAACGAAAATATAATCCTTTAACACTATTAAGTGCATCAAATCAGAAACAAAATCTTTATTTCCATAAAATGTGCAAACAATTTTTGGACACGTCAATTCACTATTATATTAATAAAAAATAAGAATAAAAATAAATTAAAGGAAATAAAAACTTAGCCTGAAAAAAGCCTGTTCGAGGAGAAGAGCTTTCATGAGAAGGTGCAGGCAAGGAACTCATGACCACTCTTTTCAATCGCCAAATGTTCATAACAATACAATTAAATGTTATATTCTTTTCCTTATATGAGCTGCTGTGTGTAGTTGTTACAGTAATTTACTTCAATAAGATTTAAAAAGTAAAAATTTGTTAAATCTCAGATACATATTAATAACAAATGAAATAATAGTCGCAGCAACTCATATTACAGTTAACTTAATAATATGATTAGAAATAACCTAAGAGTGGAAGCAACTCAATCCCAAGCATTTTTATCTTTTATATATTCAGTGACAGAGTAATAACCTTTTGAATATAATTTTCGTTTAACAACTGTTTTAAATTGATTAAAACTTAGATTTTGAATGTCACTTGGGAGTTTATTGTAAAAGCGCACACATTGACCTTTAATCGACTTATTAATTTTTTGAAGCCGGCCGGCCGGCACTAGTAGTCTGTTTTTATTTCTTATATTTATATTATGTATGTCACTTTTCTTATAATATAAATCAATGTTCTTATATACCAGATAAAAAGATACAACTCTTGTATAGATTTTTATGCGAGAGCCTAAAAGTATTGAGATTGAAGAACTAAGGTAAATTAAACTACTTCATTTAAAAGTATTTTCTATTACCTCGAAAGTAAGCTCGTTAGAAGTTCATACTTTTGTACTGCAGTAAAGCACTGTAAATAATAAGCTGGATTTCATTCGCGAGTACGCGCGAGGTTCTTTAGGTCATTGCGGTTATTTGCCAAGAGCTTTTGCGTTGCCTTGATAGCCGCTGGCACCGCTGAGGGATTCCTATGTCTAAGACGACTATATTTGAACGCGGGAAAACAGTCCGTACAAACATTACCCACGTCGCATCTTTACACTCCACGTATGAGTTTTTAGTGATACTTTTCAACAGCCTACGACTGAAAATGAAAGCGTCTGCGTATTGCACTATAGCCAGTAGTACCAAAAACAGAAAATTATTTGAAAGAAAATTTATATATATATATATATATATATATATATATATATATATATATATATATATACATATATATATATATATACAACATGATTTAGTATATTTTGATTCTGTTCGGATACCCAAATGGTTCTCAGTTTGTATAACTACGAAAAATTCTCGGTAGGCAGAAAAACGTAAATTTTTTACGACGCCCCAATCACTAAAGATTTATGTTAAGTAGTTTATTAAGAAAGCTTTCATATTTGAATTCAAAAGAACGATTCGGAAATAGGAAATATAAATGGTAAAAACATAAAAAGTGGAAATTAAGACTGATTATTACATTGCGTAGGTTGTAAATGATTTATATATATAGCAGTCACATAGCTTTTGTACATTCAGTCAAGTAAAATGATTCACAATATTTGCATTGCCCACTCGGCATTTTTAATAAATAAACTACTCCCAATAAGAACTCCGGTGTTAATCTGAGGAAGAATAAACAAATATTATTTACAGTTGTGTTTGAGATGCACCACCAGTGACCAAATTTCTGAATACGTTTACCGCGAGAATGAAAGCAATTGTCTAACGTCAGTTACATTCCTTTTTACGTATCGCGCCAAGTGAACGATTGAATAATATAATGCACCCAGAGACGTGATGAATTAACTCGCTGTTTACAGCTTCGGGGCGGCACAGTCGTTTTGTGTATAATACATTATATCGGGAAGTCTTTGCCAATTTGGGTTTCACAACTTTATACCGTACATTTACGCCAGTAGCCAGCAGAGTATTGAACTTATATCTCGTGCTAAATTGTTATAGGTAATAGGAGGCGAGCTTAACGTATATCAGGGTTATCAGCAATGATCTTACATAAAACATCCCAAATCTAGACACGCGGTAGCGTGTCAAGCCAAGTTCAAGCTTACATAACTGGCGAGCAGCGTATAATGTTACAGGAACCGGGATTCGAATCCAGGATATCATGGTGAGCTGCAAACGTATGTACTTTCGTTACGTTTGCGTTGACATTTACGGTATGGACAAAGCCAGGAATACCTACATTATTTACTGGCATCCTGCCTGTGAGTGAGCCTGTGCCAATCACAGGCTCACGACAGGACTTGCCCGCACCGATTCCAAACGTTCGATATTGATTTCAATTCGAATTGTGACGTCGTCTCTGTGATAAAGCTGTTAGTGCTTCCGAAGTAGTTCATTACCTCTTGTATAACCCAAACAGTTCATTTACGGTTGTATACCGCAAACCGTTTATTTTTATGCTTGCCAGTTTACAAAGGCTCTTATTTCAACACGGTTGCGTATGAGAGAGGCGCTTGTGTATAAATAATGGTACAATTCCCTGATATCATGCCGACGTCGACGCTACGTTTACAAGCCGTGCAGTAATCGTTTCAATGCAGTTGACTTTAACAGTTTGCGTGAGAATAAATGCACCTGATAGATACACTCCATGTTTTCCTTTAATTTCCTCAAGCACGGGCTACTCATAATTGTTGTTTTATATTGCATCGTACACTCGACTAGAATATTACCTAACATTTTTCGCCCTGTTATATATGTTGAAGCAGAAATTGCGTCTGAATATAACCCAAAGTAAAAATGATTATTCGTCTGAAACTTATTTCACGGATTCTATGCCACAGTAGTTTGTTACGATTGCCAGCTGGCAGTTATGCTTTTTTAAATTTTAACTTTGAGTGACGTTTTTCGTTGGCCTACAGTGTATGTTGATAAAATACGCTCCTGTGCGCGGAATAAAGGTGAGCCTCGGCCAATAAGTATTATTTTAAAAAGTACAACTGTATTAGTTATAGAGACCACTTAATAAAGTAAAGAGTAATATATCCTGAGACTGCGCGAAACGTTGCTAAACCGCAGACCAATCGATTTGTATTAACTCTTAGCTACCAGCTCTTATCACTTATACAATGAAAAAGATGCATGTATCCCCGGAGGCAGAGCTTGTCACACCCTATATCCCCAGCTAAATTTATACGCACATAAAAAGAGATAAACCCAGTGCCGTCAAACAGTCACAGTTATTGTACTCGGCATTTGACTATTCTTCTGCTATTACAACGCAATCATGGGATTACAATTTTTCACTTTATTTGATCTGGTCATATCTCTCTAGCTTTTCTTTAACCATTATCATATTCTGCATGCACGCTTGCTGGTTTAACACGGTCTCCAATCTAGCCACAGAACTTTTATGCAGATCTGCCCCTTTTGACTGTACCATTCACCTTAAATTTCGGTCAATCACTTGTCGTTCATTTTTATTATAACGCCTAAACCAAAGGAATACTAGACTAGTTAAATCTAAATTGAAGAATTTCGACATTGCTTCATCATAGATATTAGGAATTCTACTTACAATTGACACTGAGGTCCACCGAGGCGTCGAGTTGCTGTCCCTCAGACATGGCGCGGTTCCATACCACACAGCGGAACACCGCTCCATCGTCTTCTCTCGTTGGCATCAACGTAAGTGTTGCCACTGTCGGTTCTGATCGTGTCTTAGCATGTACTATCGTCGCGTCCAAGGGATACGTCGAACCTTCACGATACCACCTGAGAAATAAAAGCAATGTTACAAAACTGAAAAATAAATAAAAAGGAAACTGTTGGTGCTTTGTTTTTTTTTTCATATAGATTTACAAAGCAGCTCTGCCACGACAAATTTGAAGGCGGTCCCAAGTTTGACACGTCTGACAAGTGTCAAACTTATAACACATGAATGTTGCTACTATTTTTTTTTGCCCTTGGTACTTGTTTTGCGTATTTGAATAACGAATTTTAACTCAACAGTAGTGCTGTGCTATTAAAGCAATTTCCTATCCTAAATAAAACCTATCCCAAGGGTATTTTTATTATAGCGGTTGTTTTGTTTGTACTGGATTAGTGAAGTGAATAATGTAAAAAGTAACATAATGGATGTTGCTGCCGATTTCCAGGATAATACTTTTATCGTCTTGTATGAAATCCACACAGAGGCAGGAAAGTTTTAACCTTCGACACCATGACATTACCTATGTATGATAATTCATTATCATTTCCTCCTACGTTCGCGAATCTAATGAACATTGTGTGAGGTGGATAATAGTAGATTTTTGTTTCTGTTAATAGTTTATTACGTACTTTCATTTAAATGCAGAACTTTCGTAGAACAAGTTGCGATAGTAAATAATTGTAGTTTTTTGGTAACTGGTTTATCCATTAGCACTTCCTTACTACCACAATAGTAAAAATCGGCTACTATATCCAATACACCTACTTTTATTTTATTAAGGATAATAAGCAATAGTGTAATAAATATTGTACAATTTGAGTATTAGTTTACAGAGTTAAAAAATACACTACCCACGACATTATCCATTAATACCATGTAGTTTGCATAGCTATTTGTGTGTGAGCTTTTGCCTTACAAATATTTTGCCGTCTAAGTGAGTAAGTTTAAAAACGAATGTGATGTAAAAGTGTGTGCATTTCTATATGGATTTAAATTCGAAAGAAAAACCATTAAAACGTTGCCAGGAAATGTACAATGGTTGCACATAGTAACCCTGGAATCAATACAGTTTTTATTTCAGTGTTATAATTATATCAAGCGAATATAAGGATTTAGTTTTGCGAATTAGCGGGCATAGCTAGGTATGTTTTTAACAGATTAATAAATATAAAATAAGCTATATATATTGCAGTTTAAATATAATCGTAATATGAATAGAAATTAATACACTATTTACACGTAAATTACTCTAATTATGGTCTGGTTTATTTTCATGAAATCAGGTTTGCTACAACGGGCATGTATATGTTTGATATATGATAGGTATATATCGCGACAGTACGCAAAAATACATTAATGCCCCTAAAATATGTTGCGCAGTGCCGCAGAATGTGAACAATTATACATGCACATTGTTCCACACACGTACATGTATCAAAACCGCGTATGTTTACGTTAGATCCCACTCAGAATAGAATTTAAAATTTAAACAGGAAGGAGGCTAAGTTTCGCTTTCCACAACCTTCCTTTACGTACAATCCAGTACGCGTAGTTGTTTTGATTGTCTTATTCATTAAACGTATTTCGTTGTATTTTATGTTTTATTAATACACAGGTAAGTTGCACACGGGCGGTGGCGCTCGCGTTACTGCGGTCCTCCGTGCCTATAATACGGGACCTCGTAGTTCGTAACAAAGCCACAACTTTTTGGTAAGTTGCGACAAGAATGGGTAGCACGCAGGTGTGAGTTATGAACTTCGAGCGGTTGAATTTACAAGCAAATGTCGTGATCTTGTACTAATTATTACAAACAGTGATCACGATTTACTTGTATCTGTTTATTAAATCACAGCTTATACACACAATGTCTGTAAGAAAGGTGTGGCAATTCTTTATGGTGAGCGACTAAATTACATTAGATTATTTCTACATAAACATCGCGATGGAGATGTTCCATTGCCAGGGAAAAGTTATATAGTTATATAGGTATATAGTTTTTAGCTTAATTTGGTGACTTGAGTCCTGTTTATATATTATTTTATACCTAATCAAACAAACAGCAATTATTATAGAAGATACAAAAAAATTACAATAAAACTCACGAATCACTTTAAATTGAAATGATTTGGTTTTTATCGAATATCGCATATATGATTAATTTTTCGAGTTGCTATAGATGTTGAGCACATAAATTGAGTACATAGTTATGAGCTATTTTATTGATTATATAGGCTTGTCACTCTGACGACATAACGAATAGACTTTTAGTATGTTTTACTGCAGAACATAAAACATGTGCGCCTTGCATCTCTACGCGCCACAGCGAGCGACATTTAATACTGGGCTTTGTGATCGTATATGAGCTCAAATCTTATTTGTCTGCTAGAATCAGCGACATAAGTACCTACCTAAACATTGGATTACTTTTCTAACCTTAGTTCATCCTTTAAACATTATTGTTGTAATAACATGAGAAGGATGTTTATTATGAATCCTAACTAATATTATAAATGGGAATGTGAGTTTGTTTGCTTGTTTGTTACACTTTCACGCCTTAGTTATTCGACCGATTATTATTCGCATACACGTTGTTAGGGGAACAGAAAGGATAAACTGTTTCTAATTTAAGCTACCCCACATATATACGCGAGCGAAGCCGCGAGCAAAATATAATTCAAAATATATGTTCGGCAACTTATGTCGTTGATTTTACGTCTAATATTAGGGGTTAAAGTATGAAATTGCCGATTTGTACTAAAAATTGAAACTCGTTTTTTCTAAGATGTACCATATTTATTTAATCGAAATATTTATCCACATTGCTGCCATCTAAACGGAAGTTCATTTATGCCTTTACGATAGAACTCTGAGGATCTAGATTCGACAAACTGTGGAAAAGCATTTTGTACTGCCTCCTGGGAAGAAAATTTATTATCAAGTAGAAAATTGGCCAAATCACGAAAAAAATTGTAGTCCGTTGAAGCAAGGTCTGGCGAGTATGAAGGATGGCGTATGGTTTCGAACTGCAGCTCCCGTAGAGTTACAACGGTTTCTCGTGCAGTGTGAGGTCTTGCATTATCATGGAGCAATAATGGTGAAGATCGATTCACGAGTCGGGGCTGTTTCACTGCCAGTTTCGCCATCATTGTTCGAAGTTTGGCACAGTAAACATCTGCTGTTATTGCTTGACCAGACCTGAGAAAACTATAGTGAATAACACCATCAAGAGACCACCAAACAGTTACCATTACATTTTTATTGGTAAGCTTTGCTTGCACTGCGGGCACTGTTGCGGCGTTTGACCTGGGGTCAGCCATTGCATTTTTCGCTCACGGTTATCGTAAAGAATCCACTTTTCGTCACATGTCACAATTTGATCCAATATTCCTACATTTCTGTACCGATTTAACAAGGCAACACAAGTTTTAACACGCATTTCTAGAAAGAAATGCGTGTTAAAACTTGTGTTTTAACACGCAAAAATGGGAGCCTCATAATTTAACTGATCTGCAGAAGCAGATCAGTTAAATTATGAGGCTCCCGTTTTTCCATATTTTTTTATCTTATTGATTTGATGCAAATGAGCCAATATTGTAGGTAGGGTAACGTTAAACCATGCCGCTAATTCCTGTATAGTTTGACTCGTATCGACTTCCACCATCTCCTTCAATTCAGCGTTATTCACCTGTGAGGGCGGTCTTCCACGTGGTTCGTTCTGCAAGTCGAAGTTTCCATTACGAAAGCGTTTAAACCAAAAACGCACGGTGCGTTCATTAGCAGTCTCCTCTCCAAACGCAGCGTTGATATTGCGAGCCGTTTTTGCCACGCTAGTTCCGCGTCGGTACTCGTATTCAAAAATTACTCGGGTTTCCGTCTAAGCTGAATAAAAAATACAATTGAAAGTCGAAAATCGAATGTTGCACATTTTTAAAAGAAGAATCTTATAGGTATCGTGTGAAAAAGGTTTCACTCAAAAATCTCACACCATGAAGGTTTTATGTCAATTCAAAGTCTCTATTACTATACAACGGCAACTTCATACTTTAAACCCTATTATTTCATTTAAATTGCATCTTTTACTATGTACTCGAAGTGTTATAATCTCTATTTTAATTAGTTGAGAAAATCATGCTACGATATTGTAGTCAGGTAGAGTCCATCTTAGTAAATCCCACTCAAAAAGCACAGTAAGCGCCAGTCAGAGCAGCTGCAGCATAATGGGTCCACAATATTCAATTTAAGTGTATGTATGGTACAGTATGCGTTTACGGTACGACTGTACCTAGTGTTGCGAGTACGAACACTGCGCTCTTAAATGGAAGTATCGGTGATTATACCTACTGCTAGTGTTCTTTGTGTCCGTTCCAATGTTTGTAAATCGCATCGAGATACAGATATTAGGCATCTACCAAATTATAGCAATAAGAGAGGAATGTACTATGTGAGAGCGACAAAAGGAAATGATTAAAGCTTGTGCGACAAAACTATACTGCTACTCATTAAAGTTCGAATGCACGCTAGTGCGACACTGAAGCTCAAAATCATTCTAGTGATTAATATCTATACTAATATTATAAAGAGGAATTGATTTTTTGTTTGTTTGTTTGTAAGGGTTTTACTCAAGAAATACGCTACCGATTTTTAAATTATTTCAGCTTTTAATGGTATATTATCACCGAGTAACATAGACAACAATTTATTTAAAAAAAAAAGGTGCTGTTACTTACATAACCTAACTCAATCTACTTTGACGCGAGCGAAGCCTAGTGCAAACGCTAGCCTTTAATATGTCAGTAATATAATAATTAATTTAGGTAAAATAATTACACATGGCATTTATAAGTTCAATATTAACATATATCACACGTCAATATATGTAGCATGTAAGCATGCACAAATTAAAAAATTAGTAGAAATTATCAATTTAGTATTTAAACTACCCTTTGTTAATGATGTCATTTATTGAACTAAATTAAATAAAACGTTTCTTAAACAATAAATTAAACACCTAGCTACCAAACTGTGGCAACCATATCATATTACTATGCCTCCCAGACGTTATAAGTTATATTATAACACAATAAAAAGACAAGTAAACCGACAAGATAACATTGTTTTGGTTCAATCGCCTTGAAATAGCTGATCCCAATTAGTTCAAACATATATCTAATGTGCAGACACAATCTGATTACAGTTTAATTGTAGTAAAAAGAAAGAAAAAGCAAACCAAAGCATTAACTAACTCAAAACTTCAGGCTAGAAAGAGACCATAATATTATATTTTAGCCACGCTGGATTACTAGCAACAGAGCTCTTTTTAGTCAAAAGGTTTCAGAGAGCTAAGTAACATTATCATAAATTTAAGCGCAGAAAACCTAGTAACAAAGTTACAATGTTCAGCTGAAAGTTGTGTCATGTTCAAGTAGCATCTCATAGCTCATGTATCCGGGACACATATCCGGTTAAACGTAGTACTTTCCACACAGAGTTTTTGTCACATGTATCCAGAACACCTAGTTTCATCCGGCCGAGATGCCGACCTTTTTATGCAAACTAGTGCCTGCTCCGCGACAACGACGTACCGTATGTACACGGCATAAGCAGCCACGTATATAAAGTCTTCACTACTGGCCTCATCTAAGAATAAAAAGGGGATAAAACTAAAGTCCACGGCGATCGGGGTTTCTTACCAAACTTCGCATAATTTATGATCGAAATAAGGCGAATTGCTAGAAATCTGACTTACCTACCTAAAATTTTTGCATTCATTCATTTCATATAAAATTTTTGATGCATATTCGTCGGTCTAGCGAGCTCGTAATTTGGCATTTCTCCCTGTGTCTCTGATTTGTTCGCAGAACTTTGGATGATGATTTAGCTTTTCTATTTTATTCCTACTTCCGTTTCTATTTTTCGATGATGGATTTTGATGATGATTTTTAGTTAGTTTTATTATGTAAAATAAAAAGATAACACAATGATTCTAAATTCTCAATCATTCAAGTTTCCTCTCGGGCGTTATAGGAATGGATCAATTTCCAATACGTACATTGTTTTAAAAATCCAGGTGTTGGTAAGCACGATAGTTTTGTCTGATATACAGATAGACGGTCTTATCGCAACGCAATTCTTTCATTATTTGTACCGGGACTTACCTAATATGTCCGGCACCAATGGTCATTTCGACAAGCGGCTGCCCGCCGGGTACCGTACCCAGTCTTTCCTCCCCGACTCTAATTGAATCCGAGTCACTGCCTACATGAAATTTATCACCGCATTTATCAGCTTTTTATCTTCCCCGTACGCCGTTCTTAATGCGTTAGGTAAAAGCCAATTACGGTTTGGTACGAAAACGTACAAAGTGGAGAACAGAATTAGTAGCCACCACTTATCTACGTAGAGTTGGATCAAGTTTGGTACAATTACGTAAAACTACAAGCTCAAAATTAGTGCCCTAAACTACGTTCAACACTTATATCGTGTCACAATAATCCGACATTTTTGTCGGAAGCTGTACTATATAATTCCATTGTTCTCGGGAAGCGGCGTATGTATGAGTGAATAATTTAAGCACCGGAGGGAATAACATTATGGCGAATATAATTACCTCGCGATCCGGGCTTACAGAATTGCTATTAATGACTTTTATTTCTGGGGAGCTTAAGCAATATGTCCAATAAATTATTTCAATACGTGAATGGTTTTCCATGTTTCCTGATGTCAGAATAAGTTAATCAACCCTTGGTTGAACCAGGATTTACAAAGATTAAGTCGTCAAGTAATATGTGTGTGTGTGTGTGTGCTACATTGTGTACCTAACCCAACTAATATTATAAATGCGAACTTTTACTACTTGCCCTTATACATATTAGCAAATACGTTGTCGTGGGTACAGAAAAGGACATACATCCTTTCGTACAGAAGAAAAGTACTGTTCCCGAGGGATAGAAATTTATTGACAAAATCTAGATTAACGCGGGCGAAGCCGCGGGTAAAATCTAGTAAAATATATTTCTATAGAAAACTATTTTCCTAAGACTTATATTAAAATACGTTTTACATAGTAATAATGTCTGTTCTGTTTAATTGTAATACATTTAAAACTAATTTCACAAAGTCACACATGTTTACTGACAATTACAATTAGATGTTTAATTTAGAACTTTATGTTTTACATGTCGAGCAAGTTTTAAAACTGGCACGCCCACATATCAGCGCGGCTCTGCGAAGACTTACGTTGTTAATTTAACTTTACTTGTGTTGTTTTTCATCATTATAACATTTATAACACGCTGAGAGTAAATATAATATACCTACGTGTAATTTCTAAGTTTCAGTTATGCTGTGCTGGTATCGTAGTTTTACCAGCTTTGAAAAAGTACATCGTTCGCCTTACTAGATCATATATATTTATTTTAGAAGATAACTTACTTCAATTTGTATATAAAATACTAATATTCTTAGAGATAGCTAAGGTAAAATACTTGTGTTGGAGTTGATTCACGTCGGTGTTGCACTAGGTGGTATTCGTCCCCACCACCCCAGGATCACAACCTGACAATCTATTGGGTTACCGCCGCCTATTCGTATTTCTATATTGTGAGTTTATGTGTACGCACTTCACAAAAAACGGAGTCCTTTCAATTATTTGTAGGATCACCCACGCATCTGCCCGTCTACGATGAACAAAAACCGACGCTATTTTTTAGCACGGATTTAAGCCGCAAGCTTATTTCTATACTTAAAAGTTAAATATATGAACATTAAGCTCTTGTGAGACTTTCTGTAAAAGTTTATACCTACACATTCAGTGAAGTGTAAAATGCGTCGGCAACTCCATTACAGTAGAAGAAGGAAGAAAGAATTTCAAATATGTGCCTGTTGGCAAATAGTGTAATAACTTACTTGATAGTAGGTTCGGGCGAACCGCCAGAGCTGGAACAGGAGAGGTTGAGCTCTCGGCCCTCCTGCGATTGAGCGTGCGAGCCGGGCGTGAGGAGCGGCGCGCGCGGGCTGGTGAGCACGGTGAGCGCGTGTCCCTGCTGGTGCAGCGTGCGCCCCGAGCCGCCGGCCTTCACCCGGCACTCGAACCGGCCGTTGTCCCGCTCGTACGACACGTTCGAAACCAGCAGGTCGAACCGCCCCTCCGACGGTGCGTACGAGACCCTGCAACAAAAGTTCACGTTTCAACTACGTCTCGAACTAATGCATAAGAGATTGCAATCTCTCATCTATTCTCCAATATTACTTTGCAGCATCGACGTTAGGAGGTGGGCGGAAACGGGTGGATCTTTGCAAACTACGAAGAACAAAGCTTGCTCTGCTGACATGAATACGTTCCCTAGAGATCTTTACATTTAAGCAGCGAACCGCTAACCCGACTGATTGTTTGCAGGACGTTTGTAAGTTGTTCACGCACACACTTGCACGGGTTGTAAGCCCAATGCTTTTAATATGCGGTTTGATCTTAGAGCGCGTCGTGAAAATACAAGTTTAAAAACTATTTTCAAAGGGAAAAGCTCTTTAAACGCCGAGCTAACTCAACTCAAACGTTCAACATTTGAAAGGATGCTAATCGTATGTATCTAGGCAAAGAAATGACACAAAGGAATTTTGCGTAATTCCCTCTTAGCGGTGACAAGGCTTGGCGTGTGTACCTTAATATTATTGTGGCTGTGTGTTTTTGGCATATGTGAAAAGGTTTCCTGTTTTGTCTTATTATGAAACGACAACATTGACAACAACAATGGAATATACCTAATATTCCATGTGTATATTACGAATGATAATACGAGCTACGGTTTTGGTCAGAAATAATGCTAGATATTCACGTACTTTAGTAGTTAAAGAAATAAAATATGTGCCGAGATATTGCGAGTATTTGATTGAACATTTGAAGCGAGAAAAATGGTTTATTTATCCGAGTCGAGAGAGATACTCTTATTCCAAAGGAAGAGAAATTACCGATAAACTTATATCAGAGGCGTAGCAGTTCGTTAATGTACCATTACAGTAACACGGTTATTAACAAGCATCGAGCCTAATGTGTACCACAGCAACCACGACTAATTGGTAATTGGTAACATTGTAATGTACTATAACATATCTTATGTAAATGTATACATGTTACATAGAGTATACATACCATGACACAGATAAAAGGTAATAATGTCAACGCTATCGTTTATTTCGACATTATTCTTATATTATCTTGAAGAATACGAGAAATTTATCTATGAGGTTGAGAAGGGCATTATTGTATAGTTTATGACTTTGGAAACCGATGTTTGAATGTGCAGTTACTTATAATTTATTAAACTTTTTGTTATCAATTATGCGTTTCGTTATATTATATTACGTAACATCGTATCTCTATTCTCAAAGGTTTAGGCAGTACTTTAAATTAGTGTATTAATCGTAGCTATATTCACATGTCGTCAGTCTAATTTGTCTTTGTACTGTTTGCTAGGCAAAATGCCGGTGTCTGTGGTATGACAGGCATACCACAGTTTCTCCAATCCAAGAAAACTTTACGTCTTACAAATGACAGTTTCGCAAGTTAACTTATACCACATAAGCTACATAGCTGTTAAAGAGATTTGGTAAAATCAGGATTGCAAATATACTTGCCAAAAATTCCAGACTACCAGAAATTCTAGAAATGTAGATGATAGTATCTCTGGATTATAATTATTGCCATCGGCTTCCAATAGCTTCTGATACTTTTGGGGACAATTACCAAGTAATTAAAAGTTATGCCTCGTTCCGAAACATTACGCAATAGGTACTAATGACAGAACGTTACATTTATTTAGGTATGCCAGACCTATATTCACTTCTTATTAATATCTTTCATTTTATTAAAATACCAAAGGACCGACCCGTGGTCTGTTTATGAAAATAAATTTTATCCCTTTTCACTCCCTTTAGGGACAAAATCTACAGATAGATACCAATTCTTAGTGAAGCTTACGATCATAAGGGGTCGTATGTATATTGGCCTCCCTTGTTTCTACATTCAAGTAATAATGTACCGGTATTCATATTAGCTAAGTAAAGGTGGGTTTATGATATACGTTTTGGCGGCAAAATACTCGTCTAAGTGAACGAAGGAATCATGTCAATTATTCATCAGCTAAACACAATAGAATAAAAAGTATCGGCATGTCTATTTTCATATCCCAAAAAAGTTAAGATAGTTAGTTGTCCAACAGTTTGTCACTATTAGACGATCTAAAAGTAGGTATCCAATATAATCTTAAAACATTGATGTAAATCTATATATATAAAACTCTTCCGTTACTGAGTGACTGACAGACAACGCACAGCCGAAAACACTGAACGCAAGAAGCTGAAATTTGGCGTGTATGTTTCTTGGAGAGTGTAGGGGAGCACTAAGAGAGGATTTTTGGAAATTCCACCCCGAAGGGGGTGAAAGAGGTGAAACCCGATATTCACACGGGAACGGGACTTACGCGGGTGAAATCGCAGGAAAACTACTAGTAATCTTATAAAATTCAACATAATAAATAGAGAACATCTCTACAATTATAATAATTGGCATTGAAATATATTTTGCTAACATAAGAAAATTGTAGATGTTAATTCTGAGTTAAATCACGGGTCTCTAATTATTTGTTGAGGACTCGGCGCTGCACACTTTGGCGGAATGCCCCGCCTGGGCATCACAGCACCGTGAATTGATCGCAGCAGTCAGTATGGTTGCCCTCTCGCTCCCGGCCGTGGTTCAGTCCATGGTCCGGAGTGAGAGGTCGTGGAACGCTGTCGCCTCCTTCTGTGAGGAAGTAATTTCCGTCAAGGAGGCGGCGGAGAGGGAGAGGGAGCGCTCAAACCCTTTCCTCAACCGCAGGACCGGGCGCCGGAGGGTGCGAGACGACCTCCAGCCACCCTGAGGTATGACCTGGGGGTGGCGGGCTTCGTAAGCCTGCCCGCCATCCGATCTCCGATCAGCACCAGGTCCGAGAGGCGGCGTGCGTGTTCCCACGCGCGCCTCTGTGTCGTGTCTGTCTCCCCTCTAGGAGGGGGATAGTAGAGATTTTAAAAGTAGTGGTGACCAAAGGGTAGGTCTTATTGTGTAGTGGCCTGCCGTTTCATACGGCGGGCCGAAACCTCGGCGGGTTCGCGACTGCATGTGAAAATGATTCGCGCGGCCCCTCCGATTGCGGTTTTGTCGAGGAACACCGTTGTAGGTTTAGTCGGTATTATTGGGAGGTCCATTCTTATTATCATTACCATCTCTCTTTTACCCCGGTGAGCCCGACATAGCCCCTCCGCCCGCCGCCACGGAGGAATAGACGACAAAGCATTCCAACACGTAAAAAAAACGGGTCTCTAATTATCCAACGGCAACTTACTATTTTACATACATTCCTTCTTCTAAATTCACCATGTTACAAAGATAGTATACATAGATATACCTATGTAGATATAGATGTGAAAACAGTATTATGTGTTGTTTTATATTCTTTCTTCTCTAAGTAGAAATTTAGCACGCACCATCTCACTGTACCAGTTTTGAAATATTACTAAGATTACGAAGGAGATCTCTAATCACGAGATAGAACCCGTCGTTATTGGATTAATGAAGTCACGTGAATGTCTGTCAAGCTACGGCTTTAACGATGCCGCACTAAGGCTGCAGGTGTCCATAAAACATAGCTACGTTGGTACCCACCCCGCCTTAGCCGTCCCTTAACCACCTTTTAAAATACTCGAGGGAGGTGTTGGGTGGTCGTTCTTAACCGAGACCACAAGGCCATAATTTATTTGTTTTATGCAAAATGACATCTTTGAAAAAACAAAACAGCTAAGAACTCTAAGCGGCGCATTGAACAAAGCAAAGTAATAAAATACATAATTTATAAGCGCAAAATATTGTTTGAGTGTGATATTACAGAAAATTCTAGACACTTCCTACTTATTAAATACCTATTAAAGTATAAATATAATAATTAGAATGTGAGGGCTCAAAGGGAATAGAAGAAAGAATAGATAAAATTATATTTACATTTTTACGTTATCCTGTCAATCGTCAGTGTCAACTAATTTCTCTTTATATTCTTTTTCGGCTTACATACATAATATATATGAAGGTGCTGTACACAACAGGCCTTCTTCTAAAGATATACTTTAAATGCTGTCTGTTATTAATGTTACACTCGCCAAGTAGCGTACAGAACGTTGAATTTATCTTCTTCGTATTAGGCGATGTCGTATCGCATTCAATGTATCTGCTCGTGCATGAAATTACGTATGTATGTATATTTCTTATTTGTATATTTGATTTCTTTTTTAATCCATATCCAAATCTGTATATCACACCTCACCCTAAACTTGATCTCAATTCGTTACAATATGTAATTGAAGCTATCTAGGGACGACAGATGAATTTTGCGAATCCCGCGGTGCTTTGATAGGCGTTATTAAATAAAAGTTTCCAACTTGTAAGATAAGTACTAATCCTCATTAATTTACTTATCATTCGTCAGTTATATGGTTATTATTTAACCCCACTAGTGTTTGGCACGAGCGCTCTTTGTACTTTTCCATGAATATTAATTATTTTTACAAGGGTTGGCAGATGTCCGATATTCAACCGAGAAATTGGTACTTATTTGAATATTTTGTCAGACAGGGCCGAATATAAAAAGGGCTTTGTAGGACTATGAAACGACCGACGTAGATTGTAAGATCATAAGTATCCACTAGTGTGGCAATAACATTCGTATCTTGATAAGTAGATACCTACATATATCTAACGTCGGATCTGACATGAATTTTGCTAAATCTTGTGCCACAAAATACAGATCATATAGGTTTACGTAAGGGGATGATATTTATAGATGAGTGAGTTATAAGAGATGTGGCGTTAATTTTAGATCCTTAACGATAACTTAATTTTAATTTTCGTATCGATGTTTTGAATTTATAAATTTAAAACTTAATAATAGTCGTTAAAATCATATTCAACAGCAATTGCTTTTATACTGCTTGAAGCAATGCTAGAATAAGGACATAGCGGTAACCAAGAGCGAATTCTTAGAAATGTTTTAACCGCAAGTTTTCCGCACATTCTGGATTTGAAATATAGTAGAGGGTACTAGTTTAATTACCGGCAAAGTATATACGTGCTTTAAACATTTTCAAATCCCGTATCTAGTTTCAACGTTTCCTCTGGTGTAGAAAACATAGGCTTTTATTGTTCCATTTATATTTTGGAGTACTTACTGGTAATTGGTTTCTAGAGGTATGTCCCCAATGGCGACGTTGTCGTGGCCGCTAGCAGTACTCCTCACCCAGTAGTATGTAAGGGACTCTCCTGCCAGGGGCTCCAGCGCGAAGCGGCACTGCATCGTGACGTCATCACCTTCCCGCGCGTCGTGTTGTTCATCCTCGCCGCGAACCGTATACCCGACTGCAACAAAAATAATTACAATTAATATAATTAAGTCAATTACTACATTGCGCTGTATAACATTAAATGTTATGATCTGATATTAAACATTTTAGCTATACAAATTACATTTATTTTGACAGTAATACCAGCCGAAATTAAATATATAATCTATTACTAAATCCATATCGTTGCAATCTACAGGCATACCTAAATGTCTTATAGACGTACCTACTTTCCTTGAAGTTTCCTTACTGTTCATCTATCTGAGTAAGTAGTTTAAAATCCAATACAACTATTCGATAAACTTTCAAATCGTGGTCGACATATTCGGACATACCGGCCAGTGTATTCACGCTCCTACAAATATTATACCTGCGAACTCTTCGTGAGTTGAAAATAATAGTTAAACGGTAAACGGGTAAAATTATATACACAAGTCTCGATGGTTTGTAGTCTATAAGCATTAGAATTTTAGCTTTGCTTTGGATCTTGTTACATCTTATTTATTATTTATTAATTATCTTATGTACTTTACAGATAACGCAAATTCTCGAAACAGAGCCAAAGGTATAATAAAATTATATTTATGACAGCATACTGAACATTTTAAAGACCTACATTTACTATATCATAAACGAGGAAAAAGAACAATCGTTATAATACTCAGTAAATAATACGAAAAAGCCGAATGATTAATTATTTTAAAAATGAGTTCGGGTGTGCGTTTATTAAATAACACCTTGTATGATTTAGGGGAAAATATAAATCAGCAAATTGAGGGCTCGGCAACTTCATATGAATGTTCAATTTTAGCGAACAGAAGGTAATCTCCTACCTTGGCAGTGCCAAGCAGCACGAGCCAAGAAAAATCGTCTAAAAACAAAGTGGGAAATTTTATCTCATCTCATTTTCCTGGGCCATCGAATTCACATTTATATAGTTGCAACTTTCTAAAGATATCAAGATCTAAGAACAGTTTTTACCTCTAAAATAGAAGTTTTTACGAAACAGAGGTGCCCCGAAAGGCCGACAAAAAGTACTGTATATTGAATAACGAAGGAAATTGAATTTGAACCATTTGTTATTTGATTTTAGAAAATACTAACAAATATTCCGGTACATTCTATGATTTTTTTGGTATTATAGTAAACGTAATTTAGTTCTGACATTATATTATTACACGAATACAAGCGATACTGATTTGATATGGACAGATTGTCACGCGCACACATTATTGTTAGACATGTCTCAATTATTCAGTAAAACCAATTATATGTACTGATTACAGAATATAGAAAATGTTGTATGAAAATTATGACCCATTTCAGTATCTGCGATGCTCACGGTTATTTCTTTCAAAGGGTTTAGCAGATGTGTATTACACCCACATTTTCGCAACGATGGGAAAGGAATAGGTGCCATATAATTGAGGTTAAGCCTATAGCTGTCCATCGGGCACAACCTCCGTGCAGTTACTAAGATTTTTATGATAGAATCCCAATCACACTGCCCAATCTGGAGAATTTCACTACCGCTTTGGCACCGAGGTGGGTTAATGACGAGATAACTATAACATGAACGCGTGGCCGAGCAGTAGTTTGATCATTTGTACTTGATTTACATAGAATGAAGAACCAAAGATGGTCTGTGAAACTAACCTAAACACCCTCGTCATAGTTGAGTGCAATATTAACTATACAGCCTTACAGTAACTTCTTATATTAGGAATAATTCAGCAAGAGTTTGATGAGAACGTTTCTTTACATTGAACAAATTTTAAAATTGTTGAAGAGAAACTCGCCATATAGCGTAGTAAGTCTGCTTCATGTAACATTTTCTTAACAACACATGTCAGAACTAATTTCGACAACAACTAAGTTCAACACTTTTTATTTATTCACTAGAGAAGCAGAGCTGAAAATTAAAATACTATGTGTAATATTTGCTATGAAGAATTATCCGTACTACATTTTGTTATTTTTATTTACATGATAAAAGGAAAGTCTGTCCGCGTAGGAACGATTTATTTTCTATATAAGTTTTTCTGCGGCATTATTTAATTGTAAATAACCTTTAATACATTACCTATAGAAACGAATTGGTTCTGTGTGTACTCGTTTCCTAATATTTCTACGAATGCGTAAGATTACTCATCTCATGCTTATTTCATTTAAATACTTCTTAGAAATACATTCTAATATCTGATACGCTGTATTGTGAATGATTAAATGTTAAAGGTGATTATAAAGTGGCACAATGGTTCATTCGTTATATTTCTTTCTAAGAAATTTTGTGTTTTGTCTCGAAATTTCCTCAACCATCCCTTATTGCCAAAGTCTCGTATTAAACACAAACATATTTCGAAAATGACGATGAATTAACGTATTTTCCTCACATTGGTTTCTCTTTTTCTATCGCCACCACTGGATTGTTGCTGTCTCTTTCGGTTTCGTTGGGCAATATCGAAAGACTGTCTCTTTTACTCGGCGCATATCTAAACGTTCTTAGCTAGGGTTATCAAAATAATTTCTCCGTTTATTATTTTCTGTCTAGGGTGACCTTAACTACTGAGTACTCTCGTCAATTGAGTTAATGAAATGACAGAATCTTAATCATACATGCAATGCGTCAGTTGTTATATAAGATTTCAGTGACGCCATTGAAACTCGTGTGAATTGAGGAAAGAAACTGTGCTGCTATTTATGAATAATGTTTGTCCTTATTTTTATTTTCCATTAAGCGGATGTTCAAGCGAAGTGGAACCTTGACAACCTTAGCATGACACCCATTCGTAGAAGCAGCAACGGCATCGGCGCGAGCGCAAGCGGCACAGCGGTCAATGACACGAGGTCGCGTGCGCCGATGCCTGCCTGCTACCGGCGAGCTTCGGCCGAGCGCCCGAGCCACTGGACCTTAACACCCGCTCAACGATCAACACCCACCATCACCTTCCATTTAAAATAACGTAAACGTTAACTTATAATTAACATAGTTTAAATTAACTACATGTAATAAGTAAACAAACTAAGTCATTTTCTCAGTATATTTATCGTTAAAAATATCTACGTAATACATTTATATATTTATAACGTAGCGTAGTTGTTTTGAACTGTTTATTTGCTAACGTGTTACGCAATGCCACGATTACAATATGGAGTTCGGAATTTTTGCTTCTCGTGAATGTCTGTGCCTCTGCGGCGAATAAAACGTGACACGTTAACTTAAGTTGGGGCTACGATTACGACTAAACGAGTAGTTCAACCTAATAAAATATGTATATTAGCCGTATTGCAAGTAAATAAAATGTATCAAATAAAAGATGTTAATCATCTTATACAAATTCAAAGCAACAGATTTGCGAAACAACTACATACGAGGGTTAAACTTGTGTTGGTCTGCGGCAGAAATTAACGCTGACTCAGTTACAATTACAATTGCAAATGACACGAATTTGCGACAACAATCATGCGAGCACTCTCTTTGATGACGTTTCAGGAAATTTCACATCACACTGACCTCGAATAATTATTTACCTTCCCACGGAAAAAGACAATTTCGAACAGTTATGCTTTTGAGTAAGTTATTAAAGTTGACGTTTTAAAGTCTGATAAGGTATGATATAGACGCGTCATAATAATATATAAATCTTTCATGCATAAGCATTCATTGAATTTGAATTAAACTAATAGTAATCAATATAAAATATAAATAAAATGCAAATTATAACATTTTTGCAACGTCAATATTACTATCATGTTTTATTTAAAACCAGAAATAAGAGCGCTATCTAAAGAGAGGGAAAGCCAAAGAGAATGACATTGTAAAACAGCATTTTAAAACAGACAATTTTATAACACTAGCATGAAATTTTAAAATGCATTTTTTTTAGAGTATATTTTTGTTAATTTTTGTTCAAACGACAAATAAACCGACTAGACATGTACCTTCATCCTGCAGAATATCGCTGTGAAATAATCTCTGTCAAGCGGTGAGCAGAGTTTTCACCCGATTACGGTACATCCAAAAAGGGAAAGGTTATGATTTTTTTGAGCTAGTTAGAGAGGTGCTATCGTATTCGCTGGGGACCAGTAGTATGTCCCTTTTTTACATACCATGGGGGGATTACATTTACGCATCCCTCTCTGTGGAAATATGGCAGAGAGGGTATATCGGGCTCATTCGTATAAGATGGAAAGTCCTACCGTCTAAATCTACCAAGGTATGCCAAAACGCCGCATTAAATGGTGGGTGGGTAGCTGGAACTACTTCAGTGGCCCACCCAGAATTGCTTTACGCTTGCTCGCGACGACTCCTGGGCGAAGCCTTGGCACGACAGCCAGTTGTATGTGCTTAGCTGAACTGAGATTCTTTTCGCAATGCCAGTAGCGTGGGAGTGATATATGGATAATCAGACAAGCCGTAAGTTATTTCGTTTGCCACATTAGTGGTTTCAAGAAGTCAATGACTGATTCTTTGTTTATTTATTTATTCTTTAAGTTAATGAGTATATACTTCAAATATAATAACACTTATTTGTAACCTGATGTGTATTATTATGATCTTAATCTATTGGTAGACACGGGACTGCTTTTAGTATAATAGAGATATAGCCTACGCGTGGTTGGGGTGGTAAACGGTGACTGCGTGGGTAGATATGAGTACCGAGTCATTTCTATATCTTACTTCTATACCTTACATACATAAACGTACACATGTATAAAGTATACATGGAGATAGAAAAGCATAAGAGTATTTTGCTCGCTGTTAAGTTTAATGTGAGCCGAGCCTAATACCGTCATCTGTACACAGTTACATTTCTAGACTCTCTGTCGTTACTGAGATATTACTAACAGATATATCCAATAACGCTCGTCGAACCCGGGCATCGAATACGGAACCTCACGACCGTAAACACAAGCAACCTTATACCATGGGATCAACGCTTCAGTCATGTAGATTTATTCATGGAATTGCCGCCAAGTTAACTATATTCAATTACAAGATCAAAGGGTATGTGCAAAGCCTACTTTAATTCATGAATCGCATGTTTTAATCACAAGAAATTCTCGTATTAATGTGCCTGAAATACTAAGGTTGGCATGGTTTGTTACTTGACCCTTTCCTTAAATGAGTTTTCATTAAGTTGAGACCTACTTAATTTCGGTTAGCGCGCACTAGAACACGGCACGTGTATGGTTTATTTTATCAGAACACTCTAACGTTTGTTTGAAAAAGAAAATGATCACATTATGATAGTAACAGCAGCGGCTAAAACTGAAATGATAAAATTTACTAAAACATACAGATATACCCATTCTCATATACCCATGAGAAACTACGCAGAAGGCTATTAATATTGCGTGAATACTAACATAATATTATTATTTACGTAGAGTTCACCACGTAAATTAAAATAACTACCGTGTTTCTGTAAAACCTCCATTTTACCAAAGGAATTATTCACAGCAATTTTATCCACTGCGGCTATACTGTAATCTATGATATATGGTAATAGATCGTGATATAATTACACAACTTTATTTCTACTTCACTACATAATGTACTAATTTCGTGTAATTTACTTAACATTTTCATTTATAAAAGCAGCTTATTTTCCTGACAGATATACAAAATCTGTTTTCATTAAGTTTAACGGTGTACTAAGAAAATTCCATTTCCAAAAAGTGAAGTATCTACAGATTGCCACAAGAAATTTTTTTTTGATCAAATAAATTGTTAAGGGGTAAAAATTAACTACATCAAATTGATCTCATCTTAGGATTAATGATCAATTTACGTTGTCATAGCCCATTGAGTAGTAATTTCGTTATGATTAATGGTGTAATTGGTATATAATTATTTTTGCCTCAATTAGTGGTGCTCGTTGGTGCGGTTGTGGGGTGTAAAAATGGTTGGGCCGTTTTCCACCGACGATCGTATTTTAATTTGTCCGCACCTCCGTCAGTGATGTATGGTACCGAAAAGTAACAATTTTCCTTCATTCGCTCGTAATCACGTGATACGCCAAGCTGTTACTTTCGTTCATAATTTTTAAAATCTAACTTTTATTCACTTCTTTTTATGTTGCCCAGAAATACTAGTGTTAAAAGTTAAACACTGTTGAGTTACGTTCAATGTACTGCTTCAGTGTGCCAATTAGAGCGATTGTACAAGACAGCCTAGGAATACTTGCGCAAAGATGACGTATTCTCCGGACGTTGAGTAATATGACGCTGTTTTATGTGAACTTTTATTTCAATAAACGAATATAGAAAGGATCAAGGCTGACTGACGTTGACAAATAACCGCAAACATAAGCAACACAACAGGCGAATAAACACAAACATACGTGATTTCTGTTAAAGAATGATTTCACTCAAATCATTACCAAGCATTTTCTAAATAGTTTATCCGCAAATTCGGAATTCAATTTGTCCTGCTTCCAATAGTCTCAACTTATATCTATCTAAAATAATGTTTGCTATCCTTTCGCCACAAATAAGGTCCCGTAAGTCCGATGAAAAATAGCGTAGGCGGCGCAAATGTGCTGTCACCGGGGTATTTATCCCTTTGTGCCAGAACCTCCGTGACCTACGCTTTGCTACCGGCGAGCGACAGTGTTACGATAAAAAACGTAAACAATTGTAAAGACGGTAAGTACTTCAAATTCGTCACCATTTGCTATTGTTGATGTCACGAGGCATAAGCGACCCGAGCCCAGTCTGATAACCGGATACTGTGTAAGTATTCGGTTAGTGAGCATTATCCGTAACAGTAATCTATTCTATTTTAAACCAATATCTGATGTTATAAAGGTTCCGATCACGTCGCTGACGTAAAATACGAAACCCTCATCCAGTCAACTTTAGCGTAAAGGTTATTTTTATGGTTTGGTTGTTTCATTCCCATCATCGTGAAAATTTATTTTTATGTTAAGTAAAATATCAACTAAGAATATGTCATAAATTTAAAAATGCTTTGTTTGTTGACGAGTTAGTCCTTCACTCTTCACGCAAATGCATGAAAATTTCTTATAATCTTATTTACTACATAATTATGACTAATTAGGGATTAGAGATCATATAACATTAGTACCTGAAAATAACACCCTTTATACGTATATTCGATACGAATATCATTATTATCGCTCAGTAATTTGATCACGTTGAGTACGTATTAAATGACTACTAGTGTTGAAATAGTAAGAGGCATAAGGGCGAGTAAACGTAACGGCAACAATAGCTGCAAGGCCATATCTGGATATTGGCACGTGACATACATTATACAGCCTGTTTTGTTCCTAGCTGATCCCTAACTTGTAAAACGAAAGGACCGCCTTATAGGATATAACGCTCGGACAAATTGGACGAGAATGAAAATTCTATAAAAGTTGATACAGATATCAGAATATATAAACGCTATGTAGTCATAGACGAGCGATTACGAGGCGAGTATACGTGCACACATAATATGCAATCGTTGTGTGTGCAAGTCCATTACTAATTCAGTTCGCTTCACGGAAGACGGTGTAAATGTAGCAAAAGTGAAAATATTGCGAAGTACTATCGGTATGCTAATATTTATTAAATAGTAACTCAGCACCGGTCGTTCGTAATTTCATCATTTCCTCGTATCAACAAACAGTGCGCATGTATGAACGAGTTTATTTATATCGGTTTATTTTATCGATCTACATTTCTTAGCATCTGTATTCGAGTACAAACAAACATGTTTAATATTAGTTTTAAATATACAAAGTATTGCAATCATAAAAACTGGGTCAGCAAATGCCTCTGTGCGTAGTAAGTAGTAGGTATGCATGTATGTATAAGAATGGTACGTTTTGAGTTGTGATTTATGGAAGCAACGTTCGTGAACTCGACATCCTACGCGTTCCTCATCAACTATAAGAACGCTCAAACATGTACTTCATACTTACATTACTATAGTAACACTTATTGATTCGTTTAGGAACTTAATAGCACAATTAAGTGTACTATAATTTGATAAGTGAAATTATACGTCGTTGTTTCGTTTGACAAACAGAACGAGAAGGTTTTTGTACGATAAAGACAAGTAGGGCACTGTTTGTCATTATTAGTTACTATAAATATATATTGAACCGGACTTACGTGTTGTGTGTCCGATGTTGAGTTAAGCCAAAGTGTCATCTTAGCCTTGGATTGAAAAATATAGGTACCTTAATCGTGACGTGACTCGTAAATTGTGGTCTCGACCAACGTGTAACGTTCTTTATTTTAAAAATAAAATGCTCAGCGTGATCATAGTTTAAAACGGAGCATTTGCTCTATTTGCATTTGCTGGCGAAGCATTTCGCATACAAGCGTCCATAAGCTACAGTAACCACTAACCATTATGTTGTCACTCTTGATGCATAAAATAATAAAAATCTCGCACTAAAAATCACTCTGGTTTCATATTTTATAAAAGAAAACGACACCGATATTGATTTCAATAGCTTTTTTGTGACGTCAACCACTATCTATGGGTCAGGCGTACTCAAAATTTATGATATGACGTCTTTTATTTTCTAAAGACAAACCCTTACTAGAGATAAGCCCTCTATGACTTTAATAACATTTTTTCCCATTTATTAATGGGACCTAAAACGTATTTGGCTAAATGTGCCTATAACACACCTATAACTACCACTTCGGAAATATACAGGCGACAGCCTAAGTACACAATGGTCTTAAAACAACTAGACTTAGAACAATTGTTTGTAGAAATCAGTAAAGCTTGCTTTAGTGATGCGCATACCGTATTCGAATATACATATATTCGAATGAAACCAGTAGTGCATAACGCGATACCTACTTTGCATTATCAGGAACGCACCGCACGCTATATGCATATAGCGTTGTCGATACGAGACCGAAATATATTCGAATGAATATAATGCTGTGAATTTATTAGTAGTGGCAAGATACTTACACCATTGCGTCTTCCGTTCAGCATTACGTATTTTAAATAACATATGAATGAATAGTACTCTACTCGTACCGAAGAGTCTACTAACAACTTTCACAGCTTTTGACGCACGTTGTCGCGTTTGATCGTTGGCATGTGTTGCCGAACATTTTCTAAGCGTGTTTCTAGCGGAAACGTATAATAACTAATAAAAATTACATGCAGATGATCAAAACAGTCTACTGCTTAAGAAACTATAAACTCACTAGATTATGCCCGCGGGTTCGCTTCCGTTAATTCATTTCATTTCATTTTCTGTTGCCCTGACAACGTGTATGCGTAATTTCATGATAATCGGTCAATCAGTTAAGGCGTGATAACGTGACAAACAAACAAACTCATATTCGCATTTATAATATTTCTAGATTTTGCTTGCGGTTTCGCTGGCGTAAATGTAGTTATGTCAATTTTGTATCCCTCGCGAACAGTACATTTTCTGGATGATTATCTGTCCATTCCTGTACCTCTGACAACGTGTAGGTATGCGAATTTTCATGAATTCAATTATCGGTCGAGTAGTGAAGGCGTGAAAGCGTAACAAATAAACTCACATTCGCATTTATAATATTACTAAATAGGAAAGAATAATCGGATAAGGAGTTTCGAGCGAAATTCTATAAATAATTAGTTATCCTGTATAACGGCGTTTAAATGTTACAACATGCATTGAAATAATTACGAATATCATAGCCCGGATTACGCTTCACGTATTTCTGGAATCGTGAGTTTTATGTATAAAGCTGATGAGTTGTATGAACGAACAAAGTAATTTTTCAGCGTAACTTTTGTCGATAACACTTCCGGATGTAAATTTTTCAGTGGAAAATTATTGAGCTCAATTACAATATGAATAAATAAATTTACATGCTGTATTAAAATAATTATAATGATTTTATTAAAAAAAATTTGCTCACATCGCGTCATAGAGGTAAGTATAGATATGCTCGACATTTCGTCAGTTAAGTTTCTATGAAACAGGCTTCTTGCATTATTTTAATTTAATAAAGATGACAATTTGAATTAATAATAATAATTTATATTATGACAAGAATATAACTGATAATAATTATATGGATTCAAACAACATTTGCACACCAGAATTGATAATATATCGTAATGGTGATTAAATTTATAATGGTCTTTCTATACTACTAGTATCACGTAAATAGGTAAATAATTTGCTTTAAATATTGTTGCCAAATAGATTATCCATTAAGTAATTATATTTTTGTAACGCCAAATTTAACCATATTTTTAATATTTCACAGGTGTACTCGATGTTCATCTGTTATAATGAACAAATGTATGCTGTTCATGCAGATGTTTATGTAATATCAGCAGATTTATGTAAGTTGATTTTATCTATCGTTATAACATTATCTCACAATAAATTATTATGGTATTCTATTTTGTTATTTTATATAGATAATAAATATGATTTACTACAATAAAATTATATAATTACGTTCCTTGGACATGTATGCATGTCGATAATAAGCCCGTTCGTGTTTATGTATGATTAATAGGTTAAAATAATATAAATATGCCTTCAATGATACTGATAATAATAAAGTGAGTTTCAATAGTTGTTCAACTGATTGAGCTAAGCCGCACTAATGAGTATGAATCTGAATAATTGAAAATGCTTACATGTAATGCGGTATTACCACATTGTAGTTCACTATTCAGGTCGTTGGCTGTCACAAATATAAAGCCGGACGCATTCTTTAATAAACACAATTAAAATGTGTCCATATTAAAAACTTTGATCATAAAGCTCTTGTAAAGCTCGGTATCAATGTCATGACACCCATAATATACCAGTGTTGTCGAGTTTTTGAATGAGTGTCAAAAATGTGAACCACTCCGCCTCGCCTACCACCGGTAACATTTCAAACCTACTGACTAAAATAAAATTAAGGCATAGAAAGGCGGACCAAACCCGTGTCAAAAAACAATTTGAGTTCCGATTTAGTTTAAGTGTCATAAGAAATGGTTTTAAATTAAAATAAACGTCAAATGTGAATCTTAATTACATTTCAGTTTACATTTGACGCAATGGAATTCTATTTTGAACATGTTTTATTACGAGCATTAATCTTCAGCAATCCTTACTTTCCACATCTCCTATATTCAACTTACGACTATTAGTAAATAATTAAAAACATTCGCTTTCCACTTTCAGCATGATTGGTTTTGTCAGCCAAATATACTTGTATTAGCAAAAAGTTAATTTCTTATGTTGTCTAATTGACGAGCCGTGAGAATTGATCAAACAGCCTTTGACAGTGATTGAAATTTATTTAAGTAGAAATTCAAAGTAATTCATAAATAATTCTTTGACAGTTTGAGTTGTCTCAAAGAAACAAAGAAGCTTTAAACTCGGCGTTTCAATCATAATTTTTCATTGGATGTTGAGCTAAATGCGGAGCGTTTTTGAGTACCGCCGGAGCGGTAACTCTATCCATCAATTCATATTATTTCTATTTACAATTGGAAACTTGCATTCAGTACAATCACTTTGAAAAATATGCATACAATTGAGTATTCTTTTCCAAATACATTCGTACATGAAAATGGATTTTTTTATAATACTTTGGCGATATTAGAATAAATTGAGTATAGATAAGTACGGTTCGTGGATTGTCGGGACGTGTACGCATTTGAATCAACATTGAATGTCAACGACGACAGCGGTTGGCCGAGCTCCCAGCCCGACTAACAAATGGCACCCATTTATGTGAAAGAATTTTATTGATAATATAAATTGAAAAACGACATAGGCGAACATCGATTTTTTTATCTGTTGGTAGAGACGTGATCTATTTTCGCAACTATGTATTTCAATTATGACATGTACCTATAGAACACATTCGTGTCATACTTTCTTAGGCTAGTTGCGCCACAATGATTCTTGTTATCTCGAACTTAATACATTATTACCTTCTATTTCATGTACTAATTAGTATCATTAGCTCCATCAGACATTTACTTTTGCTTCACTACTCTCGTTAATGAGAAGAAGCTTACTTAACCGAAAATGTGTATATCGAAGATTTGCTCGGAGGCTCTTTACTTTATCTTTAGTTGAACTTACATTTGCAATCAAATATTATTTTGTTGTAAAACTAATTACTTATTAATCATGGAAAACAACTTTTCGAAAATGTATTTAATTCTGTATATATAATTATTTGTGTAAATAATAAACATAAAGAATATAAAGAAAAATGTGTATAGTTAGATTTCTATTAACTGTAATTGTCGTATTACATTCTACTCGTCATTAGTAAATAAGGCCTATATTTTAAACAATTGTCCCTTTTTAGACATGATTATTTTAGTTCACAATGAATGCTGTTCTATATTTATTTTCGGTTGGTACCTGCACGTAAGAGGCTCTTTGTTAGTTACATACATATACATGACACTTGGACACACGTGTTCCGCATTGTTAATAGCAGTGGCAGGCCAAGATTTGTGATCAAGTGGGAAGCGGTGGTGGGAAGGCGCACGCATCGGTAACACGAGAGCGTGGGAGTATGCGGGCGCCGACCTACGTGTCAGATTGCAACTTAGTAGACAGCCATTCGTAATCAGATTTGTGATATCATCTGTCAAAGTATCACTCAGATCGCTGCTTTCTATACAAAACCTAACACTTCGTTAAGGCTACCTTTGTAAAGGAACGTCAGAAGAGTTAGCTTTGTAACAAGAGGTATTGTCTTCAGCTTAATTTCATTTCCAAAAAGATTTTGTTTAAAGATACGCCTTTAGAAAATCGAGGTTAAGGTTATTTCGTCACTGTCCGACGTTGTTGAGCAATCAACGGTTAGCTGAACAAGTTGATGTTCACATTTTAATTGAATCAGGGTAACATGCGTCATTCTATTTTGCTGCTTTATATAAACAAGAAGAGTATAACGTAAATATTTTAATTTTAATATTCCTTGTAAGTATTATATATGTACGTATATAAGTAGTATTAAATATAGTTCAACGGTGGTAGATTTTCGTGAGGTAAACTCCAATACCATTGCACAAATTTGAACCCACTACTACTATAAGCATTAAGTTTAATAGTAAGGATTAACAAGAATACTAGTCATATGCAAAACAAAATACCTACTACTAATCATTAAAAAGATTGTTATTTTGTTGTAAGCTAATTCTACTAATTTCGATATAATCAATACTGTTGTAAGATATTTCAAACAAATAATAAATCATGATTACTTGGATGTATATACGTGACCTAAAACCGTATCAAAATAATCAAATCAGGCGAGACACACACTAGAAACAGAACCATTTTATATTTCGAACCCATAAAGTACATTTAAGATTAAACTACATTACGAACATTGTGACGTCTTATTTGTGCGTCATGACCATAGTAATATCTGTGTTTATCATTTAAAAAGTCGGCCACACGCCTCGTACTCCGTTACATTCTCAGAAGAAACTCAAGCTATCGCCCCATTAAAAATAAAAAAGGCCGGTTCGCTCGGATTAGCGCAATTACTGTTCCCAGCGATACGTATCGTTAAATCTAAACCTCTATGTCGAATTCTGGTTTAGCTTTTCAGAGTTATATTTTAACCCATTTGTCCACTGTGTATTCCTTAACCCTAATTGGTCCGTTGAGCCAAATCGGGAGAATAGCATAGGGTATACTCGGCTGTGTAAGGGGTGACAAAAAGCGTTCTTCAAGCACTCGAGTGAAAGGAGATTGCAATGGGGTATTAGTCGCCTGATCTCATACTATTATGTATGTTGGGTATAGTTGAGCTGTTCCAAGAAGGGTTACAAGGCATAGTGAGATGGGGAACTACTGTACACTTCTTCCCTGGGATATGCCGTGATTTATAGGCCGCTGGACTGTCTGGTTTTAGGAGTTTCAATGTAACATAACAATCTGCGCATCTTCTAAACATTTTCTCTCAGTAAGATTCCTAGACGTTTCAGTGCCGTATACATTTAAATGCACTCACTATTAGAGGTTGCAATTTGATTGCAACCTCTAATAGTGAGTGTCAAGGAGAGTTCCAGGCAAGATTTTTTAGAAGCGAAATCGGTAAGTGTTATGTACTGGATATTTGCTCAGCAAAATAAGTATTTTGGCATAATATGTTCATGAACCTAATTCCTCCCCATGGGAATATTAAATTTGTATGTTTAACAAATAGTTGTTCAAAGTCTTTGTGTTTGTTGATTAAATGTTTGTAAAGTCCCAACAACACCTATAATATCCTTATCAAACAAAAACCTAAAGAGCTATCAGAAAGGAATTAAAATTTGAAATCTATTTTAGATACACGCCAATGTGAACTTTCTAATATAGGTCAATGTTTTAAACGAATACACGGCGAAGGTACGTAAACGATGATGCTATTTCATTTATGATGTAATATTTAAACCCGGGTTAAGTTTTACCTCCGTGAAGTAAAGCATTCGAAAAGCTCCGTTAAAGTCCTAATCAATTTAATACACCCACGAGCTTCATATATTGTAAATTATAGTACTACACGCATGATAGAATACATTTATCAACAAAAATACGTCTGTATATCTTCGACAGGTGGTGTATCATACCCGTATTTTAGCTGTCATATTGAAGTGCCATCTAATATTTAATTTGTATAAAACATGGTATTAAAATAGCAAAACTAATTTATTGCAACTTAGTTGTAGTTGGTCTTCGTGTCTATATTACGACATTTTGGACAAAATATTCTAATCATGATACCCGCAAATCGAACTTGGTACTTCAAGATCGGTTTTAAGCTTAGACGCATGTCAGCACAGAAAGATGTTTATTTCAAACCGCTTTATAAAATGCCTTCAATAATATATTTTACTCTGCAATAATATAGAAATGTAGAATATTTGGAACATATATCATTAATTGCCACACATCCAATTATCGTTAGCTCTTGCGACTACACAATAAAATTTTCCTCCGTAGTACCTCAAAAAGGGAAAACGGGAACTTACATATAGGAAACGTATATTTATTAAGCAAAACATTACACAACAGTAATGCCTTTGCCCTTTTCAAGAGGGGACAGTAAAAAGCAAATTAATTACAGTGTGTCATATAGCAAACCGGGTGCGTAAGGTGTGCTAAGTGGTGAGGTCTTGGGGACAGACGGTTCCGTGTGGATAACGGTCGTGACAGTTCGACAACGCTTACATTCTATGTGCCATACGCTTCTACTACCGATACCGTACACTTTTATAGCCAGCAATACGGTAATAATAACATACAAACACCTTATTGCTTTGTCTGCGTGTAGTTACGTTAATAATAATTTTCCCCTGAACATTTTGCCTAAAAAAGTTTTAAACGCCCAAACTTAGGTTAAGTGTACCGCTTTTAAAACTTTCTCATATCACATTTCGAAGGCCACGGTCTACTTAAATGTTTCTAAGCGAAATATTTAAAACGCGGCTGTTGGATTTTAAAACATTTTTTATAATACTGTTAGTTTCACGGTGATTTTAATTGTAGATAAATATTTATGGCTATGACGTATATGTTTGAACGAATTCAATTGGTCAACAAAACAGAAAATATGTTTTTGAATCGTAAATATGAACATGCGGATAAACAAACTGGTGTAAAACAATTACAGTTGACTGTAACGAGATTGTCACAATCCATACCTAATAGACTTTACGTGTTCAGAAACAACCGTAGCGCTTTTAATTAAACACACATATAAGGTGTACCTACTGTTTGTTATTCTGCATACGTCTTGGCCTACGTCGTCCTAAAATAGTACCATGTCTATAAACCGAAACATTATTTCCAACCCGTTTCTGTCCCGCAACAATAGCTCCCTTTCACATCACAACCGAATATGAATAGTAAAATACATTTTCCTCCTTCAAAACAGTTTTTCGGATACCCGAAAATAGTTTCTTGTACCAGAAACATTTGTTTACAACATATATTTGATGTGGTGAATAGATTCATCCGAAAACTTATCAATGGATATTTCAACACACGCCAGAAGCGACTGTCAGAAACCGAAACGATAACGTCGTCTCATGAGCGGTTTCGGTCATTGAGCTGCCCCTACAAACTGATAGCTCCTATTTGCGTATATGTATATGCTAAACGCGACAAAATAGGGACACCGTAATTTCCGTTTAAGAAAATTTTTGAGCAGTTAATATAATTACAAACATAAAAAACGGACAAACAAAACCCACAATAATTTGCATGTTTTATGCACTTTTATCCTGTCTGGTAGGTATAACACTAAACTTAAATGTTTGTATGAGCTCGTATGTGTATGTTGTGTTGTATGTCGTATAATGTATGTAGGCCTGGCCTATTACTGTTTAACATTTACTTAACTCGAATTGAGTTAGTTCTATTCATATTCAGACATCATACAGCCAACCTGGTCAATCGATTCCAATTTTAATACTATAGGTAGAATACCGTACGTATTAATAATGAATTTAAGAGCTTCCTTTGTGGTACTTAGTCTTGTGAGTACGGAATTGAATCCCGTATTTAACAGACCTCTTAATTGACAATAATCTGGAAGTTTATTAGTTTACAAGTTTACCAGGAATTTATAGACAAGACATAAAAACTTGATTACCATTCAAACTTAATAACTGTAGTACTAGAGTTTCGGAATTGATATTAGTTTGCCTTATGAAATAGATAACTACTTAGTTATTTTTGTGCAGTTTGATAATAGTTCAGTCTATCTTATTCAATTTAAGAACATTACAGTGAACAAAGAACTGTTAAGTTTATTTTTAATTACATTGTAGGTACTTAACTAAACGAACGTATGAACATTTCCTTTTCAAAAGACTTATTTAACATTTCACGTAGCAGATGAATTTTAAGTAAAATGTTATACCCACATTTTATTTTTAACAAGAATCTATTGAAAGTTCGTCAACAAACACGCCTATGCCAGGAATACCGTATATTTAAATGAACAGAATTTTAATGAGGACAAAGAAGTAATTTTCGGTCAATATTTAATTTAAGTGGTCGACATTTCCGATAAGGCGATAATTTACGTACCACCATGACGATATACCTGCGATAGTTAAGTATACATTTTAGGACGATTTTTTTATGTGTCCTTAATATGAAAATTAAAGTTGTCTATTACTACAGATACCGTTACGAAGTTGACATTTGTCACAACGTATAAAGAAATTAATTTTACGGTAATTCAGTTTCATAAGAAATATTTAGCAGATAACTGTTGCATCGCTTGTGGACTGCACGATTATGTGCTGTCTTCAACGAAGGCCGAACAATTTCGCGGCATATCCAAGGGCACAAAATCGCATCCTACTGTTGGCCTAAATCGGAGCCTTGTTATATATACTTTGTTGATTATTTTCTTATCGTGCGAAAACCTGCATACTTCAGGTTTCTTCGTAATGTTCTTAGTTCTCTTATCTTCTCGCAACTCGTAATATACCTTCAAATATGCAGTAGGACAGATATAAAAAAGGCCCGATATGATTGTCCAAATAAGCATAACAAAAGTATAGCGAAAAATGCCAATAATATCGACCTAATCTGGCGAAAGAAAATATTATGCGCACCGAAGTTATTTTTGATGTATGCCATACAATCAAATAGATGCGGTGGATTGATTTATATTGCCATACTGCGTTTAGTGAATGACGTTTCCACTTATGTTTGCAAAAGAATAATTTATGGAATGTAAGAATTAATTTCGAAATGCGTGCTTGAAAGGCCTTATTCATAATCCATGGCTACTATTTACTTTTACGATTCGGGTAGGCGGTTCATACACGAATGATGCGTACATAATGCTGAATAGTAAGGAAATACCAAATGTACCTACCTAATAATATTGTCTTCTATTTACGCGAATATTATTCATTGAAATTAAACTGCTATATACGGATTTTATCGCGTTGTTTATTTGACACTTTATTACAAAATTTTGAAAATTTTTACACTACCCCTACTATTAAACTTTACTAATTTTTAAGCTAATTTTGTAATAAAGTGTCAAATAAACAACGCGATAAAATCCGTATATAGCAGTACCTACCTAATTTCAATTCGGAATATTAAATACAATTAAGTCTTAAAAAAAGTAAGTAAGTATTATATATATTTAACTGTTTAACCATTAACTACAATGATTGTGTAATGTTTTTGTCGTGAGGGTGCTGTAGTTTCAAACTGCTGAATTTCTATTTGGCAACTTGTGGGCCGAAGAACAACATCGGATATTTATTCGTATTAGTTCACAGGGTCCCAACCGCAACCCACGCGGGCAAACCTTCAGGAAACAACTAGCGTTTATCGCGAATTTAAATAAACGGACATGGCGTTATGGCGTACTGAATTCAATCAAAAGATTTAGCTCAGTACGCCATAACTCTATCTTATAGCAATGAGACGTGAATATGTGGGCAACTGTAGTTAAACATTTGTCACTCCTTATTTTCCTGTTTAGAGATTATTGTTTGCACACATGGCTTTTAGTATTCGGGTTACACTTTTCCAAGAAGTATATTACTAGCAATTTTGGTTGTCAGTTACGAATAGACTTGTTCACTCCTATGTAAGGTGAATGTTTGTTAACAACTATAGCACAATGGACGAGGATTAAATATTTGTTCTCTCGATTACACATGCTTTCATTGGATACATAGCTACGTATGTACTCGCACAATGTAATCTAGTTAGTTCACCGAATACATGTCATAACAGAAGTAAGAAAATCTGAGCAAAACTTTACACAGTAGGTACTGCAACTGTCGGTGTGTTAACAATTTCATACTTTTACGAGCATATTCTGAAATCCATTCAACGCTACTTTAAAAAAGCATTGTAAAATACCGTGTAGTTCATTAGTGGTTTCATAAATAACGAAAATAAACCAAAAGCCGGTGCATGATATATTGGCTTCATTGTGAGGATTCTGCAGCTAAGTGGCACGATACGTAACCCCGGTTAATTTGATTATGTTCAGTCTGCCAGGACTGAGTGTCTGTGTGTCATCATTGGCTTTTATTGAATATATAAATCGTAATCAAATCACAAAAATAGCTGCTCGTTTTACGACATCTGACAGTTTTTATGCTGACGCCTTTTACTCGCAATAAATCACGTAACATACACGGTACTGTAGCCCATAAACTTATAGCCAAATTTGATGCCAATCCACACGCGCAACTTATTTTTACTTTACATTTTTTGTATATAATATCAGTTTTGTATTAAGCTGTCCCACTGCTGCTGGGCACGGGCCTCTTCTCAGTGTGAGACATAGTCCACCACGCTGGCCCAGTGCGGGTTGGCAGACTTCACATAATATCTCTAAGAACATTATGGAGAACTCTTAGAAATGCAGGTTTCCTCACGATGTTTTCCTTCACTATTAAAGCGAGCGATAATTAACTATTTAATAGGCACATAACTTCGAAAAGTCAGAGATGCGCTCCTTGGGATCGAACTCGAGAAGACCTCTGCGTGGCAGTCCAACGGTCTCCTACTAGGCTATCGCTGAGATATATTTTTGTAGTTCTTACTAAATACCAAATCATCGTGCCGAAACGTATATAATATTTATGTCGTGAGTATCTTATATTGACCAAGGATAAGAATACTGGTAGGAAAGATTCCTTTTAACATCGTCAACAAAGCGTTAGTAATAGGATTGGTGTCAAAGTGCATAGGCTAGATAAATTATTTACCTCTCACTTCCGGCCGTAGTTCAGTCTATGGTCCGGAGTGAGAGATCGTGGAACGCCGTCGCCTCCTTTTGTGAGGAAGGAATTTCCATCAAGGAGGCGGCGGAGCAGGAGAGGGAGCGCTTAAACCCTCTCTCCAACCGCAGAACCAGGCGCCGGAGGGCGCGAGATGACCTCCAGCCACCCTGAGGTTTCACCTGGGGGTGGTGGGCTGCGTGGGCCTGCTCGCCACCCGATCAGCACCAGGTCCGAGAGGCGGCGTGCGTGTTCCCACGTGCACCTCTGTGTCGTGTCTTTGTCCCCCACAGGGGACAGTGGAGGAAGTATTTTTGTGAAGTGGCCTGCCGTTTCACACGGCGCGCCGAAACCTCGGCGGGGTCGCGATTGCGTGTGAAAGCGATTCGCGCGGCCCCGCCGCCTATGGTTATGTAGAGGAACACCGTGGTAGGTTTAGCCGGTATTACCGGGGTATCTTTCCCCCGGTGAGCCCGACATAACCTCTCCGTCGCCCCGCGGAGAGGTATGCGTCAATACATTCACCAAAGTAAAAAAAAAAATTTAAAGCAATAGGCGTAGCAAATAAAATGTTAGTATCGACTAGACATGTTTTAGCCAGTATAGATTATTATCAAGGGTTACCTATATATCTTTATCTATCTCCATACATACATAAGTTCACTATTGGCAGTAAGATATTATTTTTAATGTTTTTAATTGTTAATTCCCAAATCGTTGTCGAAACGACAGAACACTAAGAGTTTACCTGCTTTAATGTAAATTAATTATTCATGAGCACTTATTTATTTATAAAGATCGGAACAGACTTATTATACAAAAGCTTTTTAATGTTTAACGTTTATCCCTTCTTTCGTTAAGATTATTATTTCTGAAAATCTGTGAGCGAAATTTGAACAAAAATGTTTCTTTGTTTTCCCCCAGAATGAAAGGAGGCGTCATAAAAGTTATGTCTGTGTTCCATCAATTTGTTTTAACCAAAAATTGTTTATAAAGCTTCGGTTCACTTACGAAATTTACATAATAAATTGACATGGACTGTAGTGTTTATAAAAAAATGTATAGGTATTTGTACCAAGTATACGTACCATGGAAATATTAATAGTAATAACATTTTGGTTGAACGAGTAATTCATAAATCATAAGCAAGTCTGGGGGTACCATCATTATTTATGTGTATTTGAATTGGCCTCAGGTAAGAAGGCACACCTTATTTACTTTGTTGTATTCTAAAGCGTAACCCAGGTCCTTTGTGGACTTGCCTACCTGTTCACAAATAAGGGCCCACAGAAACTCAAGAAGACATTGTAAGGCATACTTGCCAAAATTGTGTATTAACACAGCGTTATAAATGCCACGGCATTTAATATCGATTGGCCAACATATTAAGGAATTTTAAAAACCTGATATATTGCTTTGAAATACTTTAAAGTTATTCTCTGTTCCAGAATCTACAATGCTATTATATTTTATCCGTTTGTGAAGGACATTTCAAATAAGAGTCTTCCCTCCGAAAAGTGTATAAACCTAGTTTGCAAATGCATTTTAGAAAACTTTATTGTGGTTAATTTTAATTTAGTTTCTAGACTATATAGCGGCAGAATTACATGACTCTGCTTTGCTTTAAATTACATACAATATAAACAGTAAATTGCATTTAATGTACATTTAACTAGGTTTAGGCATGTGTTGCCTTCAGTTGCATCGTAATTAGTAACTACATTCTACATGGCATTTCATAGTGGATACACTCCACTACATATACTCGGTTTAATATTAATTTAAACGTCAACTTGGATACATACGCAAAGGAATGTTATTCCTTATCTAAATGTGCACTTTCTAGACGTGCAAATGTATTACATAAATTGTACTACGACCTTCCTCGTATTTCGTTTAAAGTATCATCTTTATTTTATTAAAGTCCACTGTATCTACATTTAAGACTGTCTATAAAATAGCTCGCGTTCGAACAGCCAATTTTGCACCAAGTCGTACGTATTAGTTAGAATTTGAAAATGTTGCGAGTACCTCTACACATCAAGTTTATTAAACTCTAAAACTGCCGAAAGTTGTTATCCAATTTTAATTGGTGTTGCGAATATTGGCATGGCGTAAAGCGAATTTCCTAGGAGGAAGTTTTGTCATTAGGTAGATTGGATTGCCACCCGACTTGCTCCTCCTGTCATTATCGAGAAATTAGCACTACATGAAGAATTTGGGGGCGTCAGATATGATACCTATGAGGATAACATGTAATAGGTCGTGTTTACTATTTATTTCAGCCTATACTTTTAATTCTATAATCAAACAACTGTTTTGATTGAATAAATGTTATTATGTGAGAAAACGTATGATTATGTATGTACATCTCCATTCATACATACATACGCTGGTTTGTGTAACAATACATGGCGCAGAGGGAGCGTCGAAATGTCGGTCGGTCAGTTTGGTCGATTAAATAACTTTGTTAAAACTTTATTGCAAAAACAAATTTACACCGCGCTCAATTTGCTAACTGAAATGATCTGCCGCTATATGAATCACAGAAATTGGAAGAATTAATATATTTTTGGTTTCAACTATAAACAGCCAAGTTGCGTAAGGCGATAACAGATGTACGATATATACTGTATAATATTGTATACGAGAAAAACATTTTTTGTAATATTAGTTGTGTAGTACCCACTTCAAAAGTTTAGTTTAGATAACAAGTTCAAAGTGCCATTAGAGACAAACTATCAACGTCGTTGTCGGGATGGGTGCGATATTTGTAATCGTTTTTTGCTTGTTCAAGTCAACATGTGTGCGGAACGAAGGGCCGATGCCTGGTAAAAAGCTAACATGTGGTGCGCTCCTCGCTCGCATCGCGACGACACATCCGGGACAAAATCTGCTAGTGGAGTGGGACTCCACTAACTAATAGAGCTTTAAAAGAAACATTATTAAATAAAAATTATATTCGTTGTCTATATCTAATATATCTATACTCATCTATACTAATATTATAAATCTGAAGAGTTTGTTTGTTTGTACGCGCTAATCTCAGAAACTACTGATCCGAATTGAAAAATATTTTTAGTGTTGGATAGCTCATTTTTCGAGGAAGGCTATAGGCTATATAACATCACGCTACGACCCCAGGTGCGGCACAGTATTCATAAACGCGGGTGAAACAGCAAGCACATCTAGTATTATATAAAGAGGAAAGATTTGATTTTTTTTGTTTATGGGGATTAAACTATTAAACTATTCAACCGAATTTAAAAATTCTTTAACCAATACTAAGCTATATTTTATCACCGAGTAACATAGGCTATATTTTATTTTAAAAAAGCTAGTGTATGATAAAATTGCATACGTGTGACTAGTATGAAGCTTGTTTAAATAAATTCTAAAAATAGGGTTGAGTTGTGCATACATTTAAAACAACGCATAATCAATCAAATTAGAAACAACTAGCTGTACATTAATTAAAGTGCCCAAAATATTGAACCGAGTTGCATAACACTAACCTTTACTTTTCAAATTCCCCAGCCATGTGGTCAGAGGTTCTCGGCTACGTATTGTTTAGTACAAGTAACAAACATCAACAAAATTGTTATTACAATAAGAGTTCAGAACGGACGATTGATTAATAAAAAACGTAGCGTAGGTCAGAAGGCATAGCGGACTCATCCACAATACACAAACAAAAGGGCGAATAATGAAACGTACTGAAGGCAAGATGACGGATGAATATTTATAATATTTCAAGCTTAGCTAACACTGTCTTTCTCTTGGATGAGGTTTATTACTCGTTTCATCTTATTCAAGCGAGTTGTTAGTTTCAGATTTATGAATTTCGGGATAAAAACGTTGAATATATTTATTTTAATGGAATTTATTATTATTTATTTCACCTTATTTCCGCACAAAGGCACACAACTTTCATGATAAGTATGTATTAAATACAAAGCTTTTATAATTCATCACATAATTTTGACGTTACAGGTTGTTAAATTAATATGTATATAACTTAAAATTTTATTGAACGTCTTTTCGAATTTTTTTTTATTTGCGTAGATGAGTATATTATATTTTAGAAAACTGCTGGAATAATAATAGTAGTTATCTCCCCAGCCCATAATAATCCTAACTAATATTATGAATAAACAAACTGATGAATGTGAGTTTGTTTTACGCTTTGACGCCTTACCTACTAGACCGATCATCATGAAAGAACAATGGCGGATTTTATGTCTTTAGGGACCCAATCTTATAGATAACGTGCCTTAAGATAACTTATTCATAGTTGTAGTACAATATATGACTAACAAAAAATCAAATAGAAAGTAATTTATACAAGTTGGGTGGAAAAAGATACAACATTATAGGAATAAATAAGACAGATTACAATTGACAACTGACAGACAGTATTGCCAGCTAAACGTTCCGTTTTACGTAATACCATGAGTATAGTGATAGTTTATAATTTAATAATTTTGTAGACGTTTTACTCGTACAATACATATTTACTATAATACATTTTTGACTATTTCCTCATTCCATTATTTGTTATAAAAAAAAAAATTTTTTTGACACTGTATTTTTGACTGTTTCCTGACATATTTCTGATTTGTTTATTTTAATATAATATTTTATTTACATTTTGTTATTAAACTAGTTGATTAATTATTAAAATTTATGTAATTCATGATTAATCTTTGATATTTGTAAGCCAGCAATGGTCAGACATGTTGAAACAAATTATTATGTGACATCTATCGACATCTATTTTGTCGGCCTCGATGGCGTAGTGGTTAGTGTAACCGAACGCCACGCTTGAGGTCGCGGGTTCGATTCCCGCACAAGTCAAATATTTGTGTGCATGAACATGGATGTTTGTCTTGGTCTGGGTGTTTCTATATATAATATGTATGTATTTACAAAAAAAAAGTATATAAGTATGTTTATCCATTGTCTAGTACCCATAGTACAAGCTCTGCTTAGTTTGGGCTAGATGGTGTTGTGTGTATGTGGTATAGAATATTATATTATATTATTATATTATCTATAATAAGCATCTTATCAATGTTTTAATTATGTACACGTGTCTCAGCAAATAAAAATATATTTATCTTTATCTTTATCTTTACATATGTAATATTCATGTTTTAACTGTCGAAAGTGAGTTTTATTTGTTTATTAATAATAGATAGATAGACCCATAATTATTCAAGATCAAATCTAAAGTAAAAACAAATATGAAGTATTGTAGATTGGAACGTAATCCCACACAAGTTGCATTTTGTAAGTGCACAATGTCTCATTATTAATAAATTTAAATCAATCATAACTTTTAATTCCCTTCTTATAATGACACAATACTTTTTATATAAAAATTTTATAAACCTGTAGTTATAACTAACGTATATTTGAACTTGAACGATACTTCGTTAATTTTTACATTTTGTGGGTCCAACCTCGCCATCGTTCTTTCGCATAAACAGTGGGACAGAGACAACATAATATGATACCTTTAATCCAGAAAAATAAACTAAACTACATTTAAGCGAACGAAGCCGCGAGCAAAATCTAGTTATCAATATATTGTATTCATACGAGGGCAGGCAGCACTACCAAAATAAAAATGTTAAGTTGATTTTATAAAATTCGTTCAGCCTACACCGTCTGAGACATGACAACGAAAGCTAAATAAATAAAGCTAATTTACAAGCATATATTATTCAGCGTCTTCTTGTAACGGGTACAAGAAGACGCTGAATAATATATTAGCAATATTAGCATACAAGTGTGTTTATTCAATAGTATGCTAGCTACTTATATAATAACCATCTGTATTCTAAAAAAGTTACTTTAAGAATAATGAGTATTGCGTATAAACAAATTAATTTATTCTATTTCTTTTAGCCCTGATGCAATTTTAAATGTCACTATAACTAGATTGTAAAACCTTGACGAACGAATGCATATGGCACGGCAAAAATAACGTTGTCTGGCCACTTGTGCTCATCTCACATGTAGAGAATGTATATGCATAGGCTGCGGCCGTCAGGTAAGTAAAACGATCACGTTTCGATGCGGCTGCGCCCGCGCCGAGCGCAGGCCGACCAGCTTGACTGGCATACAGTGCTGCCAACACAATAGCGTTTTACAATCAACAAAATATTTTGTTGTTGTAAATTCATTTGCTACTCTCTATACGTTACATTTTATATTAATTGGATAGACATTTTACATTTGATTTTCATATATGCGGTAAACTAACAAGGAATACACAACAATTAGCTTAAAATTAATTTTCGGTTGATATTGTTCACAACGAGAACAGAAATACTGAAAATTGTTTTGTTGGCAATGCGAAACAAAATTTGAAATACAAATATTAGTATCGACACCGCAATAATTGATTTGTTTAAAAATATGTACGTTTCGAGCTCATATATTTAAACCTTAGACACCTACTTCTAATAAAATGTACGAAAGCAAAGAAAGTTACCTACATCTTAATTTAACTTGTTATACCGTTGGCACCACTGTTTATACGTAGAAACGATGTTGCATGGCTACATTCACGTGCGAAAGAGAAGGTATTATATTTGTAGGAAGAAGGGAAAGAGATAGCAAGGACCGGCTGGGCAGGTAAGCGACGCGGGCGCCGCCCTGCGTACACCGAAATCACGAAGCCAGATGCAACGCAACGACCGTCTGTTCACTACTCAGGTATAAAACATGCTTTATTATACGGAGTTATCTATAACGAACCTACTCAACTTCGGAATACGTTGCGTGGGCCGCGCCGTGTGGCCTTAAAACTGTTTCACCTTTGGTCGCAAATATTTTCTTCGTATTAGATTTATATTAGGTTTTAGCAAAGTTATTTTTGCATAAATACCATCTATAAATATAACGTATCTTCTTATCTTATCTTATGTGGGGGCCAGTCAGTGCTGACCGGCGACACTTCGACCCAGTGGGATCTTTTGTGTCGACACTCTTCCAATAACGACTGCCATAGATGTTCATGGCAGCCGGGTCCGACGGCTTAACGTGCTCTCCGAGGCACGGAGCAGGCGATAATTGTCAATCAATACGCACATAATTTCGAAAATCAGAGGTGCGCGACGTGGGTTCGAACCCGAGACCTTCTGCATTGCAGTCTGTTGGTCTCCCCACTGAGCTATCGCTGCTTTTTTGCATAAATACCATCTATAAATATAACGTAAGTCATAGATCAAACAATAGCAAAAAGAATTAGGATTTGATTGAAATTAATTACTTATCAATTGCGTGATCAATCCCGTTATTATTAAAAGAATTGCGGACGTCAATTGAAGTATTTGTAGCGCAACTGCTTGAAAATTGCAAGAACAATAGATCCTCCAGTTTTATTGTGAATTAAAACCCAAATGTTTGTTAGCAAAGCGCTCGTGTTGTTAACAAGAACCATTAAGATTGAGTCCATTCAAGTGAGTACCTACTTTTGACATTAAAACGGAGAATCTGTTTTATTTTGGTGATTAACCGTTGCATAACAGTTAATATTCCACTTAGCCCAGTTTTATTAAAGTTTTAATCAAAAAGCTCAGAGCTTGGGTAAAGGAAGAAAAGCGGCGCAATTGAATTGGTCGGCACCGCAACGCTTAGGTACATGCCGACGCGACGTAGGTTAACCTCCCTCGATTGTTACCTACCATAGGTTTTATGCAGCCCCAATTTCAACACGCAAATTTCAGAATTACGCAGTATTGCTCAAATGATGTTTACCGTTTTACATTGTCGAAGCCGGCGTAATGTCTCTTTCGTTGTTATTACTCAAATATCGTTTACGGCCATAATTTGGGGTCGAGAATTCGGAGTTGGGGCAGTTTTAATGAGTGGAGCTCTACATTTCAACGTGGCGGCGGTGTAGCCCAATGTAATATTTAGTTCTCTAGTTGACAGGTTTCCTCGTTGGCGGTTTCACTCCACTTCATATAATAAAATTATTACACTGTTAGTTTCGTATTTATCAATAAAAAATCAGTGTTTTCCATTTGAAGTGGCTTTAGCGGTAGAATTGACATAAGTTTGATCATTCACTAAGACAAGGAAGCAAAAAATTTATAATACCGAATTCTTCTTTCTATTTTTGTTGCAGATGTCAAGTACCCCGAGTTGGTATTAGAAAATAATAGTCATAGCAAAAATCTTGTTATTTACCCGTAGCATCGCACGTGGAATTCGGGTTGGTGGTTGCTTTGTGTCTGCCAAGCCCAAATTCTTATTTTCTACATAATATATACTTGTACTCATTTCCTTTTTTAAGTTGATTCGTTGTTATCTTTAACTAGTGTAAAATGCATCAAAGATATGTTGGCCATAAGCCTAATGTCTGATGTATAGATCTGCAATACTAAGTAATATGGCTGGCATCACAACTCCATTTGCTAAAATGAAAATTCGTGTACAATAGCCAAATACTTAGTTCATGAGGTTTACTATGTGGAATGTGGATCAATGTGCGGCTGATCATGTCACTAAGCGTCTTAATAGCAAAGGGTCGTCCAGTATTTTGATTGAAGGCCCCGGCAAATTCGTGACTCCATACCCTTAATTACTAATAGCTTGTGTTTGGTCATCTAAGAAAGTGCCAATTAGGAGTAAAATTTAGAAGCTATCTTTAGTTCGAGATCGCATAGTAACAGTTATAATTCTTTGTCGAGGCTCCAAGCGTTTGCCAGTTCGCCTGCATTGTCATTTTCGTCGGTCTATAAAACACGGACCAACTCACCTATTAGTTCCATGTTCCATGCCTCTATCCCGCTACTGAACGGAGTCAACTAGAACGAAGTTTGGATTTCGAGTTTAACTTCTGACAGCCGAATCAATATAATTCTGTTCAGTTGTTTTTGCGTGGTATCGAATGTGAAAAGACACTCTGACCTACATAGTTAGTCCAAATTAGTTTTCCAAATTCCCAATGCAGAGACAGGCTTATTCAAGTTTTATATATGGATAGTACTAATTGATTTATTTGGTAACCTAATAAAATTGCGTGGGACTTTATTAATGTTAACATATTATCGCATCACGCATTTTTATACCTATAGGGTTAAGCAGACATGTTTCTGTCCTTATTTAACCTTTTATGTTTGCATCTTTCTTTTGCATGTGTAGTGGACTATTTCAACGCACCGTGCGAATGGTAATTTTTGTTTGACCGAACCAAACTCAAGATGTCACGATCGGTAGTATCGTATTTACTTTATGCTACTGTACCTACTATTACAAAACATTTATTTAAATTCAGCTAATGTTATCAATATCTGTAACTATTTAATTTTAAACACTATTCTGTCACAATAGATTGTATCTTAAACTAATAATTAATTATTCAGAATAAATTTCGATAATCTAGTTATTTGTAATAAATTGTTGTACTAATATATTGCTAATTTAATTACCGACATAGGGTGCCACATGTTTATACCTAATTATGGAAAATAGAAGGTTCAACGAAATTTACAATATTGTTCACAAATAAATTTTAATGCATAGCTTATCATTTAATTTATCGGATCGGATTGGATAATTCAGTATTGACTTGCCTCTGCCTGCAGTTTTATTTTCATGAATCGTACGGAAATGCATACTAGTACAAAAGTAATATACGATTTAATAAATTGACATTAATTAAAGAAATTTGATAACGACAAGTGCTAAAACGGTTGACATACTTGTAATGTGCTTATGTAAGTTGTGTCCCGAAAATCTTAATTAAATAACGGTCGTAACTAAGTATTTTTCATTTTCATCTCAAAATTTGGCCTAGGTTTATCATCAATCTTGACCGTAAATAAATAATGCTACATCATTATTATCAAATCCAGAACCACAAAAGGCAGTATATTTTCCGGGCACATGTTGGGCAAGCTCACACGTGCCTGTTCGAGGGACAAATACCGCGACCTTAGAAGCCTCTGTCGCCGGTACTAGCGCAATGCCTCGAATACGTAATGCGTTCCCCGTATCTTGAGTGTGAGGCAGTTTTGTTAACGGACGCTTCACACGTGACACGGAACGCAAATGTGCACAAGACACCGTTTTCAGTACTCTGATTAAAGCCCAAGACGGAAACTTTTAAGGTAATTACAATAATCTTCCCAAATGTTTTCCTCGAAATCTCTATCGGACAATCCCTTGTACGATCATCATACACCCCGTGCAGATTTGATTTTGTGTCAATTTATTCAAACTCCAAAGACAAAACCGTCACTTGAATATCAAATTTTGCCGTGAATAGCCAGGACGAGGCTAGAACTTAGTAAAACTTTTTGACCCTGAGAACGTTTCTTTTGAATACGTTCGTTGTTTTTACGACGGTATTTCTTACCACTCATACTTCTCTTGGAACTTTGAACAGCCGTAGTTCTTCTAAGTGTTTCTTAATTGTGTTCAAGTTCGGCTCTTAAACAATTCCCGAAAGTGACATTCCACAACTTTCTAGCTGAAATAAACTCCAAGTTATTCCACTTAACAAATTTTGGAGATAACTTCACCAATGCCTTTTTAAATAAATGTTGGGACCCACACAGTTTGCGTCGTTGTATTTTGTACCAATCGAATTGTACAAGAAAATATTTGTCTGACCTAGAAACGAACTACCTATTCGATTATTTCAACGAGCTCTCGTCTCGTAAAATCTTCAAATTACGTTACTTTGGCTCAGGAACTTTTTCAAATTAATCTTACTTAATGTCAACGATTGTTTAATGTTGGTACTCAATATCAAACAGAGATTAGAGAATATGAAGTCGACGAAGGAACAACAATGAATCGTAATGCAAACTAAGTACCTACTAGTTTAAGTTGTGGTCTTACGCACATTGACCTTATTCCGTTATAAGAAGAAATAAAGTGTAATGAGAAAATTTTGTGCGAATGGGATAGTGGGAACGAAGAGATAAGATACAAACACCTATTGTATCGGGTCGAACAGTGGCGTGCAAATAACCGCGCGACTATTGTTTTGCAGACGACGAACAATACACGAGCCGGAGTACCCACTTACATATGTAACGTCGATGCAGTTACTAGAAACTGGAGTGGAATAATGTGGATCACACGTATTTTGTTCTAACAAATAACGACACTCGATTGTGACTAGAATAGTATTTGTTTTAATATAATAACCGTTGATTTCGTTGTATATATTAACGTATTTGTTGTAATCAACAGGTAACAAAACGCCTAGGTAATCGATTTTATAATAGTTGTTATTCCATGACTTGGAACGGTTACAAAATAAGTTATCGTGCGTCATGCAATGGAAACATAACTCAGTTTAAATGAATTCACCGCATAAGCCAAGTCGTCAAATATCGTCTGCAATAAATCTCCACCGAGACCTAATGTACACCATGTTATAAAAATTGTATACAGATTTAACTCTTTTCAATAAACAGTTTTTCCACGAAAGCCCGTTGCCGAAAGGGTAAATGAAAAAGGGCACAATATACTACGAGTATTGTTACGATGTTGGGAAACACAAATGACGTCAATGTAAAACATCAATTTATACATTTCTCCTTAGAATAAACCAAGTTACCAAAATAACTATAGGCATTACAATTTGTTAACAAAGCTATTCAAGTTTATAGACACTACAGAAATAGCTGAGCCAGCAAAAATAACTACGTAAACAACATTTCAATTACATGTGTCTATTTCGCAGGTCATTTTGTTTTACAATCCAGCCTTTCCGCGCTAAGATATATGGCTAAGGAAAGTTATTTACTCTTCCAACTTCACATTTTCCTATCTTATGCGAAAACAAGAACCAAGGGAATCTTTATAAAGGTTCGCCACCACTGTATTTGGGTACGCAATGGATTTATTGAGCATGTATTGAATTTATTTATTCATTACCTAGAAGATTGAAATACGATCCGGTCACTTGATCCCCTTAAATGATTTGGACTATATGACCAATTCATAAATAACTTTCCGGAATATAAATAAATTGAACTTCCGTATTCGAGCTTTGTATTCAGTCAAGCATTCGGTATTGTCTGTTTGGTGCTGTATTTGTTGGTTAATACCGAGCTAGTAAAATTCTGTAAACAAATAAAAAATAAATCAACTGTCACATTGAATAAACCTCTAGAGCCAAAGCAACCTCATTTTTTACGATCTAAGAAAACAACAGTCAGATAGTTTAGATTCTATTGAAAATATATGAGTTCTGCGTTATAGTACTGAGGTTCTCCGTTCCGTAGAAAGCGTTATTTGTGGTATGACTACAGTTCATTAATTGGTATTACTATTATTAATTATAAACCTGTGCTTGAGAGCTGGAAATTAATTGTACATGGAATGGCGAACAACGTCACTGTGGCATGCTTAGTTAATTTGTACTCGCTCTACGACATATTGTTATTGATCACGGCAAACAATGGGTGGTGGAACATAGTGGTGAGTTTGCACATGTACAGGAGCAAGCTTAGTCAATAGAACAAGTCTTTGTACTATCCAAATCTCACTTTATCTATACTAATCTATTCTAATATTATAAAGCTGAAGAGTTTGTTTGTTTGTTTGAACGCGCTTATCTCAGGAACTACTAGCTTGAATTGAAAAATTATTTCAGTGTGGGATAGCCCATTTATCGAGGAAGGCAAGGCTATAGGCTATATAACATCACGCTATGACCAATAGGAGCAGAGCAGCAATGAAAAATGTTGCAAAAACGGGGGAAATTCTCTTAAATGAAGCAGGCGAAGTTAAGAAGGTCAGCTAGTAATATATATTCTATACTAATAATATTATAAATCTGAAGAGTTAGTTTGTTTTTTTGGTTGAACGCGCTAGTCTCAGGAACTACGGGTTCGAATAGAAAAATTATTTTAGTGTTAAGTAGCCTATTTATCGAGAAAGGCTATAGGCTATATAACATCACGCTACGACCCACGGGGGCGGCGCAGTAACCATAAACGCGGGTGAAATTGCGGAAATAGCTAGTACTATATAAACCTGTGTTGTCTAGCTCTCTTCTCTCTTTTGAAAGTAATATATATTTATCTGATACACGCTTTGCTTCTCTGTCTATGTCAACAACAGAAAACGTAATGCTTTAGTAACGTGGGTGGGAGTGATGGATAATTACTGACGACAACGTACTAAATTAATTGTAGCATAGCTATTAGTTTCGGCATTTAGGCGCACTATAGGAACAGATGTCCAAATATATTTCGACATTTATAACATTAGTAGGGATTTGCAATGTCATGTTTCCTCTAGTACCGATGCGACGCACTCTCCTAACCCTTTTGAATCTGCGTAGATGTACGTATACCTTTAACATTAGGGTTAGAATCATGGAGGCAGTGATATATTTGTTTTTGATACAACATTTATTATGCGCACCTACATAAAATCGCATTGCGAAACTTTTCTTAATGTGGATTGTTACCGCATAATGTAAGAAGTATTCGACAGGTTTTAATGGTAGAATATATCATTATCATCTTAATAAAATAGAATGACAAAAATATATTATAAGTATACACCAAAGTTTATATTAAGTGATAATGTCTATGAATTAGATGTTAACCTGATTCCCTGTTCTTTGAATAATAGATTATTTAATTAGAGAACTACCGGTAATATTATAATAATCAGAAAGGCTGTTTTATTTATATTTATGATCCTATTGTATAAAACCTAAAACTTAAAGTGATGAAACATCATGAATGTCATAATGAAATACAGTAAAGATAGTTTGTGCAGATTTGGGCAGTTTGCAGTGCGTAGGGAAATGTCGAGGACTCTGCTATTAGTAGGGTACTAAGAAGGGTTATACAAAATGTCACCTGTCTCAGCGCGTATGAGTTACGTGCACCACACGTCGAGCGTCGATCTCTCGCTACAGATTGCTTTGCCTCTCTCTGCGTCAACAACGGAAAACGTGGAAGAGCTTATTTTATCGGTTTCTACTTTAAGTATTCTTAATCTCTCTTATCTTTGAAGGGATGGTGGGCGGAGCAAACGTTTTACCTTCATTATATATATATAAGATTGGTTACGGATATGAGATTGCGGACCTGGATACCGATTTATTTAGAATCTTTACAGATATGACATTTAGTCACACTATTTGAAAAAAATATTATAATGTATGTAATTATTAATATAAAATCTTTTAACTTTTACTGAAATTCAAACCAAAATCGGAATTTTAGATACATATGCCAGACCCAGCGTTGCGTGAGTTTTTACAGCTCTCGACGTAAGTCGACACGCATGATCGCTTCTTTTTAAAAGTTCATCAATGTTTTAGCTTAAACAAAAGTCTGGAAAGACGAGGAGCGTCGAGGGTTATTCTAAGTAGTTAGACCTTCAAGATATTATATCAGAATTTTGTAGTTTAGTCAGCGGGTCCCAAACTCCATAACAACCACGCCAGGTGCGTATATTGTGATCAGTCTTACATGTAATTTACCTGGGAAATTCATAATGAACTTAGAAATAATTACATAGAATGTAATGGTTATTAATATGGAAGATGTTGCTTTGTTATTGAAGATCAACACCGCAGGCTGTAGGCAAAAGCGCCCTCAGAAGGCAAGGTTATATTACGACACGCGCACAAAATTATTTCAGTTAAATTATTCAGTGTGTTGACATAACATTAATGTACCTCGGATATACGTACATTAACATAAATAATACACGAATCCATCGGCAAAATTACAATCGTGTCTATAAAATAGGAAGTTAAGGAAGATTCAAGCGGAATCTGAACGTTTTCTGAACGTCTCGGGGTTAATGTTAAACGCTGTGGCGTTAGTAAGGATTATAAGGGTAAGAAACTAGAACTACATACTAATCTCAGTTCTCTCGCGCCATTTTCTTTGAGCTTTAACGCACACATTAAAGTTTGTGTACAAAATTGTGCCGCTACTATAATGGTTAAATAACCGTGTTTGATAAACAAATTGAGTCTTGATTCTGTATAAAACTTATTTCTTACAAGAAAATCTCATAAACAACCTCTTCAAAAGCTGTCCTTGAAAGTCATTAATCTCCAAGACATTGCGGTAGAACGGGAGCTAAGCATTTAATAAAAATGGACCATCATGATTTATCTCTCAATCAATTCAAATAGAATGCATCAATAACTTTAGTGTTGTTTAATTCCAACTGATTAATTAATTATCCTTACTAATAATATAAATTTGAAAGAACTCTGTCTGTCTGTCTGTTACCTTTTCACGTCTAAACCACTCAACCGATGTGGATGAAATTTGGTACAGAGATACTTTAAAACCTGGGGAAGGACGTAGGGTACTTTTATTGATGAAGGTACCACGCGGGCAGAGCCGCGCGCAAAAGTTAGTAGTAAATAATACTGACGAACGTAGTATTGTGGGTTGCACTCTACATATTACACAATATAGGTACTTTATATGAGAGCAAATTATGTCAAGTATGATTTAACATGTCACCTATTAAATCTGTTTCGAATTTCATAAAGTGGTTTACCGTACTCTGTATTCAAGTTATTATTTATGATAACTGATTTACTGTCAAAATGTAATAGAAAACATTTAAAACGAAAAAAATAGTAGTCGGTATTTGAATCTGTGCGTATGTGTACCCTAATATTCACAAGGGCTGAATTAATTGGAAGTAGTGTTCAGTAGTGTGCTTTGTATACTCATATTTACATCACAATCAACTTCGGCAAAGATTTAGTGTTCGTCTCATTAATGTAGCTGGACAAATAAAATATCAATGACATTTTAGCACGTAGAAGGTGAATAAAATCACGTACACAGCTAGCTAACAAATATTTAAAATATCTGCTCCAAATATCATTAATAGTAATATAGCAGGTAGCTATATCTTAATTTAAATCTAAGCATATCTTAAGCAGTAGAAGAAACAAATTGATAATAAATAAAACATGGTAATAGCTAAATATCAAATAACAGAGAGTGAGATTAAAAATAACAAGTTAGTATGTACCTACATTTACATAATGGAGTCACAGTTCAGGATAAGGGAACCGCAGTAAGTTACGAGCTCATGATATAAGGTATAAATACTGTTCTCGACAGAGCCTTTGTATAGTAGAGCTACCAACATGACGATGGGCGTAAAGCTCCTGCTCATATCTGCACAGTAGTCTAGCAACCGTGACTCAACGACACGAGTATTCGATGCATACGACTGAATATTGGGAGCTCACGACACACAAACACATTTGAAGCTGTTACTTGCCGAGGCATTAGCGTGATAGAATATAATTACATGATATGGGCTAGTGAGTTTAGGGAAATAATCGTTAAAGCCGGCTTTGCAGATCTAGATTTAAACAGCGAGTGATTTTAAACAAGCTAACCCGGCTCAAAGCAAACTCTGTATGGTACGGAATAATTCTCACAATTAAATATGCTTCAGTAACACTTAATTATACCGTGCCGAATTTAAATGGTGATAATTTAGTATAATTATTTCATACATATATAATTTATTAGTAAGTACCATGTATACAAGTAAGCTCTTTAATCCGTCACAAAAATATTTATCCTTTATCAAGCTAGATTGAGTGTGAAAATATAGAGTTATTTCAGCAATATATTGTTTATCTAGCGACAATGAAGGCATGTCACCATATCCTGTTCGAGACCTCCGTGTTGTTTTTGCTTCATCTCACAAAATCATAAAATATGTCACAGTACCGTGTACTGTTCAGTAAATCTACCATATTTCCGCATACTGTAAATCTGAAGAGTTTATTGTTTGGTTCGTATCGCTTCATATATCAAATGTACGCCATCTTTGATTGCTGATACTTAAAAATACAGAAGAGAGACGTTGTATTAAATTCGCTATCATGCGCAGACAAATTTCTCTACGACAAAAGTGTCAAATTAACTAAAACGAGAGTTAATTATAGTGATCATTCCCACAAACCCAGTCTAATAGTTAACTAATTATTCGTACATTAAGTTGGAACTGTATTTACAGTAATTGTGTACAGTACGTGATTTCTAACTTGTGCCATATCTACAATTATATTAATAGGTAGGTTAATATATTATACGTTTTGACAATTGTATGTTTTGCCGTTATTTTTAGGGCGTCCGTTGTCAGTAGACCCGGATGTCTAAAGAAAAAACGGAACCCTTATAAGATCACTCCCGCGTCCTTCTGACTGTCTGTCAAAAGTATTTTTGTGTTAATACGTTTATTTTTATCTTGTGAATGAGGTGAGTATATGCTTATACGTTTTTTAAATTTTCGAGATTTGAGATGTTGGATTTTGTTTAACTTCTGTCAATGGATTTTTCTTAATGTATAGTATCTTCTAGATTTTAATAGAAAACTAATGGCCAGTCCCACAGCTAACAAGTAAAATCGGATGCTGTCTCACTCATGTTAGGTTAAAAAAGAGAGATGGCGAGAATTTTGTCTTATAGATAAATGCTATCTGAAGGTGGTGGGACAAGCTCTTAGGGTTTGTCCCAACACCTCCAGATAGCATTTATCTCATCATATATCAGATATAAGTTTATAGATAGATAAAGCTTTATCGTATAAGTACTAATAAAATTAAACATATATATGCAACGAGCAGCCATATCGCTAAAAGCACTCTCCTTCAGATAATCTTATAGATTATAGGATTTTAAAATGCTGTATATAAAATAAAATGAGTACGGTTGCGGCATGGCACCAGCATTGCGTGTACTCGACTCACTTGACCGATTTTATATTGATACTTGACCTATTAGAACGTTTTTGATCGCTAGCTTCTTTATTATTAGACGCCTATTCAAAAATGATTAATTACTATTCTATTAAGTACACATTATATTCATCGTGGAGGAAGACAGAAAAATGAATCACTGATTAATAAAATTGTGCTTCGCAATGGAAAATCCTCCTTTGTCGTATCATCTCGAACAAAGAAAGTACGATATCCTACAATTTATATATTTAGTGTTGATAGTATCTATACATATACCAACAATCTTGAATGGTGAGGTAAGACATACCTGGTATACAGGGTGTCCGGTAATTAATGGATAACCTTGAAATGTTTTATAGTAGAACAGATGGCCGTTCAGAAAACAAAATTAAAAAAGTGCAATAGCTAGTCATACTTTTGACTGTCTATCTATTAGCATAATTAATGTTTAAATAATAAAACAGCAAAAAACCGATGGAATTCATTCATGGTCGTAGTGTACAAGAAAGTCAAATAAGGTAATTTAAAAAAATCATACCTTAGGTAGTAGTTAGGATAAATTTCTTACATATTTTTTTTTCACTTCAATGTTATCCATTAATTACCGGACACCCTGTATATACTAGGTACATAGAATAAATATTCAGAGTTGCTTAACAACGTAGTGTAATTGTTTACGTAACTAGTTAAACAACTCAAATGTATGCACTCATCACAGAGGAACTATCTAGAGATTACAACTTGGAAGAAATTAAGCTCTGGGACCGGGAAACAAGCGTCGTGTTTTCTGCAGAATGACGTAGGTATATAAAAACAGTGCATAGTAGAAACGGTTTTGAGGACAACCTACAAAACATTTATTAAAGTCCTTTTGTGTTAGCATTTAATTATATTGTGGATAAGGCTTTAGTTAACACCTTGTGTGTGAGTGGTGTAGACTTAAAAGAAACTATGCAGTTAGTTTAAACAAAAGCATTATCATGCATCCTAATTGCTGCTCCACATTGTTCCGCAAGTGTCAACCAACATAGGAACAACGCTAAAGAATTAATGAAGAACGATGATAAGTTTTATTCTTGATATCGAATGTCTAAAACTAGTTTGAAATTGTTGGTAAGTTTAGTTATACCGAGTTTAACGAAGCAAAACTGTTCTTTTGCTGTAATCCTGAAGTTTACGGCCATAAGTCGAGGATTTTGTGAACTCACCTGGCAAATCAAAATATTTCAAGCATAAAAACTTATAAATGTTAAGTTCGCTAAAGATACACTTCGGTGAAACGAGTTTATATCATCTTAAAACTTTATTTTTAGACAAGCAGGTGGTCAAATACTGCAGTACTCAGTACTCGCAGCATCATACCAGTATATTATAGCGGGTTTATATCTTTTTGAACTCCGTATTATATAGAAGTTATTGACGGACGGTTGGTAAAACTTTTCGGTACGTTAACATAAAATACGTTCGCAAATAAATAATATAAACCGACAACATGAAGTCTTAAATTAAGAATCTCATCGGATCAAAATCGGTAGCGTATTCATTAAAAATAAAATTAAATACAAGTGATATTTTTTTAGATGCTTGGCTGATTGATTTCGTGGCCTGACTACCGGTAGTGTCAGTTATTTGGCAGCATCAAAAGATCAACTCTTCGGTCACGTTAAATAGCAATCAGTTGCAAAATTAGCACAGTTAATGAGTTTCTGCAAATGTACTAACAAACAGTAATTCTTTGGTATATCTAAAGGAAACATGTCAATGTCATCGTACATTGAATGCATCATACATCATTTTAAGCACCTAGGTATACATTTTCGAAAGAACTTATTAAGTTATTATTGTTTTAGCATATAATTTCTTGCTATAGTCACATATTAAAATATTCCGTTTGACTAAAGAAAGTGTCATAGTAAACTTAGCTATCGTCTATGGTTATAATTGCAAAGCTAGATCCAATATGGTGCTGTACTCTGTATGCTATTATACAATCTAAGTCTTACTGGTCACAAGTCATGGATCAGGACAAGGCTGACGACAAACAAAGATATCGATACCGTACCGAAGCACAAACAGTATTTCATAAACGAACATTGCATTTACCTTTGTCTAGAAGCTCCTTATATATAAAACTTGTGTAAACAAAATAAGCAATATACTATTAAAAATATAAACGTGATGTATTGTGTTTACCTTCAGATTTGTAATTCGAAAACAACGTGTAAAATAAAAGAACAGATAAATTTTATCGACGAGCTAACTCCGCACAATATGTACAAATTTTGACTCAGCAGAACGGAACGCTAAAACAACACGAGGTATTTGATCAATTGGTTAACTGTATCGTATTTATAAAAAGACCCAATTGGATTGGAGGATTATACGGCGTATCATGTGCTTCAAATACGAGAAAAATATTAGAGAAATGCGGAGGAAACAGAAATCATAGGTAGCAAGCAAGTCATTAGACAGCAGGTCTTGTACCGCTTGAGGGCTGTTGTGTGGTTATTACCTTGTGCCACTTTTGTCTCGTGGAATAAACCACTACATATATTAATTCTCTAGTAACATGGAGCGTAAGCAATACTTGATTTATATATGTATGTACATGTTACATTTATATACAAATAGTCGCAGTCAAAAAAGGTATGTACATATGTCATCGCGGTCGATTATTTTTAAATTTTATCACTTTTGGGTCAAGAAAAAACATTGCAAAGCAATAAGTTTTTTATATACATATGTATTGCAAAATAGTTTAATTTGTTTTCCTTCTTTCTTGGCTAACCGATTTTCTTTTATTTTTTGTAGCTATGAACGAAGTACATAATGTAAAAGTAGTAAATTTAAATATGAAAGAATAACGAAAGAGAAACGAATTTCGACTACTGCGCGAACACTAATAGTACTCAAAAGCTAGAATTTTGTATTTTTACACTAAGGAGATTGTATAACTACTGTACCAAAACTGCATATAACATTTTAGTTATTAATATGTCCGTTTTAGCCCGGTGGCGAAACCGAAGAGGGTGACAAGCTCACCCCTATTCCATTGGAACTTAATATCACCCTCATTGAGCGACAGGAGTGTTGGTTTATGATAAGTAAGCACCTATTATTCAACGATAGGATCTTCATCCGTGGATTACGACCGTGCAGATACAATATTATTAATAATATTACTATTAGAGTCGGTTTTAATTTGAACTCTAATATAAGTATCTTACTCTAATATATATTAATAAGGCATATACTTAAATTCGGGTATCTATTTTTTTTTAATGTATGATTTGTTTAATTTATCTACTAATGCATTGACGGACTAATAAACTGCATTAATGTACAAGACGCCTTTGAAATAAACATTTTAACTCAGTTTTCAAACTTTTTATACAAATTGAAATTGAAACCTATAGTTTGGTTCGTTAACTTCATAACAGCAGCGTAGTGTATGTTTGTATACTGGAAAGGACCATTACATTGTTTAAACATAAACGATAAATGTAACAAAATTTGGTTGCACCTGGATTTTTGAAAAATTACTTTTTATAATAAGAAAATAGTTGAAGCACTGGTTTCTTTTTCTTTTAATAAGGTGTATTGCCTCCACATGCCCTTATTACAGATTCTAATACGTTCCGCATAGATCTGATTAGGGTTATTAAACGGTCTTGCGGAATATTGTTCCATTCTTGTGAAATCGCTGTTCTTAGTGCTACCACTGTTGTGGGCACAGGATTTATCGCATAAACAGCTTTTTTTAAACTGTTCCAAACATGCTCAATGGGATTAAGATCCGGGCTGCGTGCTGGCCAATTCATGGTACGTATCCCAACCTCTTCGCAATATTGTCAAACTTGTGCGGCGGCGCGGGGTCGGGCATTATCTTGCATTAGAGTAAAATTTTTGCCTATTAATCCCTTGTAAGGTACCATGTGAGCTTCTAAAACCTCTGTTGTATAGCGTTATGCCGTCAAACCACGTCTTCTACCGTTTTGACGAACCATGTCGATTAACAAAAGTTCCGTTCGACCGATCATCGAAATGCCACCCCACACCATACACGAACCGTCTCCAAAAGGAACACGCTCCTCAATGCAACTTTGAGCATATCTCTCCTCACGTCGACGATAGACTCTTCTGCGACCGTCTGCACCATTTAAACATGTCCTACACTTATGGGTGAACAAAATGGAGGTCCATTGCTCTTCAGTCCAATTAAGATGTTCACGCTCAAATCTTAAACGAGCTTGTCTGTGAGCTGCAGACAGCTTTGGACCATTTGCTGGTCTAAAAGTGATTGCCGCTTTCTTCTTATTGTTCGTGCACTCACGTTTACTCCACGCACTTCATTCAGCTCTGTTCTGATGTTTACTGACGTGAGGAAACGATTTCGTAGGGAAGTTGAAACAATAAATCGGTCGTCACGACGGATGGTTGCTCGAGTTCTGCCGGTACCGGGTCTCCTTTTGTAAGAACTTGTCTCTACAAACCTTCGGTATACTCTAGAAGCCGTAAACTGGTTTAAATTTAAATTTCTAGCAATTGTTCGTTGATCTAAGCCTTCCCACACCAATGCCGCAATTTGAGCGGCTTGTTCGGACGAAGTAACCATATTTATAGTTACGAAACTTTTGTTGAGTTTAAAAGACTAATAATCAATAATATAGGCAACAATAATTTAAATCGCAATTAATTTCAAACTTTACTCTAATAACACACGAATTTAAGCTACTATGCATAAATTTTGTTTTCCCGGCTATAATTTTATCTTTTACTAGAGTTCTATTTTAATAATTTTTTTTATGATTAATGGACAGTCTCGATATTATCATTTACTTTAATCTAAAAAGTATGCATGCTTATTAAAAATATTAATTCTAAAGTAATCCTGAGCTTTGATGCAGTTTATGAATCCTTCAGTGTATTATATTGAGATATATTCACATATATTATATGTGCAAATATGTTTGTTGGTTTATCTTTCTTTCACGTAGAAACGGAGCAACTGATCTTGATTATTTCTATGGTCCAGTAGTATTGCATAGCCAATGTTTATGAGTAATATAGGCTATATGTATACCGAAGAGTGCCAAACAGTAATATAGGGTATATTTTTACTGACTTATGCATAATTTTTTATACCGTTAATTTTCTTGATAACTATAGCATTGAAGTTGCGGTTAAAACCTAGTACATAAAAATACAGTAATCATAAAACTGTTGCCCAAATAAGCAACGTTGATCGATGAGAAATTTAACAGGAAGACATTGACACATTGAAATATAAAGAGCTATGTTAGAAAGTGACACCTACGAGAGACAGATACAAATGAATCCAAATACGTTTACACTGATAAACGATCGAACAAGTCGTAACACATTGATCCTAATGAATTCCTTACAAACTGAACTAATAAAATAAAGACAACATTTGTTTGTTTTTAGAGAACGTGTACTTATAACAAGGCAAGACTTGATGTAGTTGATAAACATCGCGATATAATGTATCTCAAAACGGCTACCACGTACACAGAAAAAAACAGCTACCTACTTGTACGAGAAGAATTCATCAGTTCTCGGGGATATTAAATAACTTCTACTATAGCGAGCCATTACATTGATTATAAACATCGGAGTAAATCGTAAAAACTTCTGCTTGAAAGTAAAAAATATGTATATGATATTCTTGAAAGTATACTATAATTTGACTTCAAAGTCCCATTTTGAGAAACAAATCATAGTTCAGTTAGATGATAGTACTTGTCAAAACTATTCCATAGTTACTTACAATCAACTACATACACGTACTTCAATTTAGAAACTAAATTTAGGTAAATTACTTTAATCAATTGCCAAAGGAAATAATTATTTTACAGCTAAATACGTGTTCGAATTACACAAGTTTGAAACTAAACAATATATTTGCAAACAATTCAGTCAACTACATATAAGCGCCAACTATTCAGATACTACGTACATAGTTACGTACCGAATGGTTAAATTGACTCCGCTGTTTATGTAAACTGCATGTAATGCACATAATGTAACGCTCAGTTATTAAGTGAATCGGGTAGATGTTTCAGTTATGTGAATAAGGTAAATATTATTCCTTTGATAGGGCGTTTGTTACACGCATGACGAGTCACGTGATGGGGTCATTCAATGGCGAATGAGGACTGGTAGACAATCAGTCCCATGCAAACGGAAGCCCTCGTCGTTCGCCTGCAAACCTCTAATAAAAGAAAACGAGCTTCTTGTGAACTGAACTATGACGGCGAAACGAACCGTTGGGAATGAAGTACATAATTGTACTTATTAAAAAAATAAATGTCTCAGTAATACGAGTGATTTGTATACAGAGGATTTGTTAATGTCATCCACTATTTACAATACAAAGCAACCTACTTAAACGATAGAGGTCAGTACTCTCATAAAATATAGTTTATTATTCTCAATATCTGTACATCAATTTTACCGATACTGAATAATACTTACCTACTTAAAAACATCTTCTATTCTCAATAAATAAATTACTATAGATTACTATCTAGTAACGTAGAATTAAATACATAATAACTAAAAAGGTTAACTAATAAGTACAATTAGTTCTTTAAAATTATTTTCAGTATTTCCATTTACTTTCGTTTGCCACTGTTGTTTCTATTTCTGCTTTTTATTCATTCAGGGCGAGGCTGGTCAAATGTCAGCAATATAAATTTAACAACGGTGCCGATTCTGTTGTTACAATCTAAAGTAATTTAAATTTCACAAATCTCTCGACTGTTTTGTTTACTACTCCTTATATTATATGTCCACAGCCAACAGATGAAAAAACTTTTAAAATACCTAGTTTCCATTTGGAAATGTACCTATTATTTTCTTTGTGTAGCAATAAGTTTCACTTGAATGAGAATACTGCTGGCTATTTCACTTTAAGACTAATTCTATCGGTTGTTTGAGAATATTAAGACTAAAGTGCTTTTAATTGAACAAACAGAGTCACCAAAGAATCATACTTAGAGGAAGTTATAAAATACCAAAATAGAAATCTGAGATCTCAAAAGAAGAGGAACTAATGTAACAAACAGTCTCGTGTTAGGCATATTGAAATTGTTGGCGGCGTGCTAATTTTGGGTTTGTGGATTCTACGTCAAAATGAATAAAGTGAAAACTGCCTTCGCTATTTTGGGATAGTTTGGTGGTACGAGAGAGTTATCGAAGTTTTTAACAAACTGTTACTGTGATTGCTGAGCAGTAAAGTTAAATAATAAAAGTTATTTGTTTGTGTACAGTACCTACCTACATAAATAGCTACTTTAATAATCTAAGAAGTCAAGTGGTAGTATTTTTACGGAAAGAGCAAATTGTTTGGCTACGTTTTCAAGACAATTTCAAAAGTTTTGGTGACAAAGCCCGCGCGACGCCGCCTTTTATTTTATGTGCATGTAAGTCTCAATGTCTGGCTGAAATTTGGTTGAAAATTTCAATGTTTTGCTTTATTGAGTCCTTTACTTATTTAGTCATTTGAAGAGTTAAAAATGAATGCTTTACTTTATTATTAATATTAAAGAACTGCTTTCAATCCGAGAATTTTAATCTGGAGCTAGCTATTTAAAAAACCTTCTACTCCAACGATTCGAGTTTTTAGTACCCAAAAAGTATTGAAAATTACTTAAATTTCTAAAAACTCTTAAATTTCTGCTTAATAATAAATTAAATAAACAGAAAAACGCAACTTCTACTTACTACATGAAGTCTCAACAAGTTGAGTGTTAAGACTTAGCGTATAGGTAAGTACTTGATGACCAACATAGTTGAGATAAAAATAGATTAATTACAGCGCATAGTTGTATTTAAGAAAGATATATTAAGATATACATATAATATAAAGTTGGTAAGACCACTGCCACTAGTGGAGCTACTCGGGCTCCAACAGCGCGGGCCGCGCACACCTGCATCAAAACCGGTTTCTATAAACATGATTTCACTCTCTCAGCACCATTGGCGTTGCCTAATTTACGCATTCAAGCTTGAGCCAACCATGAACATATTTTCCTCTAAAATTTAGAACAGAAATTCATCGTGTTTCTGTAACTGTAAAACGTAAGCTATAATAATAAAGATTAACACTATGAGGCAATGAAATTATGTAGGTAACACTATAACAGTGATGACTGATGACAGATTACTGTGATAAATTTTATATGTTACACTCAAATCAAATGATTGTGCGTGGAATTCTACGACTTTCATAATTTTAATTACAATTTGATGAATCATTTTGACTGTAAAGGATCGTGCATTAGTGTAAGATATTAGCAATTAAAAGTGCCATGACCAGTTTCACCATTAACAAATTACACATAATGACTTCAATGAAATACCTATCGTTACTGGGCGCTTAACGGACCCACTATATTACCTTGTGGTATCCTAAAAAGTGAATTAGGTAGTATCATTTATTCAGTTGGGTAATATAATAATTATTTATTGTTTAATAGGTAGTACTACATTTCGATGAAATTTATATCTATTATGTGGTATAACAATTGAATATCTGCGTGTGGCACTGTTCTAGTTTATTTTGCAGATAAATCTACGATTGACAGGTTTTATATATAAGTCAAACAGAATTATTTTATTTAACCATTTTGATTGGAGGCAAAAAGGTACTTAATTATATTATATAGTACTTAAATATCTCAAAGTATGCAGATTAAAACATAAATGAACAGTATATGCAGATGGAAACAATCAATGCGGAACAATTTCCATATCTATTAATGATAGCTTAATTGCAGGTGCACAAAGGTTTACATGTTTACGGAAGGATACCGCATTGCGCGTATCATTACTAATTTTGAGAAAGTATTATTTAAAATGTTTAGCTAGTTTAATATCTTATTAATAGTCAAAATATTACACACGCTATAATTTACAAATTGTAAATATTTCACAATTGAGCCAAAATTTTATTCTAAAAGGCAATATAATGATGTTGGCGTGCAGTAAACCAAGCGCCTACAATAGTTTATCTTGCCCTATTCATATAGTTGAAGCAGCATCCCTTGCATACGGTTAAAGAGTCAACAAACGCACACATAGGTGTTTAGTTACACCACAGCACACGGCACACAGGCAGCATGTGCCTCGCTTGTTGATAGAGCGACGCAGCGCCGAGCGTCGACCGTGTTGAGCTAAGGTGAGTCAGAAATAAGTAGGTAGCTCCGCTTACCTGTACAAATCAGCAGCAATGTAAATGGTGAAAGCAGCCGATTGGTCCCCATGATGGCGTTCCGGTTACTTTCTATCAATTATGCACTGAGAAACAAATCTTATGCGCCCATCTTGCAACACATTTTTAATAAGTGCTTAACTCCAACTTAACTGTTATGCATCGCACACACTTCAGTAAACGTTCACACCGCAGGAAGCCGATACACTTTTGTCTAAGTGACTAGAACAGGCAATATCCACACTTTCTAACTTGATGCACTTCAAAAAATAATCTCATTTTCCAATCCTCAATGTAAACTTTGGCGCGAAATTTCCGTTATAGGCGGACATGGGCACGTTGTACGCGGGCGACGGTTAGCCCAAGGCTGAATAAATTTCAAATCACAAAGCGGCGCGCGGGAAAGAGACGACACTAACGACGGAGAGAGACAGACAGATAATAAAGTTTGCCTTGTCTTGTCCGGGAATGAAGTGGCAACAACGCGCCGTTTTTAATGTCTCGTATCTTGCGAGTTTTTCACTAGATGGCGGCTCGGAATTAATATTCTAAGCTGGTTATACTACTGTACGTAGTTATACACGATGGCTATATTAGAAGTCAGTTTACTGGCTGCCTAGTTTATAATGTCTTTACAATTATAATACCTATATAAAATATTCGACTTATTGTGTATATCTATATAAATATTTTGTTTAAAAGTAATATATATAAATTGATATCACTATCGCTGACGGTATTAGTTAAATAACCACAGATATTTACATTACATTTATATTTGCCATTAGAAAAGTAATATTAAAATACTAAACAGCTTTATGTTCAGTATTTTGAATGCAGTCATTGAACATAGTTTTAATACAAAAGAAATATGCCATTCTTAACAACTGATATCTTAAAATCTATATTATTTATACTACCTACTACACATTCTCGTACAAACTTATATTAACATTAAAATCTCGATATATTTTCAATTATTTTCATCGGGTTAAAATAGAGTATCTAATCTATCTAACCCTCCGCTGGCTCCGTCATCACTCGAAGGCTTTCAGCACGTCTTCATTTTTAATAAACACTTGGGTACTGAATCCTTTTGCTCAGCGTTTCTGCGAATACAGCTACGCTTTCACGGATATTGTTTTAGCAACTAGCAATAACATGCAGACCTCTTGCCCATTTTTGACATCTGCAGCTGTCAACTGAGTTTGGGCAACTTTGATGATAATTACGAATACCAAAAAATTGGTAATCCTTATCACTTTAGTGATTGGGACCATTTTAGCAAAGCATTCACTTGTAGTAAATTTTTAGTATAATATAAGTTAGATTAACAATATATTATACGTAGGTACTCGTCAGATTAAAAGTGGAGCTGTTTTTAATTTATGTAGCTTTCGTTCTTGTTGCTGAAAAGCCTTTCAGATTAATCTGTCCGCTTGTAAAAATGTTTGAAATCAGTAGACAGTATTCACTCAAATTATCTATATAAGTAGGTACATATATAAAAATCTCGTGTCACGGTGTTTGTGGTCGCACACCACCGTAACGGATCGACCGATTTTTATGAAATTTTCATGTATATTTGGTAGGTATGAGAATGAAATGAAATGAAATGTATTAAACACAAATAAGTAAGTCACAGTAATTATTGAACACTGGTACCCAAGGTAAGATCTAACTTGTGTTATGGGTACCAGAATAGGTCGTAAAGTATATTTCATACCCCTAGATCATTAGGGTGTCCCAAAAGAAATAATTCATATGGCAGAACAACATGTGCCAGGTCAGCTAGTATTATATAAAATTCAGGCTAACTACTATGGCATAGGCTAAGCTATAACAAAACAAAAGTTCAGACTTTCTACTTAAATTAATTAGGAATTGATATACTTGACGTACTTTTGAACGGTGGTGGTATCAATAGAAATCAATATTGTTTAGGTTACTATTCTAAGACTATTTGTAAGCAGTACGATCGATCCCAAAGACCTAACAGGTCTAAAAAAAGAACGAAATAAAATAAAAGCCCACTATTTAACTAGCGAATATGCATGCGTAATTTACATTCATTACGTACTAGCTTTACCCCGTGGCTTCACTCGCGTAAAAGTAGATTAGTTAAGGTTATGTTAGTAACAGTGCCTTTTTTATAAAATATAGCCTATGTTACTCAGTGACAATACAGTTTTCTAATAGTAAAAGAATTACCTAAATCGGTTTAATAGTTTTTGAAAAATCTCTACAAGCAATTAAACAAAATATCAGACCTTTGCTCTTTAAAATATTAGTATAGATTATTAAATACAACAAATAACAGAAAAACCATAGGATGAATAATTATTATTATTCACACTTTATATTTGTTTTGGTACTTTTGTCAACGGAATTTTGATTAAAGAAAATATATTGTTTAATGTTAAACAACTTTCTGCGTAACAATTTTTATGTAAGTACCCCTTTGACGTGAGTAAATAAAATCCCTTGTTTGTAATTTATAGCGAACTGCTGATTTTTTCTGAATTACTGATGAAGACCGAGTTAGTTAGAACAGGACGGTTTCCAACTTTTCAATCGTAAACGTGCAATAAAAGAGTTTTCTTTTAAGAGGATCATCGATAGCAGATAATGCTTATAGATTTTGAAAAGATTCTTATATTACAATCACCGCATAATACTCCCAAAACAAAGAGTTTAGATAATTCTTTAATACATTTACATATTTTTTTTGTTCTTTTATTTTATTTGACATACTTTTTTATTTTTGTGACTTCCTTACTAAGAATAAATCCTGTGTCGCGAAGGACTTTACTAACATTCAAGTAATGAACACAAAACATCCAGACTCGATATACAGAATAGCGATACATAGTTAATTATAACTGCACGTCATTGAAATACTCCTTTGGTAAACGCCCTTCAATTTTGTGATAATTAGGTTTACACTATAACTTTGACATATATTTGATATATTTCAAAATTAATCAACTGCCTAAAGATACGGCCTAATAAAATAACAACACAGTGATTCTTTAAAACAATTACTAAAGCAAGTATTCCTAAAACCATGTTTTGTGACACGGTGAATAGCATGAGAGTAGCACTATTTTAATTGATAACTAAAAAAAGCTGATGTGAAGATATTAGTTTGACAAACTTTCCATGGTGCTCAGTGGTGACACTTTTAAGCATTGATAAAACTACTTACTTTTCTCTCCATAAAAACAACTGAGAGCTAAGCTATAAACCTTATATCTATAAGTAGATATATTTGCTACTTAAGTTGTTACTTAAGTTTTTAACTCGCTGATTTCTATAAATATTTTTTGTAATAGATTTAGAGTCTAATGACGCTAATAATCATAATATTTAGTCCAAAGTTTGGCTTGTATTTTATCGTGTGTTTTGTTTTGTAATTCATCATATCTTGTTGCAAATATAATGAATGCGCTATAAAATTAACAATTAAAACGCATCCATAAAATACGTAGATTCCGACCAACAATATATGATTCAAACAAATTGTCCATGATGACCCGCGTACTAAAATCTAAACAAATATACCAAATTATCCTATAACATTCTATGTGACATTGTTGCACTAAAGTATTTTGCGTTATATTGTTATATATTTATTAACTCGGATATCTTGCTTAGTGGTTCAGTAAATGTACCTGTTAACCCTTACCTCGCTCGGTTGTGCAGTGTTACAAATAACAATAGTTAAGCGGCTATATTTACCCGTAACGATGGCAACTTAGCAATCGTTACGGATGTAATAAATGACTATTTAGATACTTATGCTCGATGAGCGCCAACCGCACAAATTGGCTGACATCAAAGGCTTCCCCCAAACAAATATATTCAATTTATAAACTTTATGTATCGTGCTTAAATAACTTCTGTATACGATACTGTTTCCTAGCAATATTTTATAGTAGCGACGAACGCCTACTCAATTCATGTCTTTCATCATTCTGTGAAAAAAATAAATTTGATTAGATTCCATTATTACTGATGATTTATTCATTTACTTAATTTTCATTTGATGATATCGTTGACGATATTATTGTTATATTTGAGTTTGAGTGCGGGGTAGAATACGTCCACATGTATATCAGAGTTTTATCATAATTGTCTGCGTTTAATTTTTGTTGTGCTACTTCATATATTCACGGCTGTTCAGAGGTAGACTGCGTTTATTATACCCACATTTCGCCAGCAATATTTGACTGAGACTGAGACGTGCCTTACATAAACTCAATAACACTTTGGCTGATCCAAGAAGTGAAGCCAGTGATCCTGCCACCAAATATATACACAAATTCATGCTACGACAAACGAGGCAGTTTCGCGGACCCAAGTGTCATTTACAATTAATTTTATGCAAAAATTTAATTTATTATGTCTTAGAATACAAGACATAATATAAAATCTATTGTGTCTGGCCACTGGTGTGCGATTGCGACTCAATAGGTTAATAATATTAGTAAGTCAAATACTTATTAAAATAATTAATAATAGAGTAGTAGAGCCTTGCTGATTTTAGCATGAATGGGTCGACTCAACCGGGGAAGGACTACCCTCTCACAGAATATCGACGTGAAATAGTAGTATTCCTACTGTTGTATTTCGTTCGTTGAGTGAGAGTACCGGAGGCCCCCTTTCTCTCTTCCCGCTCCTTATCCTGTCCACTTTCGTTTCTAAAGGGTCGGCAACGCGGAAGTGATGCCTCTGGTGTTGCAGGCGTCCATAGGTTACGGTGACCACTTACCAGCAGGTGAGCCGTATACTTGTTTGTCACCAAAGTAGAATAAAAAAAAGTCTTAGTTATAACTGAGTAGACTGCACAAACGGATTGTAATATCAGTATTTCACGATTTTCATAATAATACCTATCTAATATATTATCAAAAAGGAGAATACCTTTTGTAAGGTTATTAATGTGCGGTCATTATCAATACAATGTTTAGAAACTTCTGGTAAATGTTGTGTTCACACAAGAAATAGCCCTGGATTATTCATGTGTCAGTCAAAGCCTACTGCTAAGCAGGCTAGCCTGTTGTTGGTCGCCATCTAAAAGATTTATCTTAATAAATCTAAATTAACCTTCTAGGTACCACGTCAACAAATCACATTGAAAGCTTCGCTCCTTCAATTTCCTTTTCTTTCTTAGGAAAAACGGCGTCTTGATTAAAGAGCCAGATCATAAGGCTTTACTTGAACCAAAGTCATTTCGCACCAATATCTTGAACCGCGGCCCATCACACAATACTATATCCCATTCGCTTCACAATTTTGGATACCACCCTCAATTTTAGCATTGTTATTACATGCGCGTGAACGAAACACCGCGTTACGGTATATCTTCGTCCCGTGCTTGCACATGCAATAATAGCATAGAGATGATGATACACTCTTTAGCGGTATATTTCTAATTCTTAATGCGTTATTAGATCAGTTCACGTAAAATTTTATTATTTTATGAAATCGCAGTAAATCTCGGCATAGATTTTATACATTAAAATCACTACGAAATCAGTTAAAGTTTTAATGAATTCTAATAGAAATAATTCCTCTAGAGGGCCATCACTTTAATCGACATGACACTTCAGCCGTTAAATCAGTTTTAGAGTAAAAATACTGCTTTAACAGTTCGTACTCATGACAAATTCCGAGAAGTTAATAAAATTAATTTATTGGTTTTCTACGAACACTTATATCAGCAGTTTAGATATACGAACTGGCGCAGAAATGTGAATAAGTCATTTAAGTAAGTTTGAAACAAAGGAATTTGAGCTCGCTCGCCATTGTCTTGGTTTAGTTTTGTTATGCACGTTTCATTGTTTCGAGTATCTTTCCTTCTATCATGCTTTTTGAGAATTAGATTACTCATTGGGAGCTGATAATACATACGGTTATACTTATGAAACAAAAAGACTGGATTACAAATGTCTATAGAATTCTTTTTTAAACGAGAAACAACAAAAACAGACTTCAATTTGATATTGAACCATTTCAACTACAAAGCGAATGCAGTTGCTTGTAAGTATTTAATCTTAAACCAGAGTAATGAATCTAAATCTGTGTGCCTTTCTAAGAAAAATATCCCTAGAGAAGCATTGAACATTTTAAATTGCATTACTGTAAAGGATTGGCTTACTGTTCTGGAAAACAAGAGATCGTACCACTCTTCCTTTGGGTATAGTAAGGAGTAACCGAGTGATTGTACTGTGCAGATATGCAGTTTACATCTACCCTGTCCAGTAGTGTACCTGGGGTTTTAGATTAAGCCTAGCTTTAGCATTGCATTAATATGTAAGTACTATGTTGTAGAGGCGACAACTCAACTAGATTGTTTGTAACGCATTAGCGTGCATGTTCTTTAACTCACTTAGTTTATGCCATGCGCTTACGGCGTCAATACGTTTGAGTGCAAAATTAATTAAGCTGTACTGCAATTCACATACAGGCATATTTTGTACTAGATTTTTCCCGCAGTTTCGCTCGCATAAATGTAGGCTAGGTTAGGTTAGGTTGGATTAGAATCAACACTTTTTTTCGAATGAAAGGTACCCCAAGTCTTTAGCTGTTCCCCTGACAACGTCAATTTATAATTTCATGCTAATTCGTCGATTATTTAAGGCATGAAAGCGTAACAAACAAACTTACATTCGCATTTATGATATTAGTTAGAATTAGGATATTTAAATGTTTTGCAAACGTTGCGATTAGCACATGCCTCAGATTATAGTAGTAAAAATATTTCGCTTCTTCCTTATTTTACCATTTCAGTTGCTTGTCGAGGATGTGCTTAGCAAACACACTGAAGGCATATTAGTGCTAGATTGAATATAATACAGAATGTAATAGTTTGGTGTGGTAAAATTTTAGAGACGATAACGGACACTCCTACCACGGACAAGTAAAATTTATCCGAAAGATAAATCGCATGCTGTCTTACTAATGTTAGGTTAAAGTAGAGACTAGATGGCAAGACTTTTATCTTATAGATAAATTCTATCTGGAGGTGGTAGTACAAGCCCTAAGTGTTGGTAATAAATAATAACTTTTAGCTAGGAAATAATTTTTGATGTTCAACCAAATATTTTGAAAGTTTCCGTCATAATTTAGTATGTTTGTATGTCAATATCGTGGCCAATATCAGTAATTTAGCATCCTAATTTTATTCTGACTTTTCCGGATAAATTTACCTTAGAATGTAAATACTTACAGTCACTTTTAAACAACACACCCATCTTACAAGAAATGGCTTTACTTCAAAACCCAATTATCATTTTCATAATCCGTCAGTTGTATTTAAAAATATTATTTACATAACATTGTCTTATGTTACACACTGGAATTAAGCTATTTGTTACGATTTTTGTCGCGGTTTATTTAAATTATTTATATATATTTTTAACTATTTACATATTATACTTTCCCTGATGTTTCGACTGCTTTTCAGTATGGTTATAGGAGCCATGATCACTGGAAGACTAAGATGGTATGACACTCAATCTATAAGTATAAAGTTATTTAATGTACCTAATCTTGTTAAGACTTACTTTTACACCATTTTATGAATTAAAATATCCTAACTATTATTCCGCATTTATGATTTGTCGTTAAATTAACCACCTTCTATATATTATAGCTTTGAATAATTAGAAGTAGTTATTACTACCATAGACCTTGAATGTAAATTCATAATGAGCGTAGCGAAAATATTCTAAGTCTATGATTACCTACTACGAATGATATGAATCTTTTAAAATCTCGCAAATATATAGCGACTTATGGCGCTGACTGTATATAGCAAGCAACTCTTAAAAATAGGATATTTCTTAACTAGCTGACCCGCGACCCCTGACTCCTATTGGTCGTAGCATGATATTATATAACCTATAGCCTTCCTCGATAAATGGGCTATCCAACACTGAAAGAATTTTTCAATTCGAACGAGTAGTTCCTGAGATTAGCGGGTTCAACCAAACAAACACACTCTTCAGCTTTATAATACTAGTATAGAAGTATAGATTTAAATAGCCTCGCGGAGCTTCCCTGGTACGAATCGATACATTCTAGATCTAGAATTTTAGTAAGGCTTTGTAGCCTTGTCAGGCTTTCAGGCTTATATGAAGGCTCTGCCTCAAATTCTGTGCATGTGCTGTCTTTTGACGGCTTAATACTAGCTAGTCATATTTACTAGGATATCAAAATATTTATGTGTATAGGTGCCGTGGTGAGAGTTTGTGCTTGTGTGCGTGTAAAGATCATTAAGTTTTCTAGTTAAAATTCTTTCGTGCGCAGTCTAAACTAAGTTACTAGACTAAGAAAAATTTGTCTGGTAAACAGCAATGGATGCGCTTTCCATCCTGAGTAATCTATAAGCATAGCTAGCAAAATGTAGGTCTAATATACCACTGCTTACCGTGTTCAATTATATTGTTTTCGTATAGCGACTATTCTATCTAATGATATTTATTCTATTTATTGTGTGTCATTCTTTTTTATTTCATATACATACAAATACGAATAAATCAGTCCTTATCACACGTAGGTACACATACATATAAACGCACTCACACACGCACGTATTCTAAAATATAATTGCCGTATAATGCATGTTAATTATAATAATAACATCTATTCAAGCTTACGCAGAACTTATTTATTGGTACATCGCTAGTCTCCTTACTTGGAGATGAGTTCTAATAGTTACAACATAGATCACAAACTACTGCTGCTATTAATGTAATTAAAATTGTTTTAATAAGAATAAATTAAAAATAATAATAAAACATAACTATTAATATTTAGAATGCTGCTTAAACTAAATCTGTCTATCCAGTTCAAAGGCTAATTAAAAACAGCAATATGTTTTAGACAGGTATATCGCGAGCTTCATCTAAAGGGATAATGTTTTCCCAAGATGATGAATAGGCAGCCATGTTACGTTAGCGTCCTCGTCAGATAATACAATACTTAACTTTGTTTAAGAGCGCCTATACGTTGCGACCTTTTTCCAAATAGCAAGTAAGTATAATATTAATATATTTGATGAAAATTTAATTAAAATTTCCGATCCAATATTTACATAGTAAAAGGCCTAAACATTTTATTATATTTTATCTATGATACAGTTTTACCTTAGTCTATTATTAATATCAGTATTGATTATTAAAAACATATTGTAAATAAAGCAGAAATAAATAAATAAAATTTAAATATGACACTTATTTGCTTACTTACATCACTTCCATGAGAGCATGATTAATAAATATAAGAGTGTTCCTCGTTACAAAAATAGCAATAAAATACAATCAATAATAATAGAACACTATTACAATGTTTAACCTAAATAGATAATGCTTACACAGATACCCGTTCAATAATAAAAAATAATTCACAATAGATATACCTAATTACCCTAGTTAAAATATTGATTTATTTGTTACAATTAAATGAGAAAGTAGAAAGGAGTAGAGGTCTTAATAAAAAATATGTGATTTTGTAGAGTCACGGCATCAAATCGGGTATGTCACTGGGCGGTAGCCCTATGGATACGGTTTTGTAATCACGATCGACAGGATGTGGGTTCGATTCCCACCCTTTGCATTACCGCCTTAGCCTTAGGTTACGTATTACATACAAATATAACAAGAATACTAGTCATGTGTAACTCAAATAGCTGGCAATATCTAAAGCAAAATATTTAAATTTGATTCCTTTACAAATTCTATTCCTCTATATCTGCAAATTTCATAATTTTTTAACGGTTTATGACTACTCGACAGCTAAATCACTAAAGGAGTTTCCACAATCCGCTCAATCCAGCGCTTTGGGGTATGAGCCGAGTCTACCGTTAATGAATATACAGCTTAATACGTTAATCTGTGATTAAAACCTTGTGCAGCCTGGCAACGGCCGCCGGCGTCAGATACTGAGTCTAAGCCTAAATTAAATATTCAGTGACACTGAGCTGAATTAACCTAGTGGTATCGCTGTTTTCATTTTTTTAACCCCCAAAATTGTGGTACCTTATTTTATAATATAATATGTGTAATGTATTAATGTTCTTGAAAATCGAATGTTATTATACACCGGGTATGATCGTTACTTCATCTGAGCAGGCTACCAACAGTTAGCTCATATTTTTGTTTATAATATTACTAGCTGTTACCTGCGGCTTCGTCTGCGTGGAATTTAACAAAAAAGTATGAATTTTAATTCGCGGTACCCTATTTTTACCAAAAATGTAGCTTAAGTTACTCCTTATAACATCAGCTATCTGCCTGTGAAAGTCCCGTCAAAAACCAGTACAAACAGACAGACAATCAGACAAACATGTTTAAAATTGTTTTTGTGATTTGTATCAAAACACATTTTTAATTTTTAAGGTATATACGTTACTTGCGTACCGTATATACTACATATACTTCAATTTTATTTATTTGTATAGATGTATAACTTTCCTCTAATTCCGCCAGGTAAATTTTACCATAACTCCGATTCTACTAGGCTGAATTAAAGGAAACGTGGCCTGAAGTATAAAGTTACTTCGAAATAACTTCACACTTCATGATTAAGACGCACCTACACCAGTTTATTTACTGCTCAAAAGTATTCGAAACGATGGAGAAAGTGTATATACAGAATAGTTCAAAATTGTCATAATTTAAATAAACGGCGTTAAAATCTGCAATAAATAGTTAATTTCAATGTAACATACGTAGGAAAATATTTTAAACTTTCCAAGCTACCAAACTAAACACAGTGTCAAAATGCGTTCAGTGATTTTTGCGAAAAGATTGGTAAATAAATAAACAAACGGTCATAAAGAAAATCAATATTGAGAATTCAGAAATACGTAACTAGTTGATCTAAGCTAGGTTTTATTTAATACCTTTTTGCAGTGTACAGTTTCACAAAGATATAACAAGCACCAAAATAACGGATCAGGAACACCCAGGCTCAGAGCGGCAGTCTGTAAATTACATATTTTTTGTGATTATGTGGACATTGAAACCACAATACTAGGTAATTTGGTTATCGCGACGTCACTACGATTCATGTAGTCAAAATCCTTTATCTATACTAATATTATGAAGCTGAAGAGTTTGTTTGGTTGTTTGATTGAACGCGCTAATCTCAGGAACTACTGGTTCGAATTGAAAAATTCTTTTAGTGTTGGATAGCCCATTTATCGATAGGCTATAGAACATCACGCTACGACCAATAGGAGCGGAGTAGCAATGAAAAATGCGCGCAGCGTGAAAAAAGCAGACGAAGCTGCACGGGTCAGCTAGTCTTAGTATATTTAGAACATTGTCAGATAACTTGATTATTGATGTGAGTTATACGTTTAGATATTATACAATTTGAAAATGTAATTGCATTAACTGCACATAACAGTTTATAATTTACTACAAATATAGATAAATATAATTTATGTAGCTGTAGAAATTATTAAAAGAGGTAAACAGTACTGTTAACCCACATTTCACGGACCCTTTTAGGGTCTGATATGCCTGTCCTGATTGCCTATCGCCATTTATTGAACGCGGTTCCAATCTCAGGCTATAAGTGAGAAATCGCCGGGTGGAAAACCAACCGCCCCATGTTTCCCAACCACAGAATCAGACACAATCTTTGAAGCCTTAATTAACTGTTAAAGACAAACAAAACAGCTAACAAAAGGATCTTTATGTTTTGTTTATATCTTTAATACCGACTGCGTCAGTATTACAGTCAGTATTACCTTATGAATGTCAATGCTGTCGAGTTTTTAGGTTTAAAACTATCAAAATACGGCGCGTGTATTCCAAGTGCGTGATTTCTTTATAGCATGAAAAAATAGTTATTTAAAATTTGTTAGTCTGTATATAGTAGGTAATCTTTGGTAATACTAAAGCGATCTAAAAGACTTTAACTCAAAATGCTAGACTATCCATTAGCCGGGTAGGCTACTTTAACGACTTACAACGCGAGAGCAGTCGCAGGTGGAAGCTAGTCTTAGAAACAATGGCCGCGGCTCTAATGCCAGTTTTGGTGCAATTCAATGCAAGAAATATTGTTTTGGGCTGCCTTCAACAAACATTAATATAACAAAGAGATTACTATAAGAACTATGTGGCGAGGCTCATGACGCAATGACGACCTCGCCAGTCGATCGATACGCGAGGTTAACCAACATTACCATCATCATATTCATAGATGGGTGACCATTTATTAAAAGCTTCAACCTTTTATGGATCGCAAATGAAACTCGGCTGTTAAGAATATCTATAATAAAGTACTTTATAAGGATTATATCCCAGGTTATTTAAATCACGAATTTTGAACTATCATTAATAATTATTTATATTTATATTTGTACTAGATTTTGCTCGCAGTTTTGCTCTCGTAAATGTAGGCTAGGTTAAGTTAGTAACAGTCCTTTTTTCTGGATGAAAGGTAAACGATTCTGTAATTAGGATTTCCCCAACGTTCTGTTTTTAAGCAGTTCTGTTTTTTCTTTGTGGCAATAAAGAATGATTTCTTTTTTTTTTAAGCAGCCATGGAGATGTATTATTAAAGTAAAGTATTTTAATTTGAATCTGTAACATTCGCCTAAACTTAGAACCATACAAAATATTATTTAACTCGATATAGCCAACTAGTAGACACATATCTCACACGTATATTATCCCAGACAAGGTTGGCATTGTATTACACCGACATTTCGCTTATCTACCTGGCGACTGAAATAAACAAAACTGTAGTACAAACTCGCATGCGATTAGCCATGACTGGAAAAGCCTACGTTGCACAGGATCATGCTGCAAGTGACAGGAAAGTGGGACAAGAGTAGGACAGAATACCGCGGATTGGACAGAGACAGAGCTATCGATGGTTGGCGATATATTAGTATCGAAACAGTACAGATTAAAACCAGGTTAATCTTCGCCTAATTTATAATTATTAAAAGTTAACAAGAAATCTAGTAATTTGAAACCCGAATTGCTCGTAATCTTTTAAAAAAGAAATATATATTATACCTAAGCTCACGCCTATATCCCCAAGTAGGTAGGCAGAATTAATTACATTTTTATTTTTATTTATAAATGATTACAAGTAATTTTAAATTAAAATTGCAATTACACAAAGTGGACCGACGACCTGGTATAGGCCGCGGAAAGCGGTTGGATGCGGATGGCCCAAGACTGGACTGTGTTGGAGGGCGCGAGATGACCTCCAGCTACCCTGAGGTTTGACCTGGGTGGTGGGCTTCGTGGACCTGCCTGCCATCCGATCAACACCAGGTCCGAGAGGCGTGCGTGTTCCCACGCGCGCCTCTGTGTCGTGTATGTCTCCTCTCTAGGAGGGACAGTAGAGCTCATAGAAGTGAGTAGTGCCTAAAAGGTAGGTCTAGTCGTGTAGTGGCATGCCGTTTCATACCGCGGGCCGAAACCTCGGCGGTGTCGCGACCGCATGTGTAAGTGATTCGCGCGACCCGCCGATTGCAGTTTTGTCGAGGAACACCGTGGTGGGTTTAGTCGGTATTCCGGGAGGTCCATCATCATCATCATTTCAACATCTTTCGTTTACCCCGGTGAGTCCGACATAAACCCTGCACAAACCCCCGCGGAGGGGTATGCATCAATACATACCCAAATGTAAAAAAAAGAAAGATCGGACTGTGTGGACGATCTTAGGGGAGGCCTATGTCCAGCAGTGGACATCTTTCGGCTGAGATGATGATGATGATGACAAGCAATTTGGGTTATTAATAACTGGTATTCTTATTACAGCTAAGCGAGAATGCTTGTATTAGGAGTGGGTTCACGTCGTTACCGGGCACAGCTCCAGATTCCATGATGTTATTGAGAATTGATTCACAGAACATTACAATAACATTTTGTCAAACGAACTCATGCACAGCAGTTCAACTGCTGTGCATGAGTTCGTTTGACAAACTGCTGCAGTTGCATTTACTACCACTACGGCACTAAGGCAATTACCTGATATTCTATTTTTCCTTTAAAGACAGCTTCCACAATAGGAATAATTCTTGTGTCGCGGGGGACTTTACAATCATTCAAATAATGGACGCATAGAACGCCCAGACATGGAACAACTATTTGTGTATCACACAAAATGTTTGTCTCGTGACGTGACGAGACGACCATTTAACCACCACTATGCCATCTGTGCAGTCCTTTGATCTGATACTAGCTGTGCGCGCGGTTTCACCCGCGTTTATAGTAACTGCGCCGTCCCCGTGGGTCGTAGCGTGATGTTTTATAGCCTATAATAGCCTTCCTCGATAAATAAGCTATCCAACACTAAAATAATTTTTCAATTCGAACCTGTAGTTTCTGAGATTAGCGCGTTTAACCAAACAAACAAACTCTTCAGCTTTTTAATATTAGTATAGATTAAATGTCTAAATATTTTAATAGTATTTTGAAATTGAACTACTTAGTAGCATTTTGCTAGAGATTGAGAGCTATAAGTTCGCTCCAGTGCTGATTACTAAATCAATTTCGGCAGAACCTACTGCTTCCATACATTTTCAATCGAATATTTGAACGTACTTGGCGGCGGAAATGTAGAGTCTAAAAATCAAAATCGGCAATTCTGTTTAGTTTATTTCGTAGTTATTATGTCTTTGTGTTAGTATAAGCCACGACTTCACCATTTCGGTATGCAGAAAAAGACATGTTTCATACAACTCGTAGCCTTTAAGATGTAGGCCATGAGTATCACTGCTTATCATATTTCTCTTTTTCTGGAGCTGCCAGATCAGAGATGAGCCTCCACAAAAGACCGCATTCAAAAAAACCCTATGGTATGTTTATGGTGTGCATTCCAGACTCCTAAAATCGGCGCTGAACTGTTAGTAGTGCACCAATAATCTTAGTTCGATGCATTAGCAATACACTCCTCCAACCAATACCAGGCGTAAGAAGCAATAGTAACTGATTAAACACCTTTAGGATAGCCGTATGCTTGTTGTGCTTACCTTGATTGTATAAAATAAAGTTATCTTTGATGAAGATGATGATTGATGAGTTACATTAATTTCCATGTACGTAAAACATACACGATACACGAAAATACACTATAGGTAAGCCACTTTCATTACTTGGATTATAACTTGAAACGAAACGCCTTCTTATTGAGAAAGCTCAATAAGACAGTGATTCGATGACTGTCGAGAGTCGATAATCGTGAGTCGATAATCGTGAGTCGATAATCGTGAGTCGATAATCGTGAGTCGATAATCGTGAGCCGATAATCGTGAGTCGATAATCGTGAGTCGATAATCGTGAGTCGATAATCGTGAGTCTTCGTGAGCTAAGGTAAGTTTCGGTGCTCATTCTGGTTGTCATCATGCTTTTGCTTCTGCACGTAACTACCTGAACAACTTCTTCGTATAGATCCATTTTGAGCAATAAACGTTTAACGGAACTCGCTTCTGCTATAAATAATCAGTAGAAGTTTTTGAGTACCACTACGCGAGGTAAGTTTAAATTTGATGGGCTAATGATGAGGGTACTTGAAAATATAGTTAAGAACTCTTTCAAAGTTAAAAGTTTAACCCTGTACTGCTGAGAAACATTGAAGGCTCTTGTTCTTCATTATTAATATTAATAAAAGCGTTAAAATACTAAACTAACATTCCGTAGAATATAATTCAAGAGAGGATAAGTTTTGATACCAGCAATTAATTTTCTTGTGTAAATAAGGAAATGTTAATTTATACACAAATATAACACACTTATAAATTTGTATACCTACTTATCAAAGTTTATGAATTGGATTCGTTAAGACAAACAAATTTATCCCATACTTAGTGACAGTACATACATACAGACTTGTTGGGGGAATGTTCTTATCTTTACGAAGTATGCCTAATAGACTTTTGTTTAGATACAAAGGACCATGAGTAGCGCCATTTCTTATTTTCATACAGTCGTCGTAATGAACTAGCATACTACCAGTCTATTGGTAAGCATCTACCATTATACTCTATCGCTTATTTGCTGCAGGTATATGTGTGTGGGTGCGACTCTTCCAATAAGAAGTTGCTATGGTCCAGTAGTATCTGTCGCTTGTATAGGACCTAGATAGTTCCTATTCAAGCGACAGATACTACTGAACCGTGGTTTTAGCAGAAATTCAGGTACTATCTGTATAGTACCTGGATGTCTGCTGAAAGCACAGCGAATACACAAACAACACGAGATAGTTGTATGTGATTTTCTGAAGGGCAGAGTGACTTAATGATCTAGTGTGCGAAATCCAATACAAGTTTAAGCAGAGATTGGCCGTTATAGTTGTCTACAAATAGAATGTCTATCTCATTTTCCAGGTACCGTCCAATCACCATTAGATACCTGGAAAATGGGATAGAGGCTACTTTATTTTGTATTTTCGAATAAGCCAAAAGCCTGTATTGTCTCACTATAATAAGTTATTATAAATAATCGAATGCTTTGTACAGATTATCCATGATATGAAAAAGAAATTGAAAAATAAAATGTGGTCAAAATGGACTTGACTTCTATTTACAGTTAGAAAGACACCAGTGTCGTTGCGTGCTTAAGTTTTTAAAACAAGACATGCCAATTATATATCAGTCTTGGCTTATTTTAAAAACTGAAGCACGTCACTGGTGTCCTTGTTCTGTTAGCAAAACAAAACAGAGAGTGCATGTCTCTTTTGTGCCGTATACAATTGTCATTATATAATGAACAGGTACTTGGCACAAAAATTAATTGGTACGGAGTATATTTTCTTTTCCTTTGACCGCCACGTCAAAATAGCAATAGCGTGCTCTCGGCGCCAAACTACGATTTCATCCTTTAATTTGTCATGTAGTCGTGACCGTGACGTGCTGGACACATTTTGCTTTGTCATGTATACATGACAGTGACGGTCAAAAAGATAATAGTAGTGGTTTCTGGCTATCATTTCTGTCTGAGAGAATTTACAAACAATCAAATATCGGAAGCAAAGTACACCCAGGCTCGTAACAACTATTTATGGATCACACAATTTTTTGTCCCGTTTGGGGATCGAACCCACATTAGTCACCGCAGTGGCAGTGGCGAGGCGACCGGTAAAACCACTACGCCATCCGTGCATTCAACTTATAATTTCATTAGTAAACATGATTTTCCTATTTTTCTGCTGCTTACTTTCTGTCAAGACCATTAAATAAATATGTACTTACATATAAGTATTTATTAATTCCAAGGCCGTTCTTTCCATTCATCTTCAAAAAAAAAGTTTAATATGTATGATTATCCATTGTCTAGTAACCATAGTACAAGCTCTGCTTAGTTTGGGCTAAATGGTGTTGTGTGTATGTGGTAGAATATTATTATTAGTAGTAACTGCCGTCATCGCATCGATTCATTAAAAAAAAAAAAATTCACGTTTAACACAATCTATCCGACATTTTTTGGAAGTATAATGACAATCGAAAAGATTCCAAATAATAATCGGACCAAAGCGGTCCAGTATTTATTTCTATACATATAAAATCACTACAACCCTTAAAAATAAGTACGTTGATGTATGTACCAATAAGCTGGAGGAATCCTCTACGAGTGTCGTGGGTATCGTAAAAGCCAGTAAGGAACTATAAAACCCGGCGGTTTGCCAACACCAACGGCCTAATACAATCATAAGTACTATAATCACCTGCTAGCTTGGCAAAATTTTTCTCATAACCTGAAGTGGTGCTTTTCATAAAAAACGTGAACGTACTGAAGTCATTACACGATAAACTCATAATATCCGATTGAGCTTTATTTATGATAAGTGTAATGTTACTCTGTAACTAGTAAGTTTCAGATTTGTTATTGCCGTATATTATTTTCATTGCCTTATTAGATAATAAGGCAATGAAAATAAATAGTATACGGCAATAAGTGAAATAAAGAATTAACTTATTTGTAGATACAAATACCTAAGTAAATTCTTTATTTCACTTAAGCCCTTAAAAATTATTACAATATGATGTATACATATACGGGTGCTCCTAATATAACTTAACCAAGAAACATCATAATAGTCAAACTTTGAGTCCAAAACTAGATTAATATCTTAGGCAGTCAGAAAAACTAAACAGATTTGGATAACTAAGCCAGAATTAATACGGTGGCTGTGTGGTAAAAATTTGTGTGTCCAATGTCGATACAAATATTATAGAATTAAAGAGATAACTTATTAATTTGTGTTTAAACAATAAAAATAAAGCATTAAAAAGCGTTTAATCTCTGAAACTATTTCATTTTCCTATAATTTATTTATTGAGGAATAGGTGTATTATTCTCACTTTACTTCAAAGGGTCTTAGCGTGATTTTGACATCACTTTAAGACAAGGTGGAGCGGGTGAAATCTAAATAAGTATGGCACATATAGCATACTAGCTGTGACTCATTTAGGTCACAATGTCACACTTTTCAGTAACAATGATAACCTTATGAAGTATATTGTAGAATGTATTGTACAGATGAGATTGAAAAAATAAGCAACACCGTAAACATGCTTATTATAAAGAGAGACCGTTGCTTTTTCAATTTCTTTTCAAGCAATCTTATAGGTTCTACGTTTTTGCGTTGATCGAACATTATGGATAGATAATATATCCGACAATATAGCCAATAGGAGTTCATGAGTATTAAATCTAGACAAGGCAAAGATTATTAAGATTTTCAGTATGGAACTTAATCGTAGTAGTACCACGAAGTTGGTTTTCAGTGGACGGTCACTAAATCTTCAACGACCTACATTATTGGCATAATATTGGTCTGATACACCGCTGCTTAAGCCTTTAAGGATATATAATTAACTACCAGAGTCCTCAGATATAGTCCTGCCCTAACAATTCTGAGGCCCGAGTCCAATTTTGAATCTAAGCCATCTAAAAAATGTTGAGTGGGTCTTACTCAAAATTTTTGAAGTGAAATCTTCTTTAGCCACGTGGAGCACTTTTTAGGTGAACAAAAATCATGGAACTCGCGTCATCGTCACCGAATGTATTCAAAATTCAAAAATAATAAATTAATAGCTCGACCATACAATTCACAAGTTACTTAGTTTTCACTTCTATCGGCATTTCCCAAAGACTGCTCCGCATGTTTTTTTATCGAGATAGGTTCAGTCTTTAACCCCTTTAAAGTTAGTTAGTTAAATGACGTACAAAACATGTACAGAAGAATTATATACAAAAATATGTAATGCTACGCCATAATGTAATCCTTACTAATATTATAAATTCGAAACTAACTCTGTCTGTCTATCTGTCTGTCTGTCTGTCTGTTACCTTTTCACGGCTTAACCACTCAATCGATTTAGATGAAATTTGGTACAGATATAGTTTAAAACCTGGGGAAGGACATAGGCTTGTAATACTTTTTATTGATGTAGGCACCACGCGGGCGGAGCCGCGTGCAAAAGCTAGTAAACTATTTAAGACTATTAAATGTCTTGTTTGCGGCAAACAAATAACCTTACTTTTTATATGACTGCCTAGTAAACACACGGACACCTCTCACAGTTACTCGTCATTAGTACAAGCACAATGTCTTACAATTTTGAACAAGCCTGAGCCATTTTTAAGTCCGTAAATATTTTGTATATTCAGCACAAAGATTCAGCGTATATCTAATAATTAAAATCCTAACTAATATTATAAATGCAAATGTAAGTTTGTTTGTTACGCCTTAACAACTCGACCGATCATCTTGAAATTTCGCATAGTACGTATATGGGGAACAGAAAAGGACATAGCCACCACCCATCTAGAAAAATAAACTGTTACTAATCTAACCTAACCTAGTCTACATTCACGCGAGCGAAACCACGGGCAAAAGCTGATAATTAAACAAGTGAGAATCAGTATTGAATTGCCGTAAATCTTAGAGTTCGAAAAAATGGTTCAAGTAATATGCAAAGATCACGTGATACTACGTGACCTAGGTCAAAGGTCATAGTCATTTCAGATGTATATCGACTATGCTGAGTCGAATGGAGTTGACCGCGAGTCTCTAGCTCTTACGGTTCTTGAGTTGAAAGTTGTATAACAGCCGGACGGACGGACAAAGCTGTTGCGTAGTTTATTCGAACTCTAAAAGCCTGCTTCACGGGGATTTCGATTCGATTCTTTGATTATTATTTCTTTTGTTTTATTCACTCTCATCATATTCATAATCATTTATCAACGCTCGTCGGATAAAGGTCTTTGAAATCTGGCCTTTCTGCACAATCACTCTGCTTTGGTCAGAAAACGTATCTCTTATATTATTTTATTGTTTTGTTGGTATTAATCTTATTGTTCAGCGACAGTTATTGCGATGTTCGTAGCACGTTTTACAAATATAGTTTCCTTAACTTTATTCTACAACTTATTACAGGTAAACATCGCATGCATCATTTTTTTACATTAAATAATTTTGGCTTCTTACGTAGCTCGTAAGTAGCTGGAAACAACCTACTAGTGCAAACTATGACAAAGGTTTTGTTTAATTCGTTCATTGGCGTATAGAGGTTGGCGTCTGGGCGTGTTTTTATTATTGTATCTCAATATGTTTAAGCAAATAAGTCTACGACTTTGCTTGTTTGATGGCCTCGATGGGGTAGTGGTTGGTGTCACCAACTGCCACGTCTGAGGTCGCGGGTTCGATTCCCGCACAGGTCAAACATTTGAGTGCATGAACATGGATGTTTGTTTTGGTCTGGGTGTTTCTATGTATAATATGTACGTATTTACAAAAAAAAGCATATATGTATGTTTATCCATTGTCTAGTACCTACCCATAGTACAAGCTCTACTTAGTTTGGGCTAGATGGTGTTGTGTGTGTATGTGATAGAATATTATTATTATTATATTGTATTACCAGAGATATCATTGACGCGTATCATTTCAAGAATATAGCACAACACTTTCGGCATACCTACAATGTTATTGAGTTGCGATCGATGCTGTTATTGAGCTTTCATAGCGCAGACAATCTGGATTATAGCGGCGATTCTGTTGAAATTATCTTATATCTACATATATAGACTCGAACGACGGCTGTTGTGCGTATATCCAGATGCTACTTTATAATACGCCTAGTTTAGAATACGCCTGTATTTCACAGGCACCACCTTTGAAGTGGCAAACAGACATGTACGACAACCGCATTTCGCACACTGTGTTATTAGGTCCCAAGTAATAATTAGAGAGGCTAACATTGTCGTATATCGGACACATTTCCAGATTCCGAAACACTTCCATGACATTTCCAGGAATCGAAATTTCACGATTGCATGCAAACATAAGCATATATAATACCACGGGATTACAAAGCAGGGTGTAATATAAAATGTTTACCTACTTTTGTGCTTTGTTCTGTTTCTACAACGTTATGTTCCGGGCGCACAATTTCCATTAACATTAGCTTTTCTTTTGGAAAATATTATTATTATTAATCTACATATCGTTTGTCCCATGAGTTTCACGGCCGATCGTCAGAAAGAACACAATACAAGGTTGTTATGCTGCAATCTTCTGTGAAGTACTTCTCCAGTCGTGAATAAGCGGCATCCAAGTAGTGCCTGATAAAATAGAACAACCTAGAATCTATTTTGTACTATGCTATTCCTGTATACATTACATGTTTAATATCAATGACAACTTTTCCACAGTCTGAATATCGCTACATTTGTGCATACTACCACACTTTGGCTAAAAATGGCTTAAGAGCTTTTCGCATATTTGCGCTTTCGAAATTAAAACCAGTGCGAGTTAACAGATTGTTTTTGCCGTACTTTTCGCCTCCCAGTCTAACCAAACTGTCAGTCTAAGTTTAAACTTCGTCAGAACATGCATCAATTAGTGAAACGAGTGCACCGGAATGGCTCCGCTATTTGGAGCCAATTATAAATTCTGTTCAAAAAGTGTAACTAGTTACGGTTACGTTTTCACATTCGCACATCGGTTTCGTTATTCTACGCACTTAAATAAACTTTTTCGCTGTACAGTAGAGGCGCGTGCTACGAATACACACACTGCCGTAACATTTGCAGCTGCCTATTTTAAACAAACTGATTAAACAAGTTGGGATATGTATCGTGCCTCCAGTTTTTACCCTTCTGTTTAAATTCTTAACAGCGCCAGTAGATGTTGACGCGTAAGTTAAGTTTGTTATTCGAACATAGCACTGCATAAAAGACCCCCTTAATTATATAAAATTTTATCAGATGATTTGTAAATTGTAGCATCCGTTGTTCCTATGTTGATTTGTGCGTTGTCACTGATCTTGCTCAAATACCGGGTACGTATTCGATTCACGAATACCTTATTTCGTTTTCAATCAACAGTCGAAGCATTCGAATACATTTTGAAGACTTGAACATTCGAATAATTATTCAATAATTGCACGTTACTAGTCTAAAACATGCTTTGGCATTCTAAAACATACAGTTGTATCTAGGGCCTATTCTCCCAATAAAACTATTTAAGATAGAGTTGCGATTTAGTCTTATTAACCTCAATCGTGAAATAAAATGCAATTTAATTTCACATTTTGCATTTGTTTTAATTTAGGTGAATATTATCTCAGACTAGATCAGAACTTTATTCTGAACAGCTTTAATTATGCGAACTGGCCCTCTGAGTTCAGTTTGGTAATACATAGGACGACAAATTCCCTTAGAGCCACATTGGTGCGGCCAAAAGTCATACATTTTCTACTTAATCATAGGACGCTATTGCAATATCCCTTTAGATCATATTTATTGTTCGCTACTTATTCAAATAAATTTACCGTATTATATGAATGTACTTTTGACAAGACCGTACAGCTAACGTAGGGATATGTTTACTAGAACTTTTTAAGGAAAATTTCCACTGTTGGAGTTCTGCCTTTCTGGCATGGTTTTAAATAATAAAGTAAAACGTCTTTAGCAAAATCGCCTTCTTATAGACGCGTGAAGTACAGACTTAAAATATCGTCATGGATTTATCATTATTGTTCTTATTTTGGAGCAGGTCTAGTTAATATCCTTCAGTCCAAAATGGAGGAAAACCGCGAACGGCTTGCGTCGGAAACGGGCATACTGTGGATAGAGTATCCGAATGGGGAAGACTAAATTTAGTTGTGTTTTACCCAGCAAAGACACCTGCAAACTTGCGCGTGTACCGCTAAGAAAACCTCATTCACTGTGTCTCCACAACTCCAGAACACGTCTCTCACCATCTCCAAGAGAATTGGAATCCTTGGCCTCGACGTCTCAAGTGATGTACAGTACTGAAATCATTTAGAGAGCAAGGTCAAGCTGGCTTCTAAACAGCTTGGTGTGTTCAATAGAACAAAGCGGTACTTCCCTGCGGGGCATACACTGCTTCTGTATAAGTCCCAAGTCCGGCCACACATGGAGTACTGCAGAGTACCAAAATACCAGCTTGTTCCTTTTTACGCGGTACAGAGGCGAGCCTTGAGAATCGTCGATGAGCCCAACCTCACACGCAGTATTGAGCCACTAAATCTCAGATTCTGAGAAGTTGTTTGAGATCATATATCATAGAGGACTATTAGTGCCCACACTTATGTATGGAAGTGAAAGTTGGGTATGGCAAAAGAAGCATGAGAGCAAAATAAATGCTGTAGAAATGAGAGCGCTGAGAAATATATGTGGTGTGACTCTGAAAGATAGAATAAGGAATAGTGTGATTAGAGAGAGATGCAGCATGAAAGTGGATATAGTGACAAGAATAGAAAAGGGTATGTTAAGCTGGTTTGGGCATGTAGAAAGAATGGACGAGGAAAGACTGACTAAGAAAGTTTATAAGGCTAATGTGAATGGAACAGTCGCAAGAGGAAGACCTAGGCGAACGTTTCTTGATCAGATCGGAGACGTTCTGGACAAAGGCCAGATTAAGAGCACCTTGAACCGACGGGCGTGTATGAGGAATGTGATGAAAGTGAATGAAGCCAGAGAAGTGTGTCAGGATCGTAGCAAATGGAAATCCGTAGTCTCTGCCTACCCCTCTGGGAAACAGGCGTGAATCTATGTATATATGTATGTATGAGCACGATGTTGGCCCTGGTGTAGGAAATTTATTACATTTAATTTAATTCACTTTTGGAACTGACACCTAGCTTTTGACGTTTTAAAAGTGCTTGTTACTCAGGCCTATTTGAAATAAAAAAAATTGACTTTGACTTTGACTTTGACTATGTTTGAGATGATGCCCTTCAGCTACTTTTTATCATCGCACCGCTCGCCATCGCCAAGGGTTTCATTATCACACCGTGCAACACAATTGATGCCGCACCAAGCGGTTCCAAAGGAATTTTCTCCAGCGGACGCTCAGTTTGTAGAATGGGAGTTTATTCCACAACCTGAGCGTCTCGGGAGGCCGAGGTTTTCCCACAATACTACAGTACGGGGTTCTTCAAAAAGGGTGTTGAAAGTTTTTACAGGGTCGGCAACGCGTAAGTGATGCCTCTGGTGTTGCAGGCGTCCATAGGATACGGTGACCACTTACCATTAGGCGGGCCGTATGCTTGTTTGCCACTTAAATAGTAGAAAAAAAAATTAAAGAACAAGCATATAAATCGGCCCGTCGTAGTTTTGCATAAATAAAAATTAATAATAAATATATAAATAAATAATCTTTACTTACAACAAGTTGTACAAGAAACAACTCACAGCTAAAACGAAATAGAATAACGCACTGACAATATTACACAGTAAGTAATGGGTTGTGACCTTGTGACACTGGTACCCAAAGTAAGATTCAACTTATGTTATGGGTACCAGGTCTCTCAAATATTGAACACATAGACATTGTTCAGATGGAGATAGAGCGTGGTTACAACTGCTAAAATTAACACAATTACATGCAAAAATTTGATGCTGATTTGATGATGTGTATGTGTGTGTATGAGAGAGAGTGTGAAGCGCGCGGGCGCGTGTGTATGAGGGTGAGTATGCGTGTGTGTGTGAATGAGGCGAGCGCGTGCGTGTGTGTTCTTGTTCATGTATTATGTATATGATATTTATGTTATAGTTTATACTGCGGACTCTCATACATTGGTCAAACCAAGAGAAACATAGGCACCCGCATAAAAGAACACATAGCTGATGTAAAACACCAACGCTCGTTGAAGTCTGCTGTGTGTGAACATGTGCAACAGGGGACCAACCACTACCTGAGATTTGACAAACCACAGATTCTCGCTAAAGAACACCGATTCCTACCAAGGATGCTTCGCGAGGCTATTGAAATCAAAAAACATCCTAATTTTAATAGAGAAGATGGTTGGAATGTACCACCAGCTTGGGATCCAGTAATAAAAATAGTCAAACCCAAGAAGAAGCAAACCACAGCTAGACTTCATGATACTTTGAGCTCATTCTGCGTAAATAGAAACACCAATGATTAAATTATGTTCGGGTACTTTGAAATAACTACACTGGAACATTGAGACAACTGCCATCTTAGTCTCCCCGTGACCATGGCTGCTGAAAAGCAACCGAAACGTCGGGGAAAGTGTAAAATTAAATTAAATCTAAATAGTTTCAGTAGTTTTAATAATAATTCAATTAACTTAAAAATTAGTAAAGTTTAATAATAGTAGTAGTGTAACAGTTTTCAAAATTATGTAATAAAGTGTCAAATAAATAACGCGATAAAATCCGTATATAGTAGTTTAATTTCAATTGAGTGAATAAATTACTTAACAACAAAAAAAATCCGTCCTGTGTTTTTAGGCAATATAAAACGTGTACTGCAATTGTGATAGATAATAATGTATCATTTCATGCGTAAGTATCAAGAGAAATGGGTTTTTTTTATGCCTTCTAATGGCGGCTGGCGCCTAAGGTAGGTCACGTGACGCGTCTATTTATATTACGTCATTGATGCAAAAGTGGTATATTTTTGTTCACACTTTTACCGTTTCACGGATAGGTTTGTGAATACTGTTTTGTGGTCTCAAAGTCACACTTCTTGGAAACCGGAAGGTATGATGTTGTTGTTGTTCCTGCGGCTAGCCATATAAAAAGACGATTCGTTAAACCGTAAAAGTTAGAGCTTATCGCTAAGATATACTGCTTCCTCGGTGAAAGATCTCTAGTCTGCCGAAATTCTTTTAGGTTTTTCTATTAGAAAATTCTTGGTAGCAGCACACATAAAAAGTGTCCTTGTAATTGACGTGAAACTTCAGACATGGCTGGCAAAATGTGGGTACCTACATAACACCTGTTTTTACCTTTGGCACATACAAGTATAATACAAGGCACGCCTTTGTACAACCAGATTATTTACAGACAGTTCTTAAATTATATTTATCTTTTAAAATGTATTTTGAACGTGTAAAACTATTCTAATATTTACGATTATTATCAGTAAAATAGAAGGTTATTACATTTAGGTATTTCTCTTTGTGGATTACAACCATAATCCTATTGAAGTTAGAGATAGACAGAAATTTAATTTATTGACCGTCAATGGACCCTTAAACGGAGTAAATTAATTAGAATTTTGACGTAGGCCGTCGCTGACAGGAATCCTAGCGTGCCGCATTTCTGCACAGGAATACTAAATCCTCCGACAACTCTCCACTAAAATCGTTGAAACTTAATTAAATTTATGCTCGACATGATCTTAACATTTAATTTAGACATTTGGGAAGCATATAATTTTTTTACAAGCACACTAAACCGTGAACCTTGTGATGATCGTAAACAAACTTTGTCCAGTAAACTTTACGAAAATTACTTACGTATTATTACACTGTTCTTGGTTCACGGCTTTGCTTATACGGTTCCGTTTTTATTATAACTTTTGCGGAAATTGTATGTTGATCTTGATAAAGTAGCTTATTATTATTACTCCATTTATTGAACTTTCTAACAAAATCCATAGATTCTTATTATGAATTTAATAAAATATGATAGGTATGTTTACGATAATTAAAATAATATAATTATTTTATACTAAAACCAAAAAATAAAGTTGTTTATTTACATAATATTATAACACTGATTGATTGCGTGGGTCACGTAGGACGAAATTTGTTTGGTTCAAAAATATTTATTCTAATGTGCTTGGGGTTATTGTGTCCAATTCGAAATATTTTTTAAAAAATTGTTTTTACACGTGACAATGTGAAATCAGTTAAGTTGGTTCACAAAGGCCATAGATTACAGGACGCAGATCCAATCGGGCTCGCAGAAGAAGCGCGTAGATACATGCGACGCGCAAGATTCACGATCACGGTAACACACACTTATATAAAATGTATCCTGTGTTTAAAACTTTAAGCACAAAACACAATAGCTATTTAAGTCCGTCAGTGACAACTACGCAGTGATACAAATATGGAACTTATGTATAACTGCTCGCAAGCTTTTGTTAGACTGACAAAAGCCTGCGCTCGGCGCCGTTTGTCAATCGGCACGGATATTATTATTACTTTCGTGCCTTGTTTCTACTACAGTACGCAGCGTGCTCAGTGCCTTGAATTTCAATAATAATATTAATAATATTAGCCTCTTTAAACATTTATTTGTCTGTAGTATACAAAATAGTTTGCCTAAACTAAAATGATAACTCTACATTTCACAAATTTGGAATTAGTTAATAGTTTAGCTTATCTTATCTTGACACAATCAATTGTTCTGACGTTTGTTCAAGTAAGAATTACTCTATTTTCATAATTAATTCATTCCAAATGGGTTCGTGAGATTTCATTCTATATATAATATAACAATTAGATCTTTTATTATATATTACTAACTATTGCCCGCGGCTTCGCTCGCTCGGAACTAGTACTTTTTTCTGGATGAAAGGCACTATATGTCTGTTTTTGTACCCTTGACAACATGTATGCGACATTTCATAAATGTCTGTTGTGTAGTATGCTTGAAAGAGTAAAAACAAATAAATTCATATTCACATTTAAGATATCAGTAGGTATATGATTAGTTAAGATTGTCTCGTTAATCCCGTCACAACATTTCGTGAGAGCTGGGATTCCAATTCCAAGTATTATGCCATTTTTTGCATAGTTGGCAAAATTAAGATATGTAATGATGATATCTTAGTCGGCAATGTAAGCCTTCGGGCATATAATATGTACATGGCCGATGCTATGTCCAGGGTGACATTATCAAATAATTATTTACGTCCAAACATTTGTTGGAAATGTCACTGATATTTTTACCTATGTATCTGTGTGTCTAATGTTTCTTATGAGTAATTATCTCATTAGACGAGCGTCTAATTAAGTCGAGGTAACGATTCCTCCTATTTAAATGTTAGTATAGAGTTATCTTATTTACGTGGATGCATAGATGGAGCAATTGTTTAGGCGGTCATCAAGTCGTAGTTGATGCGCCCGCATCAACTACGACATGTCGCGGATGCGATCTCCACTCGAATCAAAAAAAATTTCTATTCCACTTGGCCAGTCCTGGTAATTTTTGTATACATTGCAACAATCTGCTACACCTAATGTAGTACTTTTTAAGACATTAACTGCCATGTGGCAGACAATAAATGTATGGTTCCCGGTCATTTATGACCAGCGTTGCGTTTATATGTGTGTCAAACAACAAAATATATAATTAGGATTAAATGAAATTGTTTCTGCGAACTAATATAACGATACATACATAGACTCATGTCTATATCCCCAAGCAGTAGGCAGAGACCACGGATTTGAACTTGCAACGATCCTGGTATACTCTTTTTTACACTGGTAAGAAAGAGTATAATAGCCACATATCCATGGATAAGATAAAAAAGCGACTGCATTTTTATATCTTATCCATGCACATGTGGCTTTAAGGTTAGCCATAACCTGGCCTTTTTCCAGTATGTCTCTGATGTGATAGAAGAACATCCGCCGAAATTCCAGCAGGAAAAATGCCAGCCTTCCAGCTGTCCATTCACATATTCCTTACATAATCTCTTCTGCCGTGCCCCACCGAGAACTAAATGAATAAAGACGTACGTAGAAATAATGTTACTTATATGCGAAACTGTTCATTAAAGGCTACAAAGTAATGACGTACCAAACTATAATAATATTTTTATTATTTAGATGGATGCCATTTTTCCTACTCGTCCTATTTATACGTAAACAAATATAGCGTACTGGTAGGGAGAGCAACCAATTTTTTGTAATATCTTTTTAATTAAAGAACAAATATAGTCTTAAAGCAGTAACTGAATGCAGTAATTTTTATAATAAGTTGTTTGCTTATCTAATAACACAAGTAAGAAAATTGGTCTATACTTGTGTATATGTATGTTTATCCATTGTCTAGTACCCATAGTACAAGCTCTGCTTAGTTTGGGCTAGATTGTGTTGTGTGTATGTGATAGAATATTATTATTTATTATTATTATTATATATTTTATCTATTAGATTTTGTCCGCGGCTTTGTTCGCGGTAATGTAGATTTTGTCGATTTCTATCCATCAGGAATAGTACTTTTTTCTGGATGAAAGCTACGATATGTCATATTCTGACACCCCTGATAACGTGTATGCGAAATTTCATAATGATCGGTCGAACGGTTAAGGGAAGAAAGCGCAACAAGCAAACTCACATTCGCAACTTAATATTATAAATGCGAATGTGAGTTTGTTATTATTTGTTTATTCGACGTCGATGGCGTAGTAGTTAGTGTAACCGACCGCCAGGCCTGAGGTCGCGGGTTCGATTCCCGCACAAGTCAAACATTTGTGTGCATGAACATGGATGTTTGACTTAGTCTGGGTGTTTCTATGTATAATATGTATGTATTTACAAAAAAAAGTATATAAGTATGTATGTTTATTCATTGTCTAGTACCCATAGCTCTGCTTAGTTTGGGCTAGATGGTGTTGTGTGTGTGTAAAATATTATTAATATAATTTGTTTGTTATGTTTTCACGAATTTACTACTTCATCAATCATTCATCTAAAAAAGTACTGTTACTAACATAATCGAACTTACATTTACGCGAGTGAAGCCGCAGGCAAAATCTAGTTTATAATAACATCTACCTTATTTATGAAAAATCGTTCGTCTACCTGTAGTGGATATAGAGAGAACTAAGGAGACTACATCATCATCCAAATTGTATTGATAGGCGCATATTCTAGTTATCCAGTGAGTCTATTGGCGAAGCCTTATGAAATTATGGCGCCTATATCTATCCCTATCAGATCCTTAATTGAACTGTCTATCTGTCGCAGTGGACGTTTATAGGACGTTTATCGCTATGTTTATTACAAATAATCTTTAAAATGTCAACTTTATATCAATATTTGATGCCATAAACACTTTTACGTCGTTGTGAGTGATACGTCGTAAAATAAAAAAGGAATAAAAACAAAAAGTTAGGCTCGAGCCGGTAAATAAGATCAGATACTATAAAAAGGAAAAAGTTTTTCAGTATTCTTTACAGAAACTAGTCAGCTCTATCACACAACTTGAGAAACTTGATATTGGTTTTACACGTTCATTATTATTTGGGTCACAAAGGGATTGTTTAATACACAAGCTGTACTCGCAACTTCGTTTGAATGGAATTTTCGTACTCGGACATTAAGCTTTATTGCTCACTCCAGTGGTAAATGGCGTAATAATTTAAAGCCTTTATGTAGGCCTGGTCATGAAGGATTATGCGTGCAAAATTTTATCAGAATCTGTCTCGTAGTTTCTGCGTGAAGCTTGTAAAAACAAACAGAATAAATGTAATAAATTATATTTTTGACGGTATCCTTTCGTGTACTTTATTCAATGTACGTTTCTGAATATGGTAAGATTAAATTATATAATCATGTAGGTAATAATACGTATAGATAACGAATGGAACCGAAATAATATTAGACCGTGTTACAGTTGAAAACTAGCTAAAATTTTGTCAACTGCTGTCAATTTTAGCAACTTATGTATGTGGGCAGTTGACAAAATTATATAACTTGCTTATGTAAAATAGTGCTAATGCGATCCAGAAAAACAGTACGACGGTTATCGAGAGCAGGGATAGTATTATTTTATTACCTATAAATAATAATTTATTTATATCACAGGACAAAAGTCGTTATCTTCTAATAAACTAGGTAAGTTAGATCAAAGGCGGACGAAGCCGAGGAAAGCCAGGCTATTTGCTCTCGCCGGATCTTTTGCCTTAAACCAAGCTTTGTGCTGCTTTGAATAGACTGTTATAGGCTATAATTATTTATAAGATCACGGCACGAGCCTTTTCCGTCGCAGATTTTCATTTATCATAGATAAAACATATAACTAGTTAGCTAATAAATCAACTCGACAACTATTTTTCGTGTAATGTAACCGTAGCTATTCCAAAATTTTTCTATCGCCAATTAACAAACTCTATAAAAATTTTTAGATTTTCGTAATTTGTCCACATAGGAACTTAATTTAATATTAGACTACGAGTCTTCATCGCGTTAATAATCTTTTAAAGATAATAAATACATAAGTATTCATATTCCTATGTTCGACCGACTTGCATCGATCGTGGTCACGGGTTGACTGGTGTGAGCTCAGCGGTGCCTTCGTCAAATGCGGGTTACGGAAACCCTCACATGGCCATTTTTATTTATACTTGCACTGGTGGTATTTCGACAAACAATACATTCTGACGAACTGAATCATTACGGCAACGTTTACATTTACTGATGACTGGATTCCAAGCCAAAGAGAACCGGTAACCAACCTTCTAATATATTTTTTAATTTTTACCGCTTCACGTCCTTCTTTCCATCTGATTCAGATAAACACATTTTTCTGCTTTTAAATAAGAGCATCTGTACGTTAATATAAGTTTCATTGAAATCCGTCCAACCAATCTCAAGGACAAGGACTCTTAAAGGAATTTTTGTCTGCATGTTTGCTGACAAAATTTATATAACATGTGAAATTGTGATTGTTTTGAAAATCTATTTATAGTACAGCCTTCTTTACGTTTACGGTTCTAATACATATCGACCCATTGAGGATGAAATGTAGTAAAAGCAAAAATTCTACTTTCCAGGAGTGCCTAAAAACAAAATGCTCTGTTTTACTTTTTCTTTTATTTGTTGAAGATAGTTTTTCTCTATCTATACTAATATTATAAAGCTAAAGAGTTTGTTTATTTATTTGTTTGGTTGAACGCGCTAATCTGAAGGACTACTGGTTTGAATTAAAAAATATTTTAGTGTTGGATAGCCCATTTATCGAAGGCTATATAACATCACGCTGCAACCAATAGGAGTAGAGCATAAATGAAAAATGTTGCAAAAACAGGGCAAATTATTTTATGTGAAGCAGACGAAGTTGCGCGGGTCAGCTAGTTTTCTATAATTATGAAATAATATATTTTACAGCATGCGTGCGTACGTGTTAAAGCATGTTAAAGTATTATATGCAACATAATTTTTAAAATAAAAGTTTTATGCTGCGGTATTTTCTGGGTAGTACAGCCATTTCTTTTTGCGAATTTCGATGCAGCTCGAAAAACTGATTAAGGTTACATCAAGTACAAAATGGCTTTTACAACATATCTTCTGGAAGCGTCGACATAGATAGATTTTCCCAGTATGTACTGCCAATATTGGCTTCTAGCCTAGCTTTGTCGGACGCGTAGATGAATGCACTTTTGATATTGAATGACATCTCACAGCCAACGAGCGAGCCATTTTGATGTTTGCCACATACATCTTCATGTTCTATGTCTATATCTGTGATTGCCACTTAGCCCCGCGTATAGATTTGCATCCCGGATAAATGCAGTTTTTGATACAAAGCGAATAGGCAACATTCCAAAATGTAACTACGCTTTTGCACAATTATATGACCTAATTAAAGTAGTAGGTAGGTGTTTAGTAGAGAATCAATGAATATTAGTGAAATTTATCTTATAGTTAATCAATTTGCTACTAAATTAATATATTGGTACATTATCTAATAAATTATCCAATTAAGGTGGTAGTAATTAATTTAGGTAAATTTTCCAGTATTGATCGTAAGTGGAAGACGGCTCAATCGAGGTTCTGACTTCGAGTCCAGAGCATAATAATAATATATAATAACCGATTTAAAAAAATGGAGGTTCTTATTTTTGTTCAACAACAAACAAACAATCAACTGTATGTTTTTTTTGTATTTGTGTTATTTCGCCAATTATGGATTGATTTCGATGATCCTTTTTTTGTTGTACGCCTTCAGAGGCACTCTTATATAGATTACATAAAAATGATAAAGCGCTTTTTAAAAATCAAAAAGATATATACATTGACGATGTTTTGATTTTTTGTGGTTCCCTTCAGCAAAGGTATGACGAGAACTTTCAATCTCTGTTTTAACTGTCATCACAGAAACATTGGCCAAGATTAAAGAAGATTGTATATATTTGTAGTAATAATTATTCATTAATACCTATTCTTAAAGAAAAATACCTAGTTGTTGCATTTACGCAACCGAGTCATTTACATAATTATGTACTTCATTCTGTTACTATGGCGAGAAAATAAACGTCATTATTATTTGTTTATCTTTCACAGGTATTTCCCTAATACGATAGGAAAATACCCGGCCTTTTGGGATGCTTACACGGGGACATGGGTCTAACATGCAGAGGCCCTTCGAGAGTTTTAGTTTAAAGTGAGATGGGACACTAATCGAGACACTAGCCGCGGCAGATGTAGGAGACTATTGCTACATATGGAATCTAATTATTCTGGTATATGGGGATGGGTGTTTAATGGTTTGGTAAAATTCAAAATATGTTGAAATTAAACTACTATACACGGATTTTATCGCGTTGTTTATTTGACACGATACAACGCGATAAAACCCGTATATAGTAGTTTAATTTCAATGAATAACATTCGCGTAAACATACATACATACATAGATTCATGCCTGTTTCCCAGAGGGGTAGGCAGAGACTACGGATTTCTATATGCTGCGATCCTGACACACTTTTCTGGCTTTATTCACTTTCATCACATTCCTCATACACGCCCGTCGGTTCAAGGTGCTCTTAACCTGGCCTTTGTGCAGAACGCCTCCGATCTGATCGAAAAACGTTCGCCTAGGTTTTCCTCTTGCGACTGTTCTATTCACACTAGCCTTATAAACTTTCTTAGTCAGTCTTTCCTCGTCCATTCTTTCTACATGCCTAAACCAGCTTAACATACCCTTTTCTATTCTTGTCACTATATTCACTTTATCGCGTAAACAGAAGACAATATTATGCAAAATATAGTTAAAAACGGCGTCTGCCTGATGTACTGTCTCAGTACAAAGTCAGAATGGCAGATGGTGACTCGCCGACTCACTATATGGGCCCCCTGAATAGTCGCCATAGAGATACAGGCCTTAAAAGTAGCAGGGGGCAACACCGGTGTGAGCGGCTAAGGATGTCGAGCGGTGCGGCGCCGGTTTCACCATTACGAATCTCGTGAAAACGGAGACCCGGAGCGGATTTCCCCGTAGATATGCCCTTGAAAATGACACTTCTACTCCCAAGCATATAGTTCTAGCGGCCTCCCTCTGACCGGCCGACCAAGGCAAGCCAGAGTTGAGAGTCCTATGGGCGCTCTTCAAGTTCCACCCCAGGCAACCAGTGAAGGCAAGCCGGGGACGAGGCAGTAACCGACTCTCTGAGGAATTCGGGACCGCAGTGTCGCCACTCACATTCAGCTCGCCACAAGCTGCCCTGCAGTTAAGCGCTTTTAGTTAACCTGGTGATACATTTTTTGTTTATATTATAACGTAAAGATGATATTTTAAAAGCTAAAGTACTATGCCTTCCGTGATCGCGTAGTCTCATGATGAGATAACGGCTGCCCCAGAGGGGCTTATATTTATTATTATTCTTGGTGTACATGTATGTTTGGCCTTGAAGTCGGTTTTAGTACTTTAATAAAATTTACTTTTTTTGTCAAAAGTATCTAGTAGTAGTACCTACGAAATTTCAAAATATGTCTACTATACCTACGTCAATTAGATTCCATATACATATCCCATTCCATATCCCATTCCATATCCCAATCCGTATCCCATTCTATATCCCATTCCATATCCCATTCCACATCCCATATCCCTTCAGAGGTTAGATCTTATACACAGGCAAATTATTTTAAGATAACGTTATGATTTATTTGTATATTTGTTTTCTTGTAAAGGCCTAGGATTTTACGAGAGTAAAACTTTTATCTTTGGTAGTCCAATTAACAACTTTGAATGCCGCTGAAAAAATGCTAATATTTAGGCGTACCGAATCAAGGCGCTTATCAGCTTAGCTCAGCAGTTTCTGGAACTTCAACATACAAATTGTGCAAAGCACATTTTGTACGCTGGCCAACATATTTTTTACAATTTAATCTAATTTGTTTTGATTACTCCTTTTTTTATTAATAATATCATCCCCATATACGGGCCTCTTGTCAGTGTGAGAAGGGTTAGGCCATACCCCACGCTAGCCTAGTGCGGGTTGGCAGACTTCATATATTTTCGAGAACATTATGGAGAATTCTTAAACATGCTGGTTTCCTTACTATGTTTTCCTTCACCGATAAATCGAACGATACTTAATTATTTAAAATGCACATGCCTTAGAAATGTCAGAAATGTGAAAGGCGTGTTTTGGGATTGAACTCGAGACTTCTGCGTGGCAGTCCAAAGATTTCCACCAGTTTATTATACTGCTACGGAAATGAAACTTCACAGGTGCACATAATTTGCTGATAGTGCAGTGGTTACGATGGTCACCTAGCCATTGCCCGTACATCTAGTGACAACACTAGATGTGACTAACTGGTTATCAAATGCGAGGTTCCAACCCACAAGGGTTGGTTCTCCGCATATTATAAACAGTTATTACAAATAGCCGTATGCCTGCGTGTTTTCCTTGTCCGTTGTTTAAATTTTTGTAAAGACTCTCGCAAAACAAGAATATATTAAACTGTGGTGCCTTAAAAATAAGAATGTGAGGCAATTTTTAAGTAAGAAACTGTTCTAGATGTAGTACACCTCTCACAAATTTTCGTCGCAATCGTATACATTCTGGGTTACGAATAAATTAATAGTTATGACAACAAAAAGACGTTGTTTTTATGTATATGTATAGATAATTTCTACTCGAATGAATACATGTTATTATGACAACCGCAGAGCATAAGGAAGTCGAAGTCGAAGTACGAAGTCTCATTCTCCGTACAAGTTGTTGCTAAATAATATTGACGCTTACGCTAGATCGTTCTCTGCGATTGTGATTATTTGTCGTGACGTTATAAAATTATGTAAATGTATATTTGTATACCTCTATTTTATACTATTGATGTAATATATACATGATCCTAACTAATATTATAAATGCAGAAGTGAGTTTGTTAGTTACGCTTTCACGCCTCAGCTACTCGACCGATCATTATGACGTTGTCAGAGGTACCTACAGAAAGGAATATATTTTACCTTTCATCTATAAAAAGATACTGTTTCCGAGCAAATCTGCGAGCACAAGCTAGTAATATAAAAAGCAGGCATAGTCGAATGAAGACACTGTTAAACGCCCACGTAGACATTTCGTTTCCCATGGTACGCATCTTTGAATTTAAGAAGCTACGAGATTATTAAATAGTATTATTTCATTTTATTTTATTTATTTATTCGGCATAACAAACAGTAACACATTGTATAATACTAAATTGTATAAACACGATACATGTGCATAAATGTGCACTCACAACGTTATCCACTTAATATATTTATAATATAATTAATCAAGTAGTGAACATGACAATTTTTATTAATATTATTAAACCTTCAATGCATGGAAAACTTAAATACAATTTGCAATCATAAAAGTAAGATAAGTTTAGTGGGAATTATTTAAACATGATATTAAACTTTGCCGAAATGTAGGTGCCGACATATTAAATATATCCAATATCCTCCTTATTTAAGTTATATGTGAAGCTCTCGAAGTTGTGTGAAGTGCGAGCTCACAGACTCGCATCGGGCCAGCGCAGCGTGGTGAACTATTGCTTATCCCGTCTAGTACTAAGAATAAGCCCGCTGCAAGAAGATTATTTTCAAACAGTTCCCAAATAAGACTGATATCTATATATAAATACGTGAAGAGCAAACTTTTGTCATAGCTAAAGTTTATATGGAGAAGAAATGCAGAAAGCAAAAACATTTTTATTTTATGTTTTACTAACCCTCGGGCACTATACCTACTTAGTTTGGATGAAATTTTATGTCCTTTTTGTACGCTTGACAAAGTTAATGAGACATTAATATTTCTTTTTTAATTTTAAGGTGATATGTCATGATCATCGGTCGAGTAGATAAGGCGTGACAGCGTATCAAACAAACAAATTTACATTTGCATTTATAATATTAGTTAGGATTGCGGTCTAGTTTCGACCATACAGCGACCCCTATCCCACAGCACATGTATCCTAAGTAGTCATATACATATCTTCTATGACTTAGGATCAACAAAACATATATGCGTGTAGAAACAAAAGTGATACTCATCATCTCAAACCTATTATCTCCACCAGGTAAATAATATTCTTTATCCGCCATCCGATCTGTATCATGACGTGATCTGTAGAACAAATTATTCCATTTGTAGCGCGTCAGTTGTTTTAACAGTCAAAGGACAGTTGCTGTACTGGTGATGGATGTGTGTCTTTGTCCATCGCTGCGTTTATACTTTCACGTCACTGAATAACTATGCGTTCACATTCTTACGGATTCGGAAATCACGTTTGGATGGTTTTTAGTTGAAAACAGAAGTGTTCACACTTACATATAATTATGTCAACGCGGATGATTTTCACTTTTGTTTTTCTATACGTACAGCTAAACCGTATCAGTGACTGATACGGTAACACTTATGAACTTTATCATTTGAATGTAATTATATTTAGTAACTACTAAGGCCCGGTTTCTATATCAAGAAACGAGTCGTTTTACCTACGGATAGCCAATTTTTTACATACATTCTATAGAAATATGTCAAAAATGCCGTACAACTGCCCGTAGTTAAAATGACTCGTTTCTTGATTAAAATACGGACCTGAGACATCAAATAAGCATACATACGGCCTGACTAGCTGTCAAAACGACGACGCGTCTTTGAAAGGCCTGATATCACGCTCCCATCTTTGAAAAAGTACCGTACGACTACCCGTAGTTAAAATGTCTCGTTTCTTGATATAGAACACGAGCCTAAGACATCAAATAAGCATACCTACGACCTGAATAGCTGTCAAAACGACGCCTCTTTGGAAGAGCTAATATCACGCCCCCATCTTTGGTTTTACAAACGTATATAAGCTACAGTTACTATAATTCATACTATATAATATATTCGTTACTATAGCATAGCGATAGCTCAGTGGGAGACCAACAGACTGCAATGCAGAAGGTCTCGGGTTCGAACCCACGTCACGCACCTCTGACTTTCGGAAGTTATATGACTTTTCGAAATTATGTGCGTATTGATTGACAATTATCGCCTGCTCCGTGCCTCGGAGAGCACGTTAAGCCGTCGGTCCCGGCTGCCATGAACATCTATGGCAGTCGTTATTGGGAGAGTGTCGACACAAAAGATCCCACTGGGTCGTCGTGTCGCCGGTCTGCACTGACTGGCCCCCACATAACATACATACTATAATTCACCACCTAAGTTATAGAGTAAACGGTAACCGTAGCATTGTTTGTTGCTGATCCTACAGAGCGGCCACTACACTGCCAGTATGAAGAATAAAGATGGTCTTTGCTAACAAAACAGCTACTCATAAAAGTGACATAATGTTATATGTATTCAATCTTCTGCAGGGTGAAGGTGCATTCTCAGTCGTCGCAGATATCGCCGTTAAATTCCATAATATGAGTAGGTAACTACTAAATATAATATGAAATAATATGAGATATTATTTCATATATTTTAACGTTGACTTTATCATAAATATTTTGCGTATATTGACATCGATCAATATAAGCAAAATATTTATGATAAAGTCGTTACTTGTTTAAGATGAAATCATATAATCCTTCTACTAAATTTGCCTCCCAACTAATGGAGGCAGGCAATAGCTCTACATATTGGCTTTTATATCTCAGGAGATGAAACAGTTAGGCACTCCATTCCAGACATTTATATTTGAAACTAAAATATGACGCAAGATTTTTATTTCTTATAAATCATGCCATAGCTATGTGACTGGACGTAAAAATAATTACCATGTCCGTATACACAAGATAAAAGAGGTAATAAGTCATCATCTCCCCAACAATGTTTCAGCTTTAGCTACACCAATGTTCCCTGAACCGTTTTAAAGTATCTCTATTTTGAAAAGCAAACCTTTCACAATTCTCTCATACGTGAAATGACATTATGGAAATAAAGTTCTGCGGTGTTGAACCATTCCCAGCAGCATGGAATGGGAAGAACACTCGCTCTCTCGCTCGCTTGATAGCTACTTGTTGACTGTTAGGACTCGACTGGCATCATTCAAATGGTCGATACCGTCGGCACGTGTGCCTGACGTGTTACACAGAATAACAGAGATTTGTAGCACATCGATCAATTCTTGTCACTGTAGATTAAAGCTTTTAGTTGGAAAAATAATCTTGAATCATATCATATATACGTCATGATGGTTTTTTTCTATTATACAATGAAATCATAAAGCCAATGTATAGTCGTACAAATAAATATCGTAAAGTTAGAAGGTTGTTCTATTGTTTTTCCAATATTGTATTCTTGACGATCCTAAAGCGTTCTTGTTCAGTTAAACTTATAAAGCTTACAGTACAGTATTGTCCCATTTCATTGATATTACCTTTTATACGCACTCCGTTTCTTTAGTCAGCTTTTTACTTTTGTTTACTCGTTCCACCTCGTAGGGGGAAACATTGAATCCATTCAGCCGGACGTCAGATTATATCGCCTCTCGGAGAAAGGAGAATCCTTCACAAAGTGAAATGGGAAACCATTTGACAATATCCTCCTCAGATTGAATAGCACCTGTAGCAGCCTACGTGGAAATAATAAATGATAGCGGCTTTTCCAACGTTATGAAAAACTTAAGTCGTGATTATGGACTTATCACAATATTTCGTGCCCATAGTAAGAGAAGGGAATCATGCAATGGTTAATCGCCAGATCTCTGTAATCGTTTACCTATAGTCAAATACATAAATTTATTTTAAAAAACCCGGTACATAGCAACAGTTCAAGAGATACGAATTTGGTATTTACCAAACTCGCAACTCTTAATCCATCCATCACCAGTTGCCAAGTGTCAGCTAAAACTCTTAGAAATTTTGCTGAAACTTTGCCAACAAGTAGAACCATGAAACAGTTATATGTTCTAGATTTTTTAGCTGCTATTGCCTTTTTTATTTTATTTTCTAAGGAAACTATTGTTTCACAGTTTCCGTACATAATACGCAAACTGCGTTCCACTGTATAAGCTTGCATTGGATACGATCGCGAAGTCCATATTTTGATGCCCAGGCAAGGCAAAAGTGTTCTTTTGTTACAAATTTTCAGGTACTGCGCCCAGTACGTGGCATCTAACTCTCTCTATTATGCTAGATCTAAAAACATAGCTGGCAATATGTTGGTGTCGAACATCTGTGCCCACTCTTTTGGGGATATACAGATAACAATATAAACATGTAATATATATACATATTTTTATAAGTATAATAATAATAATAATATTCTCTAACATACACACAACACCATCTAGCCCAAACTAAGCAGAGCTTGTACTATGGGTACTAGACAATGGATAAACATACATATATAATTTTTTTTTTGTAAATACGTACAAATCATACATAGAAACACCCAAACCAAGACAAACATTCATGTTCATGCACACAAATGTTTGACTTGTGCGGGAATCGAACCCGCGACCTCAGGCGTGGCAGTCGGTTACACTAACCACTACGCCATCAAGGTCGTCAGTATGTATGACATAAATGTTGCGTTAGGGCACTGACTAATATGGACCGTTATTGAACGCGGTAAGGCCTAAACGAGCATTAAGAACGTGATGAAAATGAAAGAACCAGGATCGCAGCAAATAGAACTTAATAAATGCATACCTTAATATAAGACACAATTCTATAAAACCAAACACGATTAAAATTGAACTAAAATACATGTTTCATTTGAGTTTGTGATTAATTTAAATAAAAGTAAAAAAGATATCAAGTATTTTCCCAAAAGTCTGACAAAATACAATTGCGTTGAAAACTTTTATGTCGGCTACTAGCTGAAACGAATGATATTGCAGCCAGTATTGAATGTGCCTACTATACCAACTTGACAAGCGGAAGCGCCTATATTTTGCAACATTTTTAAGCTAGTACTTTTTCAAAATTGAAAAAGTAGCTTAATTGTTATAGATATGCCTTTTAAAAGCTGCGATAGTCAAGCGTAACAACTGTTGGTTTGTTATTTTAAAAGTCTCAAGTCCGATAATACCACGCTCCTTTGACTTTCCAAAAGATCGTTTTTGTCTTAACGGTAACGGAAAACATTGTGAGACATTTGCTATGTCTGAGAGTTCGCCATAATATGACCCAAAATGTAGCAAGTCTGTCAATCAGCAGAGGGTCAGCAGTGGACAATGTCCTGGTCGTTCTTACATTAGAAGATATTCATTCCCAACAGCGCAATGGGACAGTTTACAAACAGGATACAGATAATAATATTTTACTTTTAAAAATAATGTTATTTTTGACAACTCTTCCTTCGAATCGTCCCCAATCGCTGATAAATATAAGTCAGCATAATAATAAAAAGAAGAAGACGAGTTTTATGGCAAATTCGATTAACTAAATCTACATATAAACTTTACACGCTGTTCATAAAATACAATTAATTTCTTATTTTGTGTTCGTAGCATGTCTATAAATTAATTATTTATTTTCTCTTTGTACTTGTATACCTTAGCTACATAATAAATCAAGTGAGAAACGGCCATGAATTGCCGTAAATCTTAGAGTTCGAAAAAATGGTATCACCTTACCACGTGACATCGGGGGTATATCGACTATGCTGAGTCGAATGACGTTAACCGCGAGTCTCTAGCTCTTACGGTTCTTGAGTTGAAAGATGGTATCACGTGACCTTGAGGTCAGAGGTCAAAGGTCATAGTCATAGCCATATTTGAAAGTAGTAGACTAACGCATTTTATTATTGGGTATTAACTTTCCATGGTTATATGGTTTCAGCCGCTTCGCTTACCCACGTCAGAGAGTAGAATTTAAACGCAGCAATTGTTTGTTCGCCCCTCAGCTGTATACGAGAAATTTGCTTTTGTAGCGCCGATTATTTCCCAACTAGGAAAACAATTTAGAATCCCAGCGAACTAATCGTATAGTTTCAATTAATTGTACATATTCTCTGTACTTTAGAAGTTCTGAGAAATATTTACCCTTAGTCATTACTAAGGGTAAATATCTCAGAATTTCTAATAAAATACAATTTTCTTATTCATAATACCATTGTATTATGAATGAGAAAACTGTTATATTTGAGGGCGATGGACTATTATAACATGGGACCTAAAAATATAGTTAGCGTTATGTGGGTGATATATACTTCGAAATACAAATATTTGTGAGATACACCAATAATTATACTGACTCAGGGTTCTTTGTGCTCGTGGGTTGAATGTCTGTAAAGTCTACCGTGACACAGGATTTAATCAAGGTACGAGAGTGGTTCATATAAAAAAAAATGTCAATAAACATTTATAGTGCTTACCTGATTCTTATACCCTAGGCAAGCTAGCGAACCTCACTGAGGAATCAAACCAAACTCACATTCGAGAAGAATGGGTCTGTCGTTTTTGTGCTCAACAGTCGGCGCCACTGACAAGTAAGGTTGTCAATCCTGTCACAGTAGTATTTGGACTTAATAATTGTCGGTTACTATTGAAGTGACTATAGAGTATGACATTTTGACCTTACTTATCCACCAGCACTTCTTATCAGTAAATTCAAGCGCGATAGCCCTCGTTTGAGTTTTCTACAGTTACCAAAGAAATAACAGTTGGTTATTCTGGTTGGTGAGTTGACAATTAATACGAGGTAAAATTATTTTGCTATTCTGTTAAGAACTCTTACCTCAAAATAATTATATGGCTGATAACATACTATTGAAATGTAAAAATACTTCAAATTCAACTTTTCCCAATCGGCTTCATCAAATACCGATGTTTCCAGGTCAAATTTTCTCATTCATAATGAGAAAATTGTTATATTTGAAGGCGATAGACTAGCCATCTATTATAACGTGGTACCTAAAAAATATAGTTGGCGTAATGTGGGTTTTATTTACTTCAGTATACCCGTTACGAGATATACAGGATCCTTGTATATATCTGTATAAAAAGTGACTCTAAAGTTTGAAACCACAACTTTCTACATAACATACAAGCAATGTCACAGACAGTGACTATTTGTAATATAAATGGGAGCTCAACTAAAGATACTGATAAAATGAGTATTTATATTAAAAATGTCGCCAATACTTCAGAATAAATTGTTACAATTCAATTTTTCGCTTTTGTTGCAATTCGTGAGGCAAATAAATCACTTGCTATATCGCCGCTCCCACAATACCTATCGTTTTTCTATAGAAATTATTATAATAATTTTTCCATACTCCATTACACGCGAAAACTTTAGGCATCGTACTGTACGTAGGCAGTTTTCTATTACCTTGTATATATTTCTTCAGTTCAGTAGCAATGCCAAAAAGGAATACAAAAGTCTTTGCAAAATAAAAATTTATCATATCAACATTTATGCGGGTAGATAGGTCTCTTCGGTAAACAAGTTAGTCTGCAAGTTTAAGAAACTTGCTGAGATGAATCGGACTTGGCTACATTTTCCATTGTCCGTTGTTGCCAAGGGGTTTCACTGCAGACATAAAGACTCGCTAGCCTTTCGTTTTATTGCTAATAACCTCATATTAGGACAACGCGTCCTACTAGTGACAAGGCTGGGCCACGTGATAACATTGTTTTATTATTTCCTGTAATGAAAATGCCCAAAATACCTTCCCAAACTTTGAAAATTATACTCAACCGCGCTGCTTTGATGTCTATTGTATATTACATATTAATTTATAACTGCAATGAGGCTATGTCTTGGCTGTTCATCCTAACTTATATATAAATGCAAATGTGAATTTGTTTGTTCACCGATCATCATAAAATTTCACCTACACAAAATTCTGGGTACAGAAAAAGACATAGGTACCTTACAACCAGTAAAAGGTGCTGTTTCTGAGGGAGCGAAAGCTAATTAAAAACATTTTTTAACATATATAGGGAAGAAAGAAGTATGTAGAAGACAACTACAGTCGTATGCATCGTCGGCCTCGATGGTGTAGTGGTTAGTGCAACCGACTGCCACGCCTGAGGTCGCGGGTTTGATCCCGCTCAAGTCAAACATTTGTTTGTGTGCATGAATATATATGTTTGTCTTGGTCTGGGTGTTTCTATGTATAATATGCATGTAGTTACAAAAAAAAAAGTATATATGTATGTTTATCCATTGTCTAGTACCCATAGTACAAGCTCTGCTTAGTTTGGGCTAGATGGTGTTGTGTTTAGGTAGTAGAATATTATTATTATTACTATTATTATTATTAACTGGAAACCATATTTCATATATTTTTGCTGTTCCGAGTTAAGTAGGTATAACTACTTTTGATACATTTTCCACAGTTGTGTTTTTCATCTAATTGCGCTCAGAAAAACTAAATGGGAAAATAGTGAGATCTACATACATTACATTGAGAGTGAATAGTCTCTAGTTACTTTTAAAAACATACAGACTATGCACGGGCATGCATTTTCTTACTCTTATATTTTCTGTTAGATAGGGCCGTCTAAAAGATTTCAATTCCCGTCATAGTCCCAGTCTAAAAAGGACATTAAATTTTTCTGTAATAGGAACATGGAATTATTTGGCTGCATTATAAAATTGCCTGTATTTTGAAATTAAACTACTTTATACGGTTTTCAATTAAATTTTTTACAAACAGTATTATTACATAATTTTGAATTTTCTAAACTACTTCAGTTACTACTATTTAAATTATTTAACTATTTAGATTTAGGTTTACACTTTCGCCGTCATTTCGGTTGCTATTCAGCAATCACGGTCACGAGGAGATTCACAACTATCTTAATCTAGTACGTATAACTAACATTTTCGTAACCATAAGACAATATTCCCTATATTTAATATTTGTTATTCCTAAATTTCTGGATCTAACTAACAGGCGATGAAAAAAGATTTTGCGCAATATACGGTAAGCCAATGTCTGTATACTGGGCACAATTACAGATGCCGTGCATAAAATTTCCTGACTTCCTATAAGCTGCGCAAATACCGGATTCAGAATATGTAACAGTTTAAGTAATGATTAATCTAATCTGTAAGCTTTCAGTGTGCTTTGGAGATCTCATCCGCGACATACAATTGAAATTAAAGATTAATGAGAGAACGATATAGATTCATTCGAGCGCACGGATGGCGTAGTGGTTTAAGTGATTACTTGTCGCGCGCTGAGTATTGTGGGTTTGGAACCTTCACAGGACAAAAAATTGTGCAATTCACAAATGGTTATTCCGAGTCTGGGTTTTTTGTAACCGCTGTACTCAAAATATACCGTGACAAAAGAATTATCGCGCTTGCTTTATTCATTGCCCTAGGCAAGCTTCCTGACTGGGAAATCACACCAAACTGACATTCGTATCGGCTGTTATATTTAAGGTTTACGATAGTTACCATGGTAATATCAATAGGTGACAATTAAGTCGAGGTAAAAGTTTTTAACAGAATAGTTAAAATAGCACATTCTGTTAAAACTTTTACCTCGTATTAATTATATGGCTGATACTCACTATTAAAATTCAAAAATACTTCAAATTCAACTTTTCTTAATTGGCTCCATCAAATACCGATGATTGAACTTCAGGTTAAAACAAGAGAAAATACATTATACTAATCTTCTTTAAGTTACAACTGATACTACACTAATGGTAGTAAGCATGAAAAAAGGCTTGAAAGAGAGATTGAATTGAGTAAAAAAAAACACATTATTTCAAAATAAGGCACACAGACTAAAACCAATTTTACAAATATACGTATAATAGCAAGATTGCCTCAAACAAGCTTCCACGCGTAATATATGTGTATCTTACACAATCAAAATCTCAAATTCAATATCTCTATACCTAGAGAGTGCATAATAATCAACAAAACAAAGACACTTACCCAATACAATATTCCCGACTCAGAAATTTCGAATTTTTCTGTTTATTCCCGGTTCGATTCCCGCACAAGTCAAAAATTTATGTGCATGAACATGGATGTTTGTTTTGGTCTGGGTGTTTCTATGTATAATAAGTAAATATTTGCAAAAAAAAAGTATATATGTATGTTTATCCATTGTCTAGTACCCATAGTACAAGCTCTGCTTAATTTGGGCTAGATGGTGTTGTGTGTATGTGGTAGAATATTATTATTAATACCTTGATCACGCCTCTACGACTTTTCAATCAAATATGAGTTGCTAGAATAAATGTAAAAGTATGCGAAGATGTTGTTTTTTGGTACTCATTACGTTGCACCGATATGGAAGCAACTTGGCATAAAGATAAATCATGTTTTTGATAAACACACAGGATACTTTTTAGAGATCGTGCGCATTACGCGGGCAAAGCCACAGGCAGAAACTAGTTAAATAAGAAGTGCTATACCATTACTATCGCTTAGCATAGCATCGTCGGTGATTATGGCACGTCCCCAACTCCGCGGCCATCTAAAAATTTATGAGAGCCGGAGTAAACCGGCATAATAAAGCCGGAAATCATTGTGATAGTTAATAAAACACACAGGAAATCTATTCCAAATCCGCTTTACTCGAATCTTGTTGAGCCTGCTTATTTAAAAGATAACTTCTGCGTACTTCCCAATATATCTCAAACATTGGTTTCCAATACCTGTGAGATAGATATAAGCTTACTTACGTAATCTTATGCATAATATCTTTGATAGGGTTCAGAGTTGTGTGTATTGTAAGGTCAATTATAAACCGAATTGATTAATTAATCAGGTTATGTATAATATAAGGTCAAATTAATCTATTTTCAAATAATGTGTAAGAATAAGATAAAGTATTAGGTAGAATTACTTTATTATTGTATAATTATGTGAATGTTGCTGATTTGACATTTCGATGTATTTGAAAGTACTTATTTGTAATCATTTATATTAATAAATAATTAACTTAATTTAAATATTGTAAACTTCTAACATTACACCAATTTATTACGACAATATTCTATTTCAATTTATATAAAATGATTTCACTTCCGGCTCGACGGTGTTGACGTTGTCGCCATATTTAATAACGGTCGAGCCAGCGCACGGGCATTCGTTATCGGACTGTTGAAGTGTGTGTACAAAAGGTGAATTAATAAATACTCTGATACCATACACGACTGGAGTTTGATTCTTGGCTTACGCCAACAGTATACATGAATTTAATTATTGGAATTCTAATTAATATTATAAATGCGAATTTGAGTTTGTTTGTTACGTTTTCACGTCTTAACTACTTGACCAATCATCATGAAATTCCACATACACGTTGTCGGGGAAACAGAAAAGTACATAGATTACCTTATATCCAGGAAAAATTCTATTATTAACATAACCTTACCATACCTACATTTATGCGAGAGAAGCCGCGGGCAATATCTAGTACCAGATAAAATTGAAAATATATTGTGTCTAGCCAGTGTGATAACGCCACTTAAAAGGTTAACCAGCTATGGTACAACGTCCCAGGTAATAGTGGGAAAGAGCGCATTACAATCAGACGAACACAGTTCCAGTCTTCATGCTGCTCCTGAGAAAGAAAAACCATATAAGACTTCGCCCGATTCGGAAAATTTACTACCTCTTCGCCACTGAAGCAGTGCAAACAATACACAAATATAAATATTGTAGCTTAGTTACACTATCTTGGCTTATCCTTAAATCTTTGTATGAGTAAATCTAATGGGAGACAGATAGTGAGAAAACATTTTCTTCCTGTTTACTCACAGTTCACAGCCGCGAGTGAGTTAGCGAATGACAGATGCAAATAAAATTCTCTGGACAAGTACACAGATTTAATTCAACAAGTTTAAATTAGTTTTACAAGAGGGAGGGTAAACAAAATACATGTGAGGGAACCGGTGGGTTAAACGTGAGAGCTTTACTCAAATATGATGTTTATATTACTTTATTTACGATTAACTCAGCCCGAAACTTCGTTGACAACCACTTGTACATTACTCATCACTTGCATCTTAAATGTAACTACTGTAATAACTAAAATGTACAATGTTTAAAGGTGACACAATATGCTTTTAAAAGTTACAGAATGTTTAGTTGAGTTAATTTAACAAAGAATCTATATGAAATGATTAAATTAAGAATTCATAAGAAATATTGAACCTAATAAATATATATATATATATAATATAATATAATATAATATTAAACAACGGGTCCTAATCGCTTTGGTGGTTATTTAAAGGCATAAAAAACGTATTTATTTCGCTATTTATTTGCCAAAAAGTAACAGTGAGAGAAAATGGTGCCCCGAAACACATTATATAGCGCAAGAATATGTAGCATTGCTAACGAACAGATCTTATGACATCTGTGTCTCTAAAGAAGTTTAGAGAGTACTTAGGCGCAACGAATATAAGCCGTCCATTGCCAATTGATGTCAGCCGAGTGCCAACATGTCATATATATAGGTAATAAGAGTTATGGTTAAAGTTGGATCGGCATTGAAGAAATATTTAATCAAGACTATATAAGTAGTTCATTTTCCAAAGTAGTGGGCTATCTGTGCACTCCGAAGGATATAATTCCTTTTCAAGCACTTGGCGTCTACAAAGAGTCTGGATTAAACTACTGAATTGAACTACATTAACAACACGTCCAATTCATATTGTGACAATCGGTCACTATTACTCCAGAGTGCTGAGTGCGCGTTGCTTTTACGTTAACGCGTTTATGACGTTCGGCGCTCCGATTGGCCCGCTCCAAGCTCTTAACCAATCAGAGAGCTACACGCGGTAAACATTTCGATAGTCTTAACGTAAAAACAACCCGCACTAGCTACCCAAGGTTAGTAGGTGAAGTGGTTGTAATTAAGAAATTTCGCAATTTTAAACGGCAGAATGTAACTACCCAGATATAGATAAATGGTAACCACCCCTTTGTTTACATCTTGCAATTCAGGCATCAGCAAAAGTAAACCTCACCGCACCAACTCAGTTCGTCAGTGTATAGACGCTGTCAGTGTTATACACACATCAACAGAATCTAGGGATATTTTATATTTCATCAACTATCTAAAACCTATAAAGAATTTTCTGATATAGTGATGAAATGTTATTTAAGGGTCATTAATAAAAATAAAAAGTATTTCGTGATATTTTGTTTTAAATAAAAATGATAACTTTTTAATCGCCGTATAAAATTAGTATGATAAAACAACTTCATTTCTTCATATAAAACTATTAGTTGTAATAAAAATTAAAAATTACAATGTAATTTATAATAATCAGTGTCGCCACATTTTAGGTTTAAAGATCTTTATTGTACTCAAAAAGAACATTACAGTCCACTTACTGAGCATACAATATAAATAAAAATAAAGTATAAGTATAACAGTAGCACGATCATGACTCATGAGTGAATCTTATAAGTTACAGTTTTTGTTTTTAATCTATCAATGACCCAAAAACGTATTTAAGTACCTAGTTATTTTTTTTTTTAATTGTAATAGGTAATATTTTTTATGTTTTATGTTTTACACTAGGTTCATTTATTTTATATTTAAAATAAAGTCTAGTGTAACCAGATTTGTAACCATACAATTTATATCCATACCATACATAAATTGGTATTAGATAAATGCATTGCTAAAATGTACCTATATTTAAAATGTAGTTATATACGTATATATTATTTTACCATTATATATTTTATATTTTTAGGTTTAATACGGTTTTTTTTTTTTTTTTTTTTTTTTTAAGTTAGATGTATGTGTTTGTTTACGTAATTTTTAAGTTTAGTTTTAAAATAAGACAAGCTGTCACATTCCTTTATTTCATCCGGTAAATTATTAAACAATTTTATGCCATCGTACAACATACTTCTTTTGCCATATTCAGTTCTTGGTGTAGAAAGCGTCAATTTATTAGTGTTCCTTAAGTTATGTTTGAACTCTTTTTTAGTTAGCGTAGTCTGTGTGTGTATGTGACCCAATAATATTTTCTTTTATTTTACATTAATTATACATCGACATCGATTGTTCATGCTTAAAATTAAATTGTCAATGCCTTGCTGCGGTATGAGGTCCCATGTTCTTTGCAAGTGTTCGTAAAGTTGTTGTTCCGTCGTCAAATTTGGCGGGAAATCTCTCAAAGCTATTCGTTGTAACATGTCCCAGGCATGCTCGATAGGATTTAAGTCGAGCGACTTTGTAAGCCAATAGAAAACTTAAATATCGTGTCTCGGAGAGCGGCCGACACCAGCCGCGCCGTATGGGAAAGAGCATTATCGTGCATGAGTAGAAATTCCTGGCCCATTTAGATTCTGTGGCACAATAACAGGCTCCACTACCGCCTCCTGGTATTTTTGTCCATTCTTGGTGCCTTGGATCCTAACGAGCTGGATTTGTCAGCCATGACGAATTCCTGCCCACATCATGATTGTCCCGCCTTGGCATGAGTGGACCTCCTGAGGGTGCCGGAGACGGCTAACTCTCCCTGGAGTTCACCAAACGCGTGTTCTTCGTGAATCCGGATGAAACCCAAACCGGGACTCATCGGTGAACAGCACCAATGACCATTGTTCGTTACTCCATGGTAAACGCTCCCGAGCCCACGAAAGCCGCCGACTGCGATTGCCACGTCGCATTGCTCGAACACCTAGCGGTCTTCGAGCATGAAGACCAACTTTACGTAACCTCCTTTGCACAGTTTGGTCGCTTACCAACAGCTGGTGGTCCTTCTGGAGCTTAGAGTATACATACCAATAGAGCGCGTGCATCGCATTTCGTCCATTGTGCCAAACGTAAGTAGATGTTTTATAGATACTTATAATAGATGTAGCGATCAAATAGTGATGCGCCACGGTTTTCGGGAACACTTTTAGTCTTTAGTAAATATGCTATTGGATTTATAACTATGTGAATATAAATTAAAAAGAAAACAGTGATGTACTTATTAAACATTATTTAATCATCAAACTAATTATCAAAAATAAAACATAACAATATAAAAGTATTTACCTATTATGCCATGAAAAGGATAAGGACCTCGATGGCGTAGTGATTAGTGTAACCGACTGCCACGCCTGAAATCGCGGGTTCGATTCCCGCACATGTCGAACATTTGTATGCATGGACATGGATGTTTGTCTTGGCCTGGGTGTTTCTATGTATAATATGTATGTAATAAAAAAAAAGTATATATGTATGTTTATCCATTGACTAGTACCCATAGTACAAGTTCTGCTTAGTTTGGACTAGATGGTGTTGTGTGTATGTGATAAAATATTAAATATTATTATTATTATTTATCATACAATTGTAAAGATAACACAACGGAATCTTCATTTGCTTGATTCTAAAATAAAAGTAATGCGTGGTTAGGTTATATTTCTTCTATGGTGTATTTTAATTAATTAATTTAGATATTGGTATATATCATTTCACTTCAATATGTAGTCCTGGCATTGCAACTTCTACCAGTTTACGCAATCCACCTTTGGTTTCACAAACTGATAAAGCACTGAAATGCATAGAGCAAACAAAACTTTGGATGTTTGGCTCCTAGTTCGGCCTTTTTATTGCTGTCACCCATTTATTTGTCATATCGCGGTTGTTGAGAAACCTTAAAAGATTTCATATAACTAAATCTGGACATAAATTAATGAGTAATAATGACGCATTATAGTTAATTAGAAGTCGAAAAATTTAAAATCACGGCTGCCTTGAATTAAGAACAAAAAAGTAAAATAAAATATAGCCTATATCACTCAGGATGATGTAAGGATTTTATTAACGATGCCCCACCCATCCACATTGGTTCAGGCATTTAGAACTTATAGTGGAATAAAGAAACTCACATACATACATACATACATACATGAACACTAAAAACATTACACTCCTTTTTTGGCAGTCTAGTCGTGTATAAAATTATCCTATAGAATTCTATACATAGAGTGCAGTAAAATATTATAATATATAAATTACACTCCCACAGAAATAATCATACTTAACACACAAAGATTTGTCCTGGATAGGCATCGAAACAATTTTTTTCAATTACGGTAATATCTCATTATCACTACATATTATGAAATTATATTTTTACAAGCAAATCAAATTCAGCGTGGCGCAACACTATTCCTATTGCAGTGAAAGTGTGAAGCGGGAGGCGCGGGAGCACGTGCGAAGTAGACCCGCCGCGCGCCTCTCGAAAACCCCCTTTCACGCCTGGAGTAATTTCTTTAAATCAGTGTTTTTTGTTAAAATAATACTTACCTATGAAAAGAAATTCCATTATTTCTTTTCGTTTGTTTCCTTGAGTCATTTTTACAACTTAACACTTCACATTTCACCATTTTAACATTAATTTCAAATAAATACCGGCGGGCGAAAGATTCAACGCGCGCGCTTATTTGTGGCTAATGAACGTCAAGTGTAATTTTTCGAACTGTTCATACCCGTGCTTACACTTCATACTCGGTTAGGAGTGCTCTATTGGTTATGTATACTCTAAGTTCTGGAGTCTTTGTACTAGTTGTATCGCTGTGATATTGGGTTATCTTCTGGCGGACACTTGGAGAAATCGATCCTGTCTCTGTGTAGTAACACGATATCTACCCGTGTGACGTTAAGCCACATCCCCAGTATTGCGATAACGTGACAACCTTGATATCATGTTTTGGCTGGTGTGTAGGGCCTCAGCAACGACGCGTTGAATAGCACCATTTTCTAACATGCCCACGGCTCGTAACATTTCATCTCGACTCAAATGACGACGTGGCATGACTCTTAAAGCTCACACGGCACGTTAAATTAAGAAAGAAAAACAATCTAATCTCTTTTCATTAATTAATATTAATAAACTATTTTAATTTTCCTTGTCGTAACGAATTTTGCACTAACAATTTTGCAGCTGTATTTTGTTTTACTTTTATTTTTTTATATATACGTTTTCAAATTTTGAAAATAGAATAAGTGAGGTTTCTAAGTGTATATAAACTTTTTGCAACTAAAATTATTTTAAACGTAAATAATTTAGTATTAAGGTATCCCTAGATTCTGTTGATGTGTGTATATCGCAGTACCGACGGTACAAAAATCAATAAAATTTACCAAGTGAGGGTAGTTCTCGAAATCCTCACAAGGAGCCGCCCCGTTGTCTAATATTATATTAAGTAAATGTACCTACGTACACCATAGTGTTAAAAATCAAGTATTACCTAGCATTTAGTGAAGTTGGTCGAAATACGTAAACCTTCTTAAAATTTGAATCCTTAAAAGTGGACTGTGAAAGGTTTTGTTAAAATATTTTTCACGTGCATAGTGCTATATAATAGGGCTGCGCGGTGCGTAAGCGCTGGCTCTGCGGCCACGACACCCTGTCGCTACTATCTGTGAAAAAGAAAACCTGTGTGCTGATTTTTCTTCTAGGTTATTTCTTTAAAAACTAATATTTCCAAGAGCTGATTCTGTGATACTTTGTATAGACTAGAACTCCATAGATAAATAATGATTCTATTCAGCACTCTGTTATAGCAAGTAATGTTCCACATATATTATATGATTTGAAGGACATAATGGACTTCCGATCAGCCTGCTGTCAGATCCACACACTCGTCCCTCCGGCCATCCGATCACACTTATTGTCATTGTCTTTATTGTCCGTTATTATATTATCACTAGAGGACAAATACATGTATATTATAGCGTGTCCAAGTGTTTCGAGGGTGCTACTATCGACACGGCCAATATTGTAATTGATAATAATAAAAGAGGAAAGCCTACTTAATACGGATGGAAAAACAATAGGTTATGAGTTAAACATAATCTGTATTAGTACATAATTTTATACCTACATACGTATGCTCGAAATTTTCAATTTTCTAGTAACAGTTTGATAAGTGCTTTATTATATTTACTCTCTAAGAGTCTATACCGAATAAACATACATAAAAAATCGTATGCCTATGTCACCGAAGAAGTAGATTTAGGGTAAGGTAGATTGCACCAATATTTCGCCAGCTAGCAGTCGAATATAATAATATTATTTATCGTCCTACTAGATTGAAATGACAATAATATTCAATTTAGATATAAAGAAAATCAAACGCAATAATAATTCATGTACGAAATGTCTACATATCTATGACACTGTCACCCATATTAGATAATTCTATGGATCCCATTTAAATCAATGACGCTTGAAGGTATCGATTTCACAACCCGACGTGTATTAGTAATAGTGATATTCGCTTAAACGCCACTGATACAAGCAAACGCCACTGATACAAGCGAACGCCACTGATACAAGGGGAAATTTATTAATTTTTAATGAAAATACTAGTCATTGTTGCAACGTGTCATGGAGAACATGTTAAACTGAACAGGGCAGCGAAAAGTACGCCACTTCCGAGTAGAAACAGTGAAGCTTGGATAAAAAAGCAATCCATGACTAGCAGTCAATAAGACTAAACTAACTTATGGCCGTACATAGATTAGATGGAAGTGTTTTTGCTCTCGTTTAAAACATTTTAATACCTATTTTATTTCAGCAATAAATTTTCATATTTATGACTTTATTTTTCTGATTATCGTTAAGTTCAGTCGAGTCGCATATCAATTTGATTTCTGATAATCGTTAAGCTGTGTTCGTCGCAATATGAAATGGATTTCTGAAAGTAGTTCTTTTTTATACGATTATATTTTCATTTTGTTAATAATATAATAATATTTTATAATATTGTATCACATACACACAACACCATCTAGCCCAAACTAAGCAGAGCTTGTACTATGGGTACCAGACAATGGATAAACATACATATAACTACACTCTTTTTTTTGTAAATTCATACATATCATACATTGAAACACCCAGACCAAGACAAACATCCATGTTTATGCACACAAATGTTTGACTTGTGCGGGAATCGAACCCGCGATCTCAGGCGTGGCAGTCGATTACACTAACCACTACGCCATCGAGGCCGAGCTCGTTTACTAGCTACTAGCTTTTGCTCGCGGCTTCGCTTGTGTAAAAGTAGGCTAGGTTAAGTTATGTTAGTAACAATATTTTTTAATATATAATATGTAGTCTATGTTATTCGGTGATAATATAGCTTTCTAAAGGTGTAAGAATTTTTAAAATCGGGTGTGTAGTTTATGAGTTATATCGTTACAAACAAACAAAAAATCGAATATTTCCTCTTTATAATATTAGTATAAATAATTAATCTACATTACTATATTGGGCTTTAATAATGTAGTAGAGAAGAGTCTTCGCTTTCAGAAATTCGTTGTAGAAAAGTATACTATATTATATCTGTATAAAGTCGTAATATAAAAATAATCGGTTCTAATCCGTCAGCACGTTATTTGTTTATTGGTAATTCTAAGGGTACATCGTCGTTTAACACTGCGAGATATTGACACCACAGTGTGAACCGCACAAGGACATTTTTTGAATTGGCTTTTTGGGACCATTTTCATAATAATTTTGTACCATAGTGTGAAACGACGAATGTCTTCTTTGCCTTCGTCGATTTACACCGTGGTGCGAAACAGCGAAGGACTCTTTTTGGCATCGTTCATCAGTGACATTTTATTATAACTTAATAATCATGCACAAAAGTGTTTACACAAATTTTATTTTTAGACTGTGTTTGGGGTGGCAGATTTGATCATCTAATTATACACTCGAACTTGTGATCTTTGTAATTACATAGTTATTTGAAAAGTTAAGACTTTCGTCGATTCACACCATGGTCCCAAACAGTCAATCCAAAAAACGTCCTTGTACGATTCACACTGTGGTGGTGTCAAACGACGAAGTACCCAATTCTAAGTAACTTCATAGTTCATAGTTTCTTAAAGCTACTAGTGCTAGTACCTGGAAACTAATTTGCCAGCAGTAATTTGTTGTCATTGCCATCCTTCAATCTAGCCTGACATCATTTTTTTATTAACGGTATCCTTCTACATCCCTAAAATTACTTCTATGTTGTAAAAAGGTAATGATAAATAAAACTTAATATTTTGTATGGAAACGTAACCCTATTATTTGTATGAAAAACCGATCAAACAGCTGGACAGAGTGTATATTGACAAAAATCAAATAGGAAACGCAATCTAATTTACAATGTCCCAGCGGGATAGATTGACACTCGGACGCAGTCCGTCACGTCGGCCCAACGTGACGTCAATACCATCCGGCCACCGCAAAATCAGCAAAATCACAGAAAATACGATTTAAGCTCACTAGTCATCGTGAACAGGCTGCCAGAAAGCTAAATTATCCTTTTTACGAGTACATAACGCCTCAAAGCATTTAACTGTACGAAGAAAATTTGTTTGTAGTGACTAAGGTAGACTACACCCATAAATCTTATATCTATATGTTAGAAAAACTTACGACCGGCATTTTTATCGAATGAACACCGAGAGTCATATTTTTTTTATATAGTTTCACTTTGAGTTGCTAAAGCGATGAAGAAGCATATGGTAGATATAAAGAATGGCTTTTTTGAGGTACTAAACACTTAAAAGGGTATTCTTTAGGCGATTAAGCCTTATTAAATACGAGCTTTTGCCCACGACTTCGTCCGCGTGTAATAGTTACCGGGGACAGCATTTTTAATTTTTTTAAACTTTTTTGTAAATAATTTGCATATAAATACTGTGGTTTACTGCAAGTAGCTTATTTTAATGCATTTTAATAAATTACGTTTTTGTTTCTTCATCCTATGCTAAAACATGTTTTTGCGGGTTTGGTACTCGTGAGCACGCCACATAGAGATGCCCACGGAAAACAATTTTGTTTATTATAATCGTAATAGCTGCTTTTACAGGAATCTGCACTCTTTTCAACTGAAATGGCAAATCGGTCAGTATTATCGCAATAAGGGGAAATAAAATATTTTCTCCTTTTGCGATTCTAGTCATGATTATAACTTTTATAATATTGCGTCCTAGATGAGTCATTTGTTGCCGTGTACCATAACATACCCATGGTGCGTCAAGATTTCTCATTAACAGGACTGAGATACTAACTTTCAGCCTTAATTTATGGGAAGGCACACCTGATAGTTATAAAGAGTCCTTTCCCAAGGTCTATTCTATCTTTGTACCCCATTTCATCAAAATCGGTTGTGGTTTAGACGCGACAATGACGAATTCCAATACAAAGATTAATTCCTTATTTCAACCTCTTCATCCCTTTTGTTACAACAAAAGGTAACATACGTCCTTTTCTAAGGTCTAGTCTATCTTTGTACTAAATTTCATCAAAATTGGTTGTGGCTTAGGCGCGATAATGACAAATTCCCATACAAAGTTTCATCCCTTATTTCTACCCTTCATACGCTTTTTACAACAAAAGGTAACCTGTGTCCTTTCCCAAGGTTTAGTTTGTCTCTGTAGCAAATTTCATCAAAATCGGTTGTGGTTTAGGCGCGAATATGACGAATTCGCATACAAACTGTCATCCCTCATTTCAACCCCTTCATGCCCCTTTTTTTTACAACATAAGGTAACCTTTGTCCTTTCCCAAGGTCTAGTCTATCTCTGTACCAAATTTCATCGAAATCGGTTTAGTGGCTTAGGCGCGATAATGACGAATTCCCATACAAAGTTTCATCACTTTTTTTTTTTAACGTTAGAGGAATCCTTTTACGCACCGTCCACGCCCGGGCAGGGCGCGGATGTGTGGGACTCGAGCCAGAAAAGCCGGCCGGCCGTGCTAAACTGGGACTCATCTGAAGTCAGCTCCAAATCGAATTTAGATAATATCGTTAATTTTACGTTAATTATCGATAACCTCGACAACCTCGACATGGGAATCGTTTCGTGGCACTGATTTATGTGGGAACATGGTTGCTAGCATTACGTCATGATTGCAACAAGTAATAGATAGAGAAGGTGCACCAATCGGCTATTAATAAAAATACTAGGGGGTAATTAAATTTGTTTTATGTGAGTGATGTTATTGTTAGTAAGATTACAATTTAGGATACCTGTATCTTAATATTTAACTTACTAACATGTTTATTCATATCCCTAATAAATAAATAAACTTGAATATAGAAAAAGTTAATTCTTGTCAGACATAGAATTTTTGTCGTGCACAAAACTTTATTTAAAAAAACACCTCGTCAATAAATATTGTTGATCTCTTATTACAAATTGTTTAATTGTTATTCCATATATTTTTATCGAATATCTATAATCAATTTATATATTATATATAAATACATATAATATAATAAGGTAAATTACTCAAATAAAAATCAACACAATGAAAAAAAAATGATTTTAAGAATACAGTAAAAGTTGACACCTTCTGTGAGATTCGACCCAGAGACATTCGGTTTGCCAACCGAATGCTTATACACCTATGCCACGGGCCCGATTAGAAAAATGGTAAAATTTATGCTTTATATTCCATGCAACATTAAAGTGAGCAGTAATTGCAAGTGAGTGCGTGGCAACGGGTTATTGTGAAGCAAACACTAACAAATAGGCGAAATAATTAATACACACGTTGATTACACGCACACCAACATATGTTGGTGTGCCTTGCAAACCGATCTATTTTGCTGTGTGTACTTTCCCAAGGTCTAGTCTACGTCTGTACCAAATTTCATTAAAATCGGTTTAGTGGCTTAGGCGTGAAAGCGTAACAGACAGACAGAGTTACTTTCGCATTTATAATATTAGTAGGGATTTGGCTATCTTTTAAACTAATAGGGCCTATTAGTAGGTAGAAGATATTATAAAATAATTTACATAATACTGTCTTATGTTTACGCGAACATTATACATTAAAATTAATAACTTTATAAGTAAGTGTAAACTTAAATCTATATATATATAAGTAGTATAATAATTTAAATAGCTTAAGTAGTAACAGTAGTAGAAAAATATTATATATTCGAATTATAATTACATAATTTAGGAAACCACTACCAATAACACAATTTTGAAATTATAATTTACCTTATATAATAATAGTGTTTTAGAGTAAACAACGCAATAAAATCCATATAACGTAGTTTAATTTCAATATAATATTATGTAACCTTTAGGGTTTACTTTAAGAGAAATGTAGATATAATTAGAAAGTACAATGAGAGAAGGTATAACAAATACACTTTTAATGTATTAAGATTACAAATAAAAGAGACAATCTTTACTTATATAACTATAGTCAGGGCGTCTAGGCGATTATCGTCACAATTAGAACAATGCATTCTTTTTACAATTTCAGGCGGCTTTCACAGTCGAATTTAATCAGTTTTATCTCTACTAAATCCTCAGTTTTAAACTTTCTCCTTGTTCCTGTGACTTGACCACAGATAATTGTAGATCGTGGGACCTGTGTTTAATTACCCAAGTTGTGGAAATGTAAGGCGTGTTCTTGGCTTTTTGTCGGACCATTCTTAGAAGCAGCACGGCATATTATCTGTAGTTGTCAGATGTAAGGCAATAGGCTCGACCCTTTTAAGTAAAACCTAACTATAGATAGTAAAAATGTTTTATAAATTCAAAGTATATTCTAAAGCTAGCAAAGTTAGAACCGTCATGCCACTTTGCAACGCCTCGACGAGATGGTATCCTTTAGTATATGACTCCACTAACCGCTTGCTACGAGGCAGAGTAAAATCATTATGACAGCAAAAAAAACAAAATAATGTTATACTTACTAGTGTAACTTTAGGTAAATTTACTTGAACGAATTACTTAATGACCAGTAAGTGATTAGTTTATTTTATGTTAGGTGAGGCGTAATCAAATTACATAACGCAATTTGGGGAAGCAAGGTGTCCGATCGGTCCCGAATGTCCCGATGCGCAGGTAGAGAAAACTTCAGCAACCACAAAACTTTGACGTTCCGTAAAGTAAATAAAACACTTTTGACTTCTACGCAGATGACTTGTTAACCGCGTAACGTATACCTAGTCAAATACCTTGTAAACCGGGACTTTTTTTGATATTTTCGTTATGTACTTTAATAGTGTAACATATATAACATGATAAATAAAATATGAAACCTTTTTGACCAATACATGTTTATAATGGTCTCAGGTTAATGATCCCTAGAGAAACATTCCCATTAAGTTGTAAGGATGCACGACATTTAACAAGCCATTTGGGACTAATTAAAATACCGTAAAGCTTGTACTTGGTCTGAATGTACACAGATAGCGCAGTGGGGACACTATCGAAATGAATGTGTGAGTGTTCTGGGTCCAAAAAGAAATTTCGCCTGATCTACAAATACATAGTCCTTGTAATACCGAATATTATGTCAGTAGAAATAACTCTTATTCAAGTAACGTAAGTTTAAGTGCAAACGCGACAGCCAACGGCCTTCCGTTCTCAGAACCTTCCGTTGGCTATCGCGGTCAGGCGCCCAGGTCGACAAGTGAACAGTGACAGAACAAGACAGTGATTTCGGCCTCCTCCTGTAGTTAATTTGACTCATCCACTATATGACCTTAAACACAATTGATAAATGTCGCAAATGAGTGCTGTACATGAGCTTATTGGCTGCTCTACTTGTCGAAGGGTTTTTTTATAGGCTCGTGTTGATTGGTAAGCTCGCCTGTGTCTACTTCTTCGGCGATATAGTCGTCAGCTATGTATAACCCAAATTCATATTTCATCAGCTTTATTAACGGTAAAACGGTAAAATACCTGATGCCTTGAACTAAAGCATAGATTAACTCAAAATCACGCAGGCCAAACGGATAAAACTTTTTAGAAACAGTATATAGAATTATCAGGCATCCGTCACGTTTTTTGGTTGTTATTGTTATGAATTAATTTGTAATACTACACAACAACCACCTAAAAACGATTTATCAATAAATATACATTTCGACTCATCTTACTCAAAGACATTGAATCAAATAATTATTTGTAACAAAAATCGAATTTATTTGCAACCTTTTATTTTGGCTCGGGACAGCTCCGGATTTGTTTTTTTTTTATTTCGGATATCCGGTAGTTTCGGTTACGGTTATGGAGCCTATAACATCTAATTGCGTGGTTCTTCTTTGTAAGTTGCTTTAGGAGATGTTTTTGAATGTCAAGGGTACCTACCGACATTTTAGGGGAACTGTGCATGGTAATATATATGTATATGTAATGATTATGTCCTCGGTGGAGTAGCGAATCCTCGGTAATGCTCGGTAGTGAAAGTGACTGGTGTGCATTAGGTCTCTAGTTCGATTACCAAGTTAAAACATAGTTTGTTAGATTTTTCTATTAAGAAATTCTCAGCAGTAGCCCATTGTCTGTGAGTATAGTAGGCGGTTATACGCTTGTTCCTTTTATGTACGATATAGGTAAGACCACTATTGGTAAAATGTGAGTGTAATATACTTTTTGCCTACCCCTTCGGTAATATAGGCATGAATTAGTTATGATATAATAATATCAGCTCTGTATTAAACTGTCCAGTGGGGCAGTTCATGAAAAGAGGTCCGTGTCCAGCAGCGAGCACGGACCTCTTTTCAGGGAGAGAAGAGTCAGACCATAGTCCACCACGCTGGTCCATGGCGGGTTGGCAGACTTTACAGATCTTTGAGAACATTATGGAGAACAGTCAGTCATGCAGCTTTCCTCTCAATGTTTTCCTTCGCTGTTAAAGCGAACGTTAAATATTGATTACGCACATAACAACAAATAACAGCTTCTTGCAACCATTGCAGGAAGAATGGACATGGATTGTCCATTCTTCGTGGCTTGGACGCGACTGCATATGGCATGACCAAATAATGTTTAAGTTAAATTATTGTGTAAATCAATAACGTTTCTTGTATAAACTTTGTGTTTTTTAAATAAAATAAATTATTTATTATTATTATTTATAACTTTGAAAAGTCAGAGATTCTCGCATTCGGCTCGTACTCGAGAAATCTTCGTGGCAATTCAACGGTTGGATTGTATATGTATTCTTTTTTGAGGCAACCACTTAAACCATGACGCCATCCGTAAAATCAAATACCAATGTTATAGTAAAAGATAGAGTCTCGTAATGATTAGAATATTTTTGGCACTTTTACAAATCGCGGGTTAACACGCGATATCAACTATTTATATACACCAAGTAAATACTTTTGTACATTCAATACCAGGGCAAATATTTTAATTTTGTCCCGAACTTCTGATGTCTGTAAAGTTTAGTAGACATATTTATTATACAAATTAAATCTACTCAAAATTTTCTTACACGAAAGGATTTTAGAAATTAGAGTTATTCTTGTAATAAAGATTTTGTTAAGCGTTATTAAGCTGTAATGCGGCTGTATTACGTTTATGGGCAATTTAATATATTTGTTCCGTTATCATCTAAAACCACTTAACATTATTTACATTATTACACAGTATATTAACTTTAAAACCTAAACCCATATTTCGCCTAAAAAGTAAAATATAGATGCCATATCTATTCGTACACACGAGCATCGTACAGCGTCCCCTGGGTTTGATGCTTACTATGGAGTATACGCAGCCTGAATTGTGGGTAGTAGACTGCAGTAGACTCGACACTATTACGTGTGACGTAACGTAACTGCCAAAATGTTGGTATAAAAAATCTTTGCCTTCTTCTTCTTTGAACATATACATGAGGAAGTATATGAATGTATCTATACCATACTAGGTACTCGTAAATACAAACGGAGGATAAATGTGAGTCCAATTCCCGACTGCCGAAGTTACCTTTAATTTGATCTAAGTAGTACAATATTTTATTTGTCTTATTGTTTAAGCTCTGCAGAGATGAAGGTCAAACTGTGTAGGCGGGTATTTATTTATTCAATTGTATTAACATACAATAGTGCCAATCCTGTTACTGCAATCTAATTTTAATATCTAACCATCTCTTTCTAATAACGCATACCTATAAAAACGAGAAAGAGATTTCGCACTCTTAATAAAACAGCGACTTAACTCGAAATTTGAAAGTAAGGCAATTTGGACTCTAATTGTATATGCTAAATTCTAATATTATGTTTGTGTTAAATCATTGCAATAGAGTTCAAATTTGTTTAATCCAAAATACTGAGATAAGTCTCTGTTTCATTAAGAGTGCGATTTGTAGAACTCTGAAGCAAATCAATTGTCTGTTGTCAACGTAAATAGAGTTAACATCTTTTTTTATGATTTACAAATGAAGTACAGATTATATCAAGCAAAATCTTTCCGTGACCAGAATAAATTATTTTGAAAGTTCTGAGTTTTAGTCTACACGGCTAGTCGCGGCGATCGCACTTGCTAACTACTAATTTTGTAGTGACTGCGTACGTGACTGGTCACCCGTGACTATATACTACATTCAAAACAAAGATTTAAATCATAGAGATCGTTACCGGACTTGATCACACGAATAAGTATCCACATTAGAAAGACTGAGCTCATAGATTAGATTTATATGGTAGAGAACAATTAAGAACTCTTAAAATTTTTGTCCACATTGAAGTTTAGTTGAATTACTTTATTTATAATGACTTGTTGGCATTCTGTGTCAGACGGCAACCTGACGAAAGTGACTATATTAAACGTATATTACCTGTGACTTCAATCTTAGAAATAAAAGTCATCTTCACTATGGATGTCGTAGATATGAATCTGTTACCTAAAAAGGAAACGGGCATATAGACTTTGGACACATGCTACGAAAGAGGCACTTCATTAATTCTATAATGGAGATTATACAACATTTAACCTATTGAGTGCAAGCAGCGATAGCCTAGTGGGAAACCGTTGGATTGCCACGCAGAGGTCTCGAGTTCGATTCCAAGGCGCGCATCTCTGACGTTTCGAAGCTATGTGCGTATTAAATAGTTCATTATCGCTAGCTTTAACGGTGAAAGCAAACATCGTGAGGAATACTGCATGTCTAAGAGTTCTCCATAATGTTCTCGAAGATATGTGAAGTCTGCCAATCCGCACTAGGCCAGCGTGGTGGACTATGGCCTAACCCTTCTCACACTGGCAAGAGACCCGTGACCAGCAGTGGGACAGTTTAATACAGGGCTGATATTATATACTATTGAGTGGCAGCGGCACACCGGCGGCCAGGCACAATAGGTTATATACGTACATATGTATGTCTGGCATTCCAAAAATTTACAGGTATGACTTCAATAGTAGAAAATTGATGTGTTATCATGAAAACTTAGTATATAAAACAGGTACTACAACAAATTGCAACGGAAAAACTCGCGACAACATGATGGCGCCGACGTGGACGCGACGGCGATGGTTCAGTCGCGCGCAATTACTTGAGTTATGTGATAGTTAGCAGTCGCAACGACTTTCGAGTCGCAACCACGACAAAGAGTGTGTAACTTCATCATCATCGTTTATCTTATGTGGGAGCCAGTCAGTGCAGACCGGCGACACTTCGACCCAGTGGGATCTTTTGTGTCGACACTCTCCCAATAACGACTGCCATAGATGTTCATGGCAGCCGGGACCGACGGCTTAACGTGCTCTCCGAGGCACGGAGCAGGCGATAATTATCAATCAATACGCATATAATTTCGAAAAGTCATATAACTTCCGAAAGTCAGAGGTGCGCGACGTGGGTTCGAACCCGAGACCCTCTGCATTGCAGTCTGTTGGACTCCCCACTGAGCTATCACTGCTCTGAGTGTGTATCTTACTTACCTACTTAAAATAGTTCTAACAATATTTTGCCCTCTTCTTGTAGCATTTGTAATAGAAAGATATAATGAGCAAACACGTCCAAGTTGTGGATTATTCAATGTGATTATTGTGTGAGGAAAATCAGATGTTCATTCGTCAGTTCAATTCGCCACAACCAAACTTCACAGTGCAGTATGAGTAGTTGTTTTCCCTGATCATTGTGCCATCCGTTTAAATCTGACTGACTTGTACAGTTAGCTAATCCCCTAAGCCATTGTTTCCCAATTAGTATCACGCGTACTCCCAAGGGAACGTAGGCTTGAAGGTTACGCAACTACATATCTCTTGACTAACGCAATTCAATATGTAATAGTGATGTGCGATGATGATAATTATCAAATATGTGAACTGTTGCACGAGTGCGAATCGCTTCCAACCACGGCTTGTAAGAAAGTGTCAGTAGTTAAGTCTTATAGATGGGCACGTGAAGTACAAAAAGACAGCTCACGTAACAACCAAAGTGTATTTAGGATTTATATATTAAACTAGTTGTTGTCAGAAACCTGGTACACGTGGAATGGTATCGCGATGAAATATACATCAGATTTTAAGTTAGATCGCCAGCAATACCATTGTGAAAACCGAAAAAAGTAAATCTGTCTATCTATCTGTTACCTATTCACGTCAAAATCACTCAACCGATTTTTATGAAATTTGATCTAAAGGTGGTTTATAACCCTGGAAAAACATAGGCTACTTTTTATTGAAGTAGGCACCACGCAGTCGGTAACGCGAGAAAAAGCTGGTTCTAAAATAATTGTTCTGGCTTCTATAGCTTTTATAAAGACGACTATAAATCTTTCAGTTACAATTTTATTATACGTACAGCAGCTCTTATACATATGTCTTTAACCCACTAAGCTGTGTTGTCGATTTGATTTGACTATAGGATCAGGTATTCGTACAAATAATTTTAGCGAAATCCTTAATATAATAATAATAATAATATAAACTATAAGTAATATAATATAATTAATCTAACACTTACACTTAATCTTACTATTTACCTTTTAATACTGGAGGTTACAAGACATGCAAGTACCGTACGAACTTTACTTGAATGTCGTATCCTCCGGTAAAGTATTAAATATGTTAAGCATGGCGTTTTTAAAGTTTATATAACCGTAGTCTTTACACGTATATATTCTGAGCAATTAATCTACTGACGGCCATCGAATGAGTGTTATACTACTACCTCCGTGGCGCAGCGGTAGTGAATGCGACTACTATGCATGAGGTCTCGGGTTCGAATCCCGGGTCGGGCCATCAAAAAGTTATTGGGTTTTTCTGTTAAGAAATCTCAATACGAGCCCGGAGTTAGGAAGTTCCCGGTGTTAGACACCCCCGTGCCTCGGAAAGCACGTAAAGCCGTTGGCCCTGCGCCTGATCTCTCTCCAGTCGTGTCGGATTATTCGTCTCATCGGATCATGAGAGTTAGGGAACAGAGAGAGCACTTGTATTTGTGCACACACTTAAGATTGGCCGCCGTGACCAAAATTCGGTCAGGAGGACATTATATTAATTATAATTTTATATAATACTAACTTATCCGACAGACGTTGTCGTGTCAAGCTATACAAAAGTACATTTCATAACATTTCACGTAATTAAATTCAATATCAAAACGTCAAATATTTTATATTTTCATATAAGATACCATTTAAATTTTCGACATTTCCCGCGAATTATTCAAGTATTTTTGACAAATCTTGTCCTAACAATTACATACATAACAAAAATTTAATCGCTTATTCGGTCAAGCTGTTCTTAAATGATGCTTCGTCATACATGTGGCAATTGAATTTTATTTAAACAGATGTTGTGTAAAAATAAAACTCATCAACTCGATCGGCCCATATCTTGACGACTGTTACAAATACGCTTAAGTTCTGAAATGGTACTCACAAGATGTTAATTGGGATTCACTGCCCTAGGCGATGCAAAGAGCATCGATAGCGCGCCGACTTCGCTTTTTATCTTGGATTGCACATTTTGATGTGCCGTATAACAAAAAGGTGTGGTTACATTAAAGCATCGTAAAATACACATGAAACATCAAAAAAAGTATACCAAATACATATGCTATTACAGAAGAAGTATAATATTATCTTCTGTTTACGCGAATGTTATTCATTGAAATTAAACTACTATATACGGATTTTATCGCGTTGTTTATTTTACACTTTATTACATAATTTAGAAACTGTTACACTACTACTAGATACTATTAAACTTTACTAATTTGTAAGCTAATTAAATTGTTAAAACTATTAAAACTATTTATATTTAAGTTTACACTTTCCCCGACGTTTCGGTTGCTTTTCAGCAGCCATTGTCACGGGGAGACTAAGATGGTAGTTGTCTCAATGTTCCAGTGTAGTTATTTCAAAGTGCCAAAACATAATTTAATCATTGGTGTTTCTATTTACGCAGAAAGAGCTCAGAGTATCATGAAGTCTAGGTGTGGTTTGCTTCTTCTAATTACTGTATCCCAAGCTGGTGGTACATTCCAACCATCTTCTCTATTGAAATTAGGATGTTTTTTGATTTCAATAGCCTCACGAAGCATCCTCGGTAGGAATCGGTGTTCTTTAGCAAGAATCTGTGGTTTGTCAAATCTCAGGTAGTGGTTGATCCCCTATTGCACATGTTCACACACAGCAGACTTCAACGAGCGTTGGTGGTTTACATCAGCTATGTGTTCTTTCATGCGAGTTCCTATGCTTCTCTTGGTTTGACCAATGTATGAAAGTCCGCAGTCACAATCTATTTTATAGACCCCTGCATCTTGTAAAGGTAGTTGGCACCTGACGGATGGTAAAATTGACTTATCTTCGTTGGCGGCTTGAAGTATGTGTTAATTGAAGCTCGCTTCAATGACACCCCTTACATAAGGTATAGCAGGCTGGCGCTCGACTGTGGCTGGCTTTTTTCGGGATCCGTGACAGCGGCGCGGCTGTTGGAGATTTTTGTCTTGCAGTACTTGCTTGACATGTTGAAGCTCGGCATCCAGGTGTTTCTTGTCACAGATCCCGTGGTCTGAAACAAAGACATTCCCACGGTAGCTAACTGTTTAGGGTGGTAGTGAGATTCACCGTTTAAGTACCTATTTGTATGGGTCTTTTTCCTATACACAGTATGGCTCAAAGTATGATGAGGATTCCTGATGACAAGTACATCTAAGAAAGCTTATGAATTATTTGCCTCTAATTCCATAGTAAATTGGATGTTATTATTAATGTAATTAAGATGTTCTAGGAATACACTTACACTATCTGTTGGTAATATTGTAAAAGTATCATCTACAAACCTCTCATAAATCCTGAGTGTGATGGGGGCAGTCTGTAAAGCTTGAGCCTCCAAGTCCTCCATATATATGTCGGCAACAACGGGCGATACTAGGGAGCCCAATGCGACACCATCGACTTGTATGTAGAATTTATTGTCCCACAACAAATAGCCAGTTGTTAAGCAATGCTTAAGTAGTTCTGCATATTCCGCAGGCATATTGTACTCTATTAGCTTCCTTTTAGTTATTGCAATACAGTCATGTACAGGTATGCATGTAAATAATGACTATACATCAAAACTAACCATTGTTTCATTGTTAATAAGACGTAGGTGTTTATTCTCACTAACAAAGTGGTATGAATCCTTTACATGTGCTCTCGAGTTGCCTCTGAGTGGTGAGAGTATCTTCGCTACGTGCTGAGCCAATTTGTAAGTTGGTGTGTCGATCTGACTCACAATAGGACGTAGGGGAGCGGAGAGAAGAAGTATACCAAATAACAAAGATGTAATTTTAACTTGGTCTTTAAATGAAGATAAAGTAAGTCAAACGTAGTGCCATAATTTAATAAATCCTGCAGTACCGCAACTCCTTTCTTAATAATTTAGTACCCTGCAGATGAAGAACTTCCCTGGTGCTGAAATAATCCATAGGCTAACTGTTTACCGTCAGCAGTTTGCCAACTTGGTTGAACAGGTAAAACATGCTTGACTACGCGCCTGGCGTAGAATTAGTAATAATTTTGCCAATTAACATGGACTAACATTTCTGTAGTCCACAAGTAGTTATTTCGGATCTGGATGTTCTCTGTATTCATTGTTTCAATGTTTATAAAGTCCTAGCGTCACAGGAAGTATTCCTAGTGCAGGAGTAGATTTTCTCAAATACAAATACGTCTTGCAATAAACAATCTCTGCAAACTACGTTACTTGTTTCTTTTTGTTTATGCTTTAACTTGCAACAGATAGGAATAACATTTAGACTCGGAATAAATACATGATATCCTGAACGATAAAACTGCTCGCGCTCCATTAGACGTTGGTAATTAGAAGAAGTATGACCACTCATACACCATCCGTACTTAGTCTATAAAGACACAGTATTCAACTTATTCTGTTAGCTTGCTTGCTGGCATTACCATACCGTAACTTAAAAAAATAAACAAGCTTTTGTAGAACACACACAATATATAGCGAGTGCCTTTTCATTCAAACCGCAGACAAGTTGAATATATTACTTATAGATGTAAATGCGGTGACCATTTTTTGATATTGTTTTCTGTACACAGCCTATCGGCCACTCTGCATACAAATGTAGACTGTTCTCAACCGTCCTATATATACCTGTATACATTACTGAGCCATTGTTCCAACCGTTTATTTTGATGTTTCAATTTTGTGACGAGGCTTTCGTCGCTTGGTACGTTGCTACTATATGCATTGTTGTAAGTACTACTTGATAGGATGATACTGTACATCGCTTACTACTATTTGATAGTGATGGACGATTTTCGATTAAATGTTCGAATCTTTAAGCTTTAACTTATATTTGACGAATATTTGAATGCATATAACTTTGATTCTAATTGATTATTTGATTAGCTACATATTAGCAATATGCTAATACGAGTGCGATACCACATTCGATTATTCACATGACGTAAGACATGGGGCTTGAAAATATTTGGAGGATAATCTAATAAATAAAATCGTTACCGTCGGCCGCGGCACGAATGAAAACATCGTCATGCAGTACAGACTGGCACAGAGGGTACATAAATTCCACGCCAGAGCTAAAAAGGCATCACTGTGATTCGAGACTATACGTAACATCGTCAAGCTTACGAATATTTGATAATGGTTCGATTTATATATAATAAAAATTGGTCAGCATTCGGAGACGCGGCCATACAATTTTCGAATACACGAATTACTTTTCGTTTAGACAATAAAATAACATTTAAAATACATAAAATATTGTGCGACTGCCTTTTTTTTACGTAGGGTATGCTTTGACGCTTACCTCTCCGCGGTGCGATGGAGAGATTATGTCGGGCTCACCGGTGAAAAAATAAAGAAGAGAAAACCTACCACGGTGTTCTTCGACATATAACCATAGACGGCGAGGCCGCGCTAGTCGCTTTCACATGCAATCGCGACCCCAACGTTGTTTCGGCCCGCCGTTTGAAACGGCAGGCCACTACACAAAAATACTTCCTCCACAACCCCCCTGGGGGGACAAAGACACAACACAGAGGCGCATGTGGGAACACGCACGCCGCCTCTCGGACCTGGTGCTGATCGGATGGCGAGCAGGTCCACGCAGCCCACCACCCCCAGGTCAAACCTTAGGGTGGCTGGAGGTCATCTCGCGCCCTCCGGCGCTCGGTTCTGCGGTTGGAGAGATGGTTTAAGCGCACCCTCTCCCGCTCCGCTGCTTCCTTGATGGAAATTACTTCCTCACAAAAAGAGGCGACGGCGTTACACGATCTCTAACTCCGGACCATAGACTGAACCACGGCCGGGAGTGAGAGGGCAACCAGTCCGACTGCCGCGATCAACTCACGGCGCTACGATGCCCAGGCGGCGCAATCCGCCAAAGTGTGCAGCGCCGTGTCCACAACAACATCGCGGCAGTCGCCGCCGTGATGACATCCGGGCATCTCCTGACAGTCTATGCGACACAGGAACTGGCCAAAACAGCCGTGGCCAGTCATTACCTGTGTCAGCCGGCAGATGAGGGCGCCATGCCATCTTTCCAGCCACTCCTCAAAAACGGGACTTACTGCCACGATCGTGGCGTTCCCGATGCCTACGATTAGCCTTTTTGATTGGCATAATCAGCTTATAACCTTAAAAAGTCAACACTATTCCGTAAGAAGCTATAAAATATATCCAGTAACAGCAATAACCAATGTAAGTTATTAAAACATGTCTTTTTTATATTTTACTAAACAAAAACATTTTGATTCGCAAAATAAAATGCTTTTCAATTGTTTACGAATACAGAAAAATAAATTCAAACTGTAGTTTTATTCGGTTTTTTTGGGTTCGGATTATTGCACACAGTGACGTCACAATGAACATTTTTACAATACGTATATTTATGTTAAACTATAGAAGTATGCAAAATTCATATTGAGTGTTCTATAAAGTTCCATTGGTTCTACTAAAAGGATACAAGATTATTAAAAATAAACTTGTTATGACTACCACATGACAACCACTCACGGATATTTTAGTTTTAGCAGGTTTCCAGTTAGTTACATAAATAAAACACTTTTCTAAATAATGGCGATTTATTTGTAGATTATACACAAATAGATAATATATACAGTAACTGCGGTGTGAATGCAGTATGCCTATTGAACTCTGTTCTGCTATTATAACCTAATATGTATATTGTGGTTATCGAGTAACGATATGTCGAGTAGCGGTAGTATGCGACTGCTGTGCTTGTAGTCTCCGGTTTGGAAAAAGTGTTACTAAGTTTTCCAGTTAAAAAATTCTGAAAAGCAGCACGACGTCACGCTCTGTAGTTGGTAAACTTCAAAGGCTCGCTGCATCATGAGGAAACCTGCACGGCTGAGAGTTCTCTATAATGTTCTCGAAGATATGTGAAGTTTACCATCCTGCACTGGGCCAGCGTGGTGGACTACGGTTTAACCCTTCTCACACTTAGAAGAGGCCCGTGACCAGCAGTAGGACTGTTGATATAGCAGGCTGATAATATACATTACAAATAGATTATTATCACTCGTTTTAACGTCAAGAAAAACGTCGTGAGGAAACATGGAGATTTCTCCATTTTATAACCGAAAATATGTGAAGTCTGCCCGTTCGCACTGGATCATCGTGGTGGACCATGGGCTAACCCTTCTCACACTAACAAAAGGTCCGTGCCCAGCAGTAAGCAGTTTATACAAAGCTGAAATCATTATTATTATAGCCGGATTTAGTCAGTGCAGCGAGCTCGAAGTACATTATCAAGTACGATCTACTATTGTTGATCCACAATCGAAATTATCTAATCATAACTACATACTCAAACTCAACCTCTATATTTCTATAAAAATGTACAATCAGTTCTTAGGCACATCATCAACATCATTGAAATTAATTAAAATATAATACTAAAAAAGGAATGTATAAATATTTAAAAAAGCAAAGAATAGAAGCTCATAAGTACATGCAGGCTAGAAACCATGATGTTAAATATTTATTTTCATTTGTATCAAAGAGATTTCGGTCCAAACATACAGTAAAGTGTATCAAAAATGATTTTAAGAAGTAAAATAAAGAGAGATAACTTTTTTTGGTGCGCAGTAACAAAAGTTACTTACGCTCAGTGCAATAGTCCGCGAGTTATGTGTGCGTTCTGTATATAACCTACTCTAAAGTCAAAAACCTTAAAATTTTCCTTATGTAACGTCACCATTAAAAAGACATCCACTAAAGAAGGGATTTTAAAACCCATCCCTAGTCTCCCACTCTCCCAATCTCTCTCCCAGTCGCCCACCAACCTCCCGTAATAAAAAAACGTAACCGTTCCCCAAGAAGTTTGCTTCGAAAATATTAATGAATTTTACGTAATAATATACCTCATTAGGGCCTTCAGATTTGAGCGAGAATTCCGGCTTCATTCGTATTATCATCGCCTAACGAACTTAGTGGTAATATAACTTAGATTTTGATTACACTTTACTTCATTAAAATGGTAGCCAATAAAATAATGCAGCTTTTTAATAAATAAAATAATGCAGCTTTAGGTTCAGCTATATATTATTATATATAGCGATAAATAACGATATAAGGCAGGACTTCAAAGATGCCTGCAGTGTTGAAATATACCGCAACAACACAGACTGGAAACCCTTCCATCCAATACCTGACGGCTAAACCCAAGAAGGTGAGTAGGTGTTAGTGAGGATTAGATATAGAAATTAAAGGAGTGTTACAATATTAATGCATTGAACTGAAATAAAATGTTCTGTATCACTAATTAGAATAATGTTATTTATTGAAATTAAACTGCTATATACGGATTTTATCGCGTTGTTTATTTGACACTTTATTACAAAATTTTGAAAATTGTTACTCTTCTACTACTATTAAACTTTACAAATTTTTAAGCTAATTAAATTATTATTAAACTATTTAGATTTAATTTATTTTTACACTTTCCCCGACGTTTCGGTTGCTTTTCAGCAGCCATGGTCACGGGGAGACTAAGATGGCAGTTGTCTCAATGTTCCAGTGTAGTTATTTCAAAGTACCCGAACATAATTTAATCATTGGTGTTTCTATTTACGCAGAATGAGCTCAAAGTATCATGAAGTCTAGCTGTGGTTTGCTTCTTCTTGGGTTTGACTATTTTTATTACTGGATCCCAAGCTGGTGGTACATTCCAACCATCTTCTCTATTAAAATTAGGATGTTTTTTGATTTCAATAGCCTCGCGAAGCATCCTTGGTAGGAATCGGTGTTCTTTAGCGAGAATCTGTGGTTTGTCAAATCTCAGATAGTGGTTGGTCCCCTGTTGCACATGTTCACACACAGCAGACTTCAACGAGCGTTGGTGTTTTACATCAGCTATGTGTTCTTTTATGCGGGTGCCTATGTTTCTCTTGGTTTGACCAATGTATGAGAGTCCGCAGTCACAATCTATTTTATAGACCCCTGCATCTTGTAAAGGTAGTTGGCACTTGACGGATGGTAAAAATTGACTTATCTTCGTTGGCGGCTTGAAGTATGTGTTGATTGAAGCTCTGTTGGCTACATCTTGAAGCGAGCTTCAATCAACACATACTCTCCCCGTGACCATGGCTGCTGAAAAGCAACCGAAACGTCGGGGAAAGTGTAAAAATAAATTAAATCTAAATAGTTTAATAATAATTTAATTAGCTTAAAAATTTGTAAAGTTTAATAGTAGTAGAAGTGTAACAATTTTCAAAATTTTGTAATAAAGTGTCAAATAAACAACGCGATAAAATCCGTATATAGCAGTTTAATTTCAATGAATAATATTCGCGTAAATAGAAGACAATAATGTTATTTAGTAATTGGAACACACACGGTACGAAAATTTGTGTGATCCACAAACAGTTGTTTCAAGTTTGGGTGTTCTTTGTGTTCATTGTTATAATGTTAATCCCCGCGACATAGAAATTATACCATTAGGTATAGTATACTTACTTAAAATGAAATAATATACACTTATTTTCCTATACAGGCAAGTTACTTTTCATTTATTTTTGTCGTCTACCTCATGCTTTCGTAACATAATATTGTGACAGAGTTTAAGATCACGGGTTAGATACTCAACTCGTATAAAAGTTATCAGTATTTATGTTTACGATATTTTGGTAATTGCACTGACACCAGGATTATGCCTGGTAGACTGATAGATGGCAAAAGACTCACCCATAAATACATAAAATTTAAAAACCATAGTTGACAAAGTAAGTGATTAATACACTTCTCGACTTCCGACAACCCCTATGTATGTAAAATATATTTTACTAGCTTGCCCTATCCCTCAAGAACAGATTTTTGCAGGATGAAAGGTACGCTGTCTGTATGTCCTTTTCTGTGCTACTGACAATGTGTATGCGAAATTTCATGATGATCGGTCGAGTAGTTAAGGCGTAATAGCGTAACAAACAATCTCCATCCCCGTTTATAATATATTATTTATTTATTTATTAATTAACGTAACATGCATTAGCTGTGCTATCTTGTGTTCTAACAACCATATTTGATTTGCTATACTAACTAATATTATAAATACGAATGTGAGTTTGTTTGTTTGTTACGTTTTCACGCCTTAACTATTCAACCGACCATCATAAAATTTCGCATACACGTTGTCAGGGGAACCGAAAGGACATGGGGCACCTTTCATCCAGAAAAAAACACTTGTATTAACCTAACCTAATCTACATTTACGCAAACGAAACCGCGCAAAAAAATCTAGTAATATATATGTTGAATTTCTTGCATTGTGCCAACAATGAAGATTGTTTATGCCTTCCACACAATGCGCCTTATTAAATACTCTTTAGAAGAAATGCACGTCTAGTCGGTTTAACTTAAAAATGTTCCGTTTGCTGTCCCTGTGCCAAATTTTAGCTCACTATGCCAAATAGTCTCAGTGTGACTAGTGACATACACACAACGAACTAATTTTTTAAAGTAATGCGTTTTGTTGGTTGTAGTCTAGAAAATCAGGTTTATTTTAAATTTATCTTCGATAGAGCTAAGTGCACCGATAAGTAATTGCCAATTCAAATATTTTTAAACAGCTAAGCTTTTATTTTAAATGGAATAAGATTACGAATCGCTTTTAATACACAGGGTTTAGTTTCGTAAAGAAAAGTAATGGATGTTAGCTTCTGAAACGATTCATATATAGACTGACTATGTATAGACGGACAGCACATATGACGTAGTGATTAAAGTAGTTGCCTCCTCACTCCTCAATACGCATATAACTTCGAAAAGTCAGAGATGCGTACCTTGGGATCGAACTCGAGACCTTTGCGTGGCAGTCAAACGATCTCCCTCTAGGCTATCGCTGCTTCGACCCATCTATACTCCATAAAATATAGTTTAGGTCTGGTGACACTTATGCCGAGGGCTGACAGTGGACTGCTGGGCTTGTGTTGATCAAATTGGATTATAGATTACAGTGGGGAACAGTCATTTTGCAGCATGGTAAGTTGAAGTCAATTTCCTGTAAGTTCAGTATGCTGAATACGAAAAAATATCACATTTGTTATATTGACTCTAGTTTATGAGATAAGACTTTATAACTATATGACTGAAAGAAGGTCGAAATAAAAACACAATTACATATTAAATATATATTATAGAAGCGGCTATAAAATAACGACAAGAAAACTTGATACATTATGCTATTAACAAAAAATCATAAAAAATATTATTAGAAAAACTTTATCTGTAAACTTTGCTATTGTGTTTATATTTAGGACAATCCCTTATTAAACTCAAGCTATAGTCTGCCATCATATGGCTGTCCCATTGGCCTTGGTATCTTTCTTTCATTGTTCTAATGTCCTGATGGAACCGTTCTTTATGTTGAATCTCTCAAGAATCAGAGTCAATCCATACAAAGTAATTATACATTTCGGGTATGACTGATGACGGTGTTTATTAAAACCAGTAACAAAATTAATGCAGAAGATATATATTTTTTTGGTTCCCAGTGTTATCGATTAATGTTATTATTTTCATTGATGTTTGTATAATTATCGTACCTGAACATATTACAATAAATCAAACAAGATGAATGGAAAACAATGCATTTTATTAAATTTATATTTCACACACGTAATTAAAAGTTATTAAAACTAAAAATGTTTTCTAATTATGCTTATTATAAATAAAACGTTTTATCAAGATTTATATGGTATTATGATATTTTAATATTAATAATTCAATGTACACCTCGATTTATTTACAAGCCTGCTCAGTGCAGTTTTAGTCGGTTGGAACAACACAGGATGCAAGGAACTTTATTATTGGTGCACTTTTATCAATAAAGTATGATTAATTTTTTTGACATTTTATACTGTCATGAAATACGGCATTTGATGAGCGTAATACGAGTGACAACTGTCACAGCACCTGAGCTATATTTTACGGAGTATAGCAACGAAAACGACCACCAAATATCTTAATTCAGATATGAAGCGAATAACAAATTACATCATTGTTTTGTACCCTATAAAACTTTCATTTCTTAAAATACAACTATGTTATCCTTTGTTGGTTTCATATAAATACATATCAAAATTGCTTTTGGTAATTTCAACGCGATTTCATAATTTGTCAGTATATCTTTAACACCTACATAAATATATAGTGAGATTAATAATAATACTTACAAACGTTGTGTATTATTTTTATTAAAATATTTGAAATTATATAATTCATTTATACAGCTCGTAACAATGAAGTATAATGATATTTAGAAACGTAAAGGTCAAATAGCATCGTGTGCTAAGAAGAAAAGGAATAATTGGATGTTCAATCAAATAAAATCAAAAACGTATTATCAAGCGAGGAGGTCCGCACTCGCCGACGGTAAACAGATCCGTCCAATATAGCGCGCGCCTCCATTGATTAGGCACTATCATAGCACGCGAAGTTGGCTACGTGTTGACGTCATCGCAACAGTGCTGCCATATCTTGATTAACGTGCCGCGTTTCGTAACCGTACTAATGACCGTGGCAGTCCAAAGGACTCCTACTAAACCACTTTCCCGTTTTTGCAACATTTTTCATTCATGCTCTGCACCTGTTGGTTGCCTTCTTCGATAAATGAGCTATCCAACAGTGAAAGAAATTTTCAATTCAGACCAGTGAATTCTGAGATTAGCGCGTTCAAACAAACAAACAAACTCTTCAGCTTTATAATATTAGTACAGATTACTTGCAGTTAATTTAATTCAGTTCATATATCTCCACTGTACGAGCTTCAAATACCTATGACCACAACTTACTATTACACGCTGTATACCGGTATAGCATCGTTATAAATCCTTCTATGTATGGGTACTTTGAATAACGGTTTAAACAGCTTGCATTCGTTCTTACTCCACCTTTTGGCACTTGTCCCACTGGCAGGCGGCGACGATTAGGGAGTTGCGATTTCATCTAGAAGCCATAACGAGCAATGATAAGCGAGGATATAGTTACAATATTTTTATCGATACAAGCGAGTGTGCCAGTGGAGCAACCGTTTTCTTGCGTCACAGACAAATTTAAACATTGGTTCATTTGAGTGACTAAGTAACATTTATGAACGTCAAAGGTTATTATTTATATTTATATTAGTTACTAGGTTCAGGCAAAGTTGAGCCTATGAGAAGAAACCTTTTTAAATTCATATATACGAGGTGTTGCAGCCCTTATACCATATACACATAGTATACATTGAAATGTAAAATAAAATAAAGTATGTATGTATGTAGCTTATGTGGGGGCCAGTCAGTGCAGACTGGCGACACTTCGACCCAGTGGGATCTTTTGTGTCGAAACTCTACCAATAACGGCTGCCATAGATGTTTATGGCAGCCGGGACCGACGGCTTAACGTGCTCTCCGAGGCACGGAGCAGGCGATAATTGTCAATCAATACGCACATAATTTCGAAAAGTCATATATCTTCCGAAAGTCAGAGGTGCGTGACGTGGGCTCGAACCCAAGACCCTCTGCATTGCAGTCTGTTGGTCTCCCCACTGAGCTATCGCTGCTGAAAAATAAAGTAACTAATCGTCAATCGTCATCTGCTTAATTAATTGTACGTGTATATATACTAAACAAGTAACAATAGCAAGACGACGAACTAGTGCAGACTGGAGATAGTTCTTATCGATAATGTGAACAGTCAACGATCAGGTCATAATATATGTATATTATGACCTGATCGTTGTCAGATGTATGTTGCCTGATCGTTTCCTTTATATGCACGGTGTCTTATATTATTCGTACGTTCCATAAGCGATAAAACCGTTGAATATCACTCGCTTATTCGCTCGCCATGGCACTAGTTCCTTTAGCTGTGTGACGTTTTACGGAGGGAAGTCCGTAAATCCGACACTCCTGTTTCACATGTCGTGTAGATGCTCAGTCAGTCAAAAGTGGAAACTACGTACTAAGCACTCCAAAAGAAGTTTTGAAGCGCCCACTGTGACAGAACAATGGACATTTAAGTCCAACGCCGGCGTCTATAAGGCAGATAGAAAAAAACAAATAGAATTATGAACTTTTTACGGATTTTGTCCAATAATTAAATAATAATAATATCAGCCCTGTATTAAACTGTCCCACTGCTGGGCACGCCCATGCCCACCAGCTCTTCTCAGTGTGAGAAGGGTTAGGCCATAGTCCACCACGCATGCCCAGTACGGGTTGGCAGACTACACATATTTTTAAAAACACTATTGAAAACTCTTAGACATGCAAGTTTCCTTACGATGTTTTCCTTCGCCGTTAAAGCAAGCGATTATTAACAATTTAATACGCACATACCTTCGAAAAGTCAGAGATGCGCGTGACCATGGCTTTTAATCGTCGGGAACGGAACGGTTTGAAATGCAATTGAAACGTCGTCGTCGGAAAAGTGTAAATTGTATAAAGAATAAGCAGCGATAAACTGAATTTTAATTAGTTTAAAAGTAATTAATTCCTATATATCACAGTGCCTGTACAGTCGTATCATTAAGCATTTATGTCATATACTTAAGTCTTCTATTGTGTTGTGTGCTCTGTGTACTCACAGAGCACACAACACAATAGAAGACTTAAGTCAAATATATTTTCCACATTCTTCTTCTACGGAGAAAACCATTTATAGATAGCATGCCTACATTATTTCAATTGTTTACTTATTTATTAATAAATTAAATATAGCAAGTAATAATTTAATTCATACTGGCTTTTTAATGGCTTACTTATCGTTATTTGATTGTTATTTACATGTTTAAGTAGGTGACAGTGTCCCTAAAAATTTAAAAATAAAATAAATAACACTTACCTATCATATTTTACTCAATCCAGACATGTTATTTACAACTATACCTACATACAATACAAATATAACATTTATGTTGTCGATGTAACAGTTGCCTGCGCTCGGCCCAATCTGTTACTTGACACTGATATCATTATTTGGTTTGTTTCTAGTAGAAACGCGGTGCGATTTATCCTGTGTACTGTGTATCTACTAGTATATTATCAGTAACAGAACAGTACGTTTTCCTGGATGAAAATGACGTGTATGCTAAATTTTATAATGGTCGGTCGAGTAGTTGAGACGTGCAACCGTAACAAACAAACTCACATTCGCATTTATAATATTAGTTAGGATTAAATGTTTGTAGTTACCGTACAAGTATACAGTAACTACAAAACAATAACCTTACAGGAAAATATTATTTCCTAAATATTATGAAAAGTCTTTAGATTAAATAAGCCAGACTCCATGCTGCTTCTGCGAATTTCCTCACATAGAATTCCAATAACACAAGTGAGAAACGGCAATGAATTGCCGTAAATCTCGAAGCTCGAAAAAAATGGTATCACGTGACACGGGTCAGAGGTCAAAGGTCATAGTCATTTCTGGGTAAATCGACTATGCTGAGTCGAATGGTGTTGGCCGCGATTCTCTAGCTCTTACGGTTCTTCAGTTAAAAGATGGTATCACGTGACCTTGAGGTCAGAGGTCAAAGGTCATAGTCAATTCGGGGGTATATCGACTATGTTGAGTCGAATGCTGTTAATCGCTAGTCTCTAGCTCTTACGGTTCTTGAGTTGAAAGTTGTATAACAGACGGACGGACGGACGGACGGACAAAGCTGTTGTATAAGAGTTTTTCGAACTCTAAAAAGGCATCCGTGTTTCCCGTATGTGTACACGGGAAACACGGAACTTCAGCACCGTCCAATGACAAGAAACAAGCGCAAACTTAGGATATTACTTATATATCATAAATAAGTTAAATAGCATCCTTAACTTTTCCACAAAATTACTCTGCCATGATTACATTGATGACCTCATTCGTTGGGTCAGCCGAATTGGAATTTCTTACCTTTTAACCAGAATCGGTGAACAGATAATTTTGGAAAAAAGGTTTGCTGTTACTTTCCTAACCTTCAAAATTTCCTCATTCAATTTATCCTAGATAGTGCTAAGTAACAGGTACTCAGACAAAGCGGTATTTGATTTCACTACAGAATAGAGACATTTTGTTATTTGAGTTTCTCTATTAACAAATTCTCAGAATTTAGAAATGTGCCGGTGGGCTCGTTCACTTCGTGCGACAAAGACATGGCTGGCGAAGTTTGGTTATAAAACCACTGTCTACATTTTCGGTGATATATCAAAGGTCCCTTTTTAAAGCTGGTAGCTTTTAAATACTATACTGTCGAGTTGTGTAGTGCGATAACGAATGGACTATGGCGGCTGGTTTTCTAGATATAGTTTACACATGACTGACAAGGTCATACGATCGCTCGTTTTGTTCTTCTCCGAGTCTATTATAATTGACGGACATCGATCACATGCTGCAACAGATTGTAAACTTTATCACGTTCGAATATACACGCCAGTCACAAATGGATTGTTGATATAACCCCGTAGAGATGAGAGTGACCGGGGTGTATTACATACGGTTATATTTTATGAAATATATTTTATATTGTACTGTTTTGATGTACGGGTGGTGTTAATAGTTTAATTGCTAATCGCCCTTTGGCCTTGAATGTTGTATATTCGATCACGAGACAAAAAAGTATGGTCAATAGATAATTGTGACAAACTGGAGCGTTCTTAGCGTGCGTTTTTCGAATTGTTCTATCCCGATACTGGAATTATTGCTAGTGGAACACAACAACACTGGTCAAGTGCGAGTTGTAGTGGCGCTGAGAGGAATACGTACCTTATAAGATAACGTATAAAAAGTTACATTCTCAGGCCTGTGATCCCAAAGAGAAAGACAGGGTTGTATTAAACCCACAATTCTCTTTTGATATGATACCCTACTTGGCCTAGTAAGCCAATTAAAATCGTCCGGTAAACTATTCCAGTAATCCGGTTAACAAACCACTTAAACTTTTTGCAATTCAGATTAAACTACCTTGTATTTTTATCATTTGCAATTAATTAAGACACATCTTATTTATAACTCTTCTAAATCTCAGGTCAATAACATTAATAGTTGCTGAGATATGCAGCTATGAGATAAACTAACGGACTGTCTGTGCGAAAGACAAAATCACACCACAATAGTTCCAATTTGACCAGTTTGGTTCGGAATTCGGAAAAAACAGAAGATAAGCCTATTGCTTACAATGTACTCCGGATTGCGAATATTTCTTAGAGTAAATCGAATTTCCTTCAAGTACAATGCGTCAACAATTTGCAAATGTCAGCCGTCGAGTGCAACGAACAATTCCCACATGGCGCATTGTGGGAGCGAAAAGAGAGCCTATTTTGTAGTGAGCTGAGACGAACCGAGAAGAACTTCCGCACGTACTGTTTTTGCTACAGTTACTGGTATATGACTCGGATCAGTTTCACATCATAAACAGCCCATTTAAGGCAGCTAGTTGCATCGTACAACAACATCTTTTTTAATGAGACTATTATACTGTAGTTTAAATTTTTACATCGGCGCGGCATAAAAATGTGAAAGTTTTCTTATATCCTCGTTCTGCAGTAATTAGGTTTATTTTTCTGGTTAAACTTTGCTCGGAGACAGTTGTTGCAAATCCCGAGGAAGTTAGAAAGTGGGTTGAGGACAGACGCCGAGTCGCCAGCAAACTATATAAAATGCATTTTGTTCATTACAGAGCTAGTCGCGTTTTGATGAGAGGATGACAGTAGATTTGACTTAAATTCGGATTATACATTTGATATATTAAAGATATAATACATATCATAGACAGCTATGGAGACTCAACGGTACGACCTCTTAACCTAAAACTATAGTTGGCAAAATGTAAGTGTGTAATAAACCTCTCCCTACCTTTGCGGCGATTTAGGCGTGAAACTATGTTTGTATTTAATAATTTATTAGCATAAAGGTATTTTTATCTACTTATCAGTTTGTAACTATTTTGATTTAAATTGTTTTTGGGAAGGAATTGACTTCCAACATACAGCTTACGCTAGTTTGGGAATCAGGGCTGCACAATGTTTGTATTCACCTTGCTGTTACAAATAAATAATAGTTATTATTATTATTATTTTACAATAGTTAACATTATACAGTTCCATTTATTACAGGTATATATAAATAATTATGATTAGCAATTTCCATAACTACCCGCACTAGGCTGAGCCTGTCCTACGGGTAGTTCACAATTATTATGACAGTTTACAATTGGTTTTTGAATTTGCTATTAAATACTGAGGCAATGAACGAGCAGACGGTATAATTTTCTACCTATATATTAAATTATTAAGAGGACACACTGAAAAAATGCACTAACTTTTATCGAATAGTATAGGACTATGAGAAGACCAACTAATCTAGAATTTTGATATAGGTAAATTGATGTCTTTATCTAGAATTTCCTAGCTCAAAAACACGATATTGTGATTTTGGCATAATTATTTTCGAAAACACCTCTGAAAAATTACAATTTTTGAAATTACATGGAAGTTACACTATCATTATGCTTAGGAATTACTCAAATATATTCGTAACATCAATATTAGTGATTTGCTAGCTCATTATTTCCATAACTAAAACCAATCATTTTTAAATAATATTTTAAGTTTTTTTAACAATTTCTAAGCGTTCTCGATCATTGCGGGCGCATCGCAATTTTAGACCTTATGACCGATATTTAAGGATTGATACACAATGTGTGTCATTGGGGCGGATATGGGCGGAGCTATTCTAAACGATAATTTTCGCGGTGTCCCCTTAACTATATGTACTCGTATTTCTCTATCAATATTATTACAACTATCAAATATAATTTACATAGACATAAAGAAAAACACATTGATAGAGAGCGCTGCTAAAGAACTTCGTCAGTTTGACAGGCAGGCAGAGCCACGGACAGTAGGTAGTAAAGAAAAGACATGACATAATATGTGTATGGAATTATTTTTGTCCTTTTCAAGTGGAAATAAAATACCCAAGCCACAGAACAAGGAACACTACGTCACGCATCTCTACGCGCCGCTAAGCAAGCGTGATTTGGTGCCGTGCCCTGTGATCCAAACAAAATATCTTATTTATATGTCCATTTAAATATGCTGTTGTTTTATGGGTATGGAAAAACTGGACGTTCTATCATCTTCTTGGAAACTTATTCATTGAGTAGCATTCATTGACGTCATCTATCTGTTTTACTGTTTTAAAAAAGACAACTGCCGCACTAAGAATAATTCTTGTGTCGCAGGACAACATCGGACACAAACAACAACCAGATTCGGAACAACCATTTGTGGATCACACAATTTTTTGTCTCGTGTGGGGATTGAACCCACAACACTCAACACTGCGGCAGAGATGAAGCGACTACTTAAACCGCTACGCCATCCGTGCAGTTAAGTCAGTCATCGTCATATACATATTGTTTCTAGAATATATTTTTGTACCTTTTTGTGGTTATGCATGGACAGGAAGAGTTTTCTTAGGATTTTCTGTAAGAAAGTTCTTAGTTACAGTGCGGAGACTGGCAATATGCTCGGTAAACGAAAGTTCTTAGTTTAACAGAGTCCAAAAATATACTCAGTAGGCGACTACAGTCTCGCCTATTGTGAACCTTATTAGGTGGGATTGCTATATTAAATGGGACCTAAAAAAATACCTGGTGAAATGTGGTTGTAATATATATTTACCTAAGCCTTCGGTGATATAATTAGGTGAGTCTGTTTTATGTTATGTTCTATCTAATAAAAATATGTGTTCGTAGATTTATCAAAGTAGGACTTACTATCGCCTATTTTCTCTTATTACTCCCATTTATAAAATTAGTTTAGTAAAATTTACTTTGCTCTTTGTTCTAGTCCGGAATCGGTTTACAAATATGTAAACAACAGACACAATGAACACCCGTACTCTGAACAACTATTTGTGGATTGCACAAATCTTTATCCCGTGACTACCTTGAAAGGATCAAACCAACAACACTCGACGAGGTGACCACCATCGACACTGCACCATCCATGCAAACAATATCTGATAAGCTAATGTATAATAAATACATAACACACCTACTTTCACCAGTTGTAGAGGAGAGATAAACTATCTTTGTAAAACAAAGAGAGAGAGCGTGTAGTTAGTATGGCACGTAAACCCGTTTGCCCACAACTCCTTTATGTAAATTCAATATACGATTGAATTAATGCTCAGTGTATACAGACGTTATGTTACGGATAATAGGCGAAGTGGGATTACAACTAACCCCAAATAACTAGCCACCCATTTTATTCACCTACATTGAGTTTACCGACCAAAGGCCGAACGAAATACGCTTACCTATTATATTATTGTTTAGCTATGACACAAAACCGTCGTCTAAAAAGAGAAGCTCTATTGGACATCAATTAATGATTAGTAACAGGATGCTTAGTAGTTAAGTAATAGCTATTACAAGTACTTAACACTGATAAACAAATTACAATGTTCAGTCAGCCTTGATCTGAGAAGCGATCCACACTAATTTATAATTAAGTAATTACTTTAAAAGCAATTTAATTTATGAAAAACCTTACGTCTTACTTATCTTTATCTCCGTTATCATCCTTATTTGTAAAGTATTATCTGTAGATTAGAGATTAGACTATTGAACAAATTAATATAGTTTTGTCTCGTTCTGGCTCATACAATTTTGGCAGCTTCAGACAGTACCCAAAAATATAGTGGGAAGCTCCTGGTACGTCTATTTAGCTCTAGAGCCGGTCGCAAACTTGCTTAGCGACTGAAACAGGCCACCAACCAACCAATTCCAAGCAAAGTGGGAAATCTCAATAAACAATACGGTGGATGGAACAAATACACGAAACCAAAAATATTACAATCAAAAAGACTCATCATAATTCTCTAGCCCTGGTCCCAATTTATTTGGGGTCATCCATATCATTTACCCCTTTTCCTTTCATATCCATCCTCACACAGTCCATCCATCTTTTCCTTGGCCTTCCTCTCCCTTTTTGTCCCTCTACCCTCATATCCATCACTTGCTTACCTACATACGTATCATCTCTTCGCATAACATGTCCATACCAAAACAAACGATTTCCTTTCACCTTCTCATCTATGGGCAAGACTTTGAGACTACCTCTTACGTATTCATTCCTAATTTTGTCCATTCTCGTCACTCCACACATCCATCGTAACATTCTCATCTCTGCTATATGCAATCGTATACAATCAAAAGGACTCACTGGATAAAAATATATTGATTTTCGACACTTGCAGTTGTGCAATGCCAACACTGAATAAAAAAACAACTTTATGCTCCAATTGCACCATAGCACGCGTAACTGACTCTCGCTTTGCTTAAATGGAGCACACAATTTTAATTCGAGTGATCTAAAAGTTTAGACTTAACGTTCACATTCAATTAAAATGATATGGGAGAGACTCCCCTGCCATTGCCAATAAATTGGAGAGAGAGTAGGAGTGAGTCAGTTCGTCCGAAAAAGTATCGCCCTTTTACAGAAAACAGATGTAAAAGTTATAACCATGTTAGTGCGTTTCGCCAATAATTATGAGTTCTCGTGACTCACGCTGACGATTCAGTCACGGAATTTATGAAATGCAATGATACAAAAGGAGTAAACAGCATTTTATTTTTAAAGACACCACACTATGTATCATTCCTGTATCGCGGGGGACTTCACAGACATACAAACAACGGATACAAAGAACATCCAGACTCGGAATACCCATTTGTGGATTACACAAAGTTTTGTCCCGTGTGGGATTCGAATCCACCACACTCGGCGCAATGGCAGTGGCACTTAAACCACTAGACCATCTGTGCAGTCAGAATTTAATTAATTTCTTTGGCGTAGTATCAGCAATGCACGTGTTATTGCAAACGTTCGTCGAATACGATAACAGCCTAACCTTAGATAGGCCATCTGCTAGTTCTTTGTTGTTGGTAAAAGAATGAACAGTAGTATGACTTTACAATTATTCTCAAAGGTTTAACAGCTTTAAAAATAATTGTAGAAGCTAAGAGAGAATACCAATTACTTATTAAGATCATGTTGTTTCCTAACATTCCTTTATATTGATTTTTGTTGTATCTATAACAAAATTGAAATTAACCATAGTATCCGCAAAGATGTAGAAAATAATTTTTCTTTCTTTCTTTTGAAGATATAGCCAAATGTACAAATTTCATCAACTATGTTTTTAAGTCTCAATACAGAGGTATCGAGAATCAGAGGGATGGGCAGTCAAAGTCTCACCATACCTATGTGATTTTACCATCGTTACGCATCACTAATAAAAACGAAACAACACTTTTTTCGACCTGAGAATCGATATCGAGACTTCGTGGCCACAAACAATGCTACGGGCTGGGTAGCGGTTATTATCTGTTGGTAATATTGTAAAAGTATCATCTACAAATCTCTTATAAATTCTGGATGTGATGGGGGCAGTCTGTAAAGCTCGAGCCTCGAAGTCCTCCATATATATGTCGGCAACAACGGGCGATACTGGGGAGCCCATTGCGACACCATCGACTTGTATGTAGAATTTACTGTCCCACAACAAATAGCCAGTTGTTAAGTAATGCTAAAGTAGTTCTGCATATTCCTCAGGCATATTGTACTCTATTAGCTTCCTTTTAGTTATTTCAATACAGCCATGTACATGTATGCATGTAAATAATGACTGTACATCAAAACTAACCATTGTTTCATTATAAGTGAGACGTAAGTGTTTAATCTCACTCATAAAATGGTATGAATCCTTTACATGTGCTCTGAAGTTGCCTCTGAGTGGTGAGAGTATCTTCGCTACGTGCTGAGCCAGTCTGTAAGTTGGTGTGCGATCTGACTCACAATAGGACGTAGGGGAGCGTTTTCCTCGTGTATTTTTGATAACCCATACGCAAGCTGGTATTAATTGTTTAACGTCTAGATCTATATATAGTATATATAGTAGTTTAATTTCAATGAATAACATTCACGTAAACAGAAGACAATATTATACTTCGTGATATTTATAAATTAACTGATTTACTAATTACCCCATTATTTTCAACGAGATCTTGTTAGTTATCAATGAAACATATAAACCTATTCATAGAAATAAAAATCCGTACTTAGGCACAAGCCCAACTACGAGTACACGCATCCTAAGATCAGATTTCTCCTCTTACATATCACTGAATATCTATACTAATATTATGAAGCTGAAGAGTTTGTTTGTTTGTTTGCTTGAACTCGCTAATCTCAGAAACTACTGGTCCGAATTGATAAATCTTTTTAGTGTTGGATAGCCTATTTATCGAGGAAGGCTATAGGCTATATAACATCACGCTACGACCAAAAGGAGCGGAGCAGCAATGAAAAATGTTGCAAAAACGGGGAAAATTCTCTTATTTGAAGCAGACAAAGTTGCGCGGGTCAGCTAGTCAGTTATAAGCACCGGCAGTGGTCACAAGCTGACTAGACAGTTTGCGACCACCGCCTGTGTAACCTGGTTGAAATGCCAAACATTATGCACGACCGCGTTAATACCCGTGAAGGATTATAAATAATAATAACAATAATATTCTACCACATACACACAACACCATCTAGCCCAAACTAAACAAAGCTCGTACTATGGGTTCTAGACAATGGATAAACATACATATATTCTTTTTTTGTAAATACATACATTTTATACATAGAAACACCCAGACCAAGACAAACATCCATGTTCATGCACACAAATGTTTGACTTGTGCGGGAATCGAACCCGCGACCTCAGGCATGGCAGTCGGTTACACTAACCACTACGCCATCGAGGCCGACATGTAAATGTAGGTACATGCAACGCGAAAGTTTAAAGGTTATTATGAATATCAGTTATTTTATGGAATGGGATCCATCTGCAACAGATAAAGATGAGATGACAAAATATTTGACAGAACGACGACTCTGCACGTCAGAAAAATGTTCATGACAGCCCGCGCTTTACGCAACACGGAAAGCTACAAACTGTTTATTTGAAAAATATAAGTGTTAAAGAGAAAACCAATGAATATTGGATTTTCCTGGAAATTCTCAGTTCAAGCACGTAGCCTGAATGTTGGGCTCGGTAAATTGCAACTAGCTTTATTAGTAGATAGTTGCAATTGCAACTGGTGCCATAGCCCTAAAACACAAGATTGCTTAAATATTTGTGGCCGATTGTGAGCCCGAGTTTGATACTCGGATCGGTCAACATTATATTTTCTGTACGCAATCTGGAATTATATCCGATAGACGATAGGAAGATCTTCCCGATTATACGCTAATTCATTTAAAAAATCTGATATGAGTTGTGAGTACTATAAACCTCGTTCATAATCCTTCAAAGACATCTGTCTATCTTGGTTATGTTGCGTTATGTTACGTTTTTAACACATAAAACTAAATTTTAATTATTAATCGATTTGTAACTACTCCAACATTTTTATTATTATAATGGTATATTAACTAATATAGTATTATATTATTATATTTGTTTGTTACGCTTTTACCCTAACTATTCGACGGATCATTATGAAATATCGAATACACGATGTCAGGGGTACTAAAAACGACATACCTTTTATCCAGTAAAAGAACTGTTATAGACATAACCGGCATATACGCGAGCAAAACCGCAGGCAAAATGTAGTAAATTCATAACAAAAATTGCTGAATGTACAATTAAACTAAACATGTTAGCGTGTTCATACGCTAAGAAAGATAATAAAAAAGAGACTACAATAGGACAGATTATATTCTCTTACAACTAAGATGATTGTGTGAACGCCTCATGTGAACAAAATGATAAGCGAGTTATCATATATACATATTCGTATTCATAAATTGTTGACTACGTCTTTCAAATAGATCATAAAGTACATACATTCTACGATAAAATTCTAAAAAATGACTCGACTAAAGACACAATGCTCGTAAAAAGACTTTGACTCAGGACTTTTCAGCCGTAAGCTTTAAATACAACACGTCTCATAAATTGCTTCTAAAGGTCTCAGAAATTCACTTTTCAACCACCGTCCCTTTTATTTGAGGACGTGAAATATAATATACAGGCCGTGTACACTGTAGTATTTAATTAAATAACATTTCATATATTTTTTTATCAAGCCTTATTCACCTAATGTATATAATGAGTTAGGTTTGAGGCATTATCTACCCAGTTCCGCGGGCAAGATGGCGCATTTGTAGCGTCACAAATAATTGCCAACGGCGAGCTAATACTTACAAATATAATAATATGTTTATATATATAAATGAAACGAATAATTATAAATGAAAAAGGTATATTTAACTCTTGTATATAATTATGTATTTCTTTTTTAATAACTATGACGTGATAGTTAAAAAACAAATAGATCGTCGATTATTTGTGCACATAGAAATGTATGGCTAAGTTTTATAATAAAATAGCTGACTTTGATCATGTTACAAGGATAGTAATTTAATGTTACAGTGTCTTCTATGTGCAATAAATAATAATGGTGCTGTAAGCGTCCCAAGGCAACGAAAACTCTTTATTAAGAGATTGCTAGATGATTGTTTGTTAGCTCAGAAGTATAAAAACTTTTGAGTCCAGGGTGCCATCCAATTGTTTTCAGGCCAGTTTGTGATCACGGCAACCATATTGTTAGGCATTCGTAAGGTTAAGTTAGAGCGGCAGGTAGGATTCTTAGGACGTAACAGCAGACTCATCAGGACCTGGTCAGGTCAAAAGTACTCACATCGAATGCTTGGGAATATACAATGCCACAGCTTGTTTGTTCTGGGACTGTCCGAACGTAGCGGACAAGAGTATACACATATGTACTATAATGTATGCAGTGTTGGTGCACGGCTTCTGTGAGTCAAACGTTGGTGAGCCGTATTTGCGTGAATACGTCGCCGTTGATACCACAGGATGTATATTATATGTCCTGTAGTTGCGATCTTGTTCATATAGAAGCGGATAACTGCCTAGATAGTCGATGTTAATTGGTTGTGCTCATATTACGACACTGGTTTGTTTTCCCAGTTACTCGTGTGATAGACAATGTGACCTCATTATCAAAGAAATAATATTTGCTTGCTTTAACGGTGAACCAAAACTTCGTGCGAAAATTTGCATATCAAGAATAATTATCCATAATTTTCTCGATGATATGTGAAGTCTGCCAATCCGCACTGGTTCAGTTTGATAGACTATATAGCCTCATCCTTCTCACACAGACAAGAGGCCCATGCTCATCAATGGGACAGTTTATATACAGGACTGATATTATAGGTACATTTTTCATTTCTAACACTGGGGAATAGTCATTTTGCGGCATGGAAAGTTGAAGTTTGTCAATTTTGTGTAAGTTCAGTATGCTGAATACGAGCAAAATATCAGATTTGTTAAATTGACTCTAGTTTATGCGATAAGACTTTAACTATATGACTGAAAGAAGGCCGAAATTAAAATACAATTACATATTAAATATATATTTTAGTAGCGGCTATATAATAACTTTAAGAAAATTAATACATATTATGCTATTAACAAAAAATCATAAAAATATATTAGAAAAACTTTATCTGTAAATTTTTCTATTGTGTTTATGTTCAGGAAAATCCCTTATTAAACTTAAGCAATAGTCTGCCATCATAATATGGCTGTCCCATCGGCCTTGGTCTCTTTCTTTCATTGTTTTAATGTCCTGATGGAACCGTTCTTTATGTTGTCAATCCATACAAAGGAAATACATTTCGGGTATGACTGATGAAGGTGTTTATTAAAACCAGTAACATAATTAATGCCGCAGAAAATATATATTTTTTGTTGCCTAGTGTAATCTTACTCTTACTTAGGTTAAGGACCTTTTTAGTATAAATTTACCGTTACCTTTTCAGTTTAGGTTTTCGTGAAATCCAGAAGTTGTAACTTTTAAAATGTGTTGAATTTATACTAAAACGCGATTAAATAAGTTGATTGTCACAGTAGCTGGAGTTAAAACATTGCCGCGTCGAATCACAGCGTTGGAACAGTGCTGCGCGCGCCAGCGTCGCCTGTGCAAGCACAAAGTGGTCCCTGGGCGTTTTTAACCCCACGTTGCATACAAGGACGACCCATAGCACGTCGAAAAAAGTAATTAGGTACCTACATCTGTGTTTTTTTTTTGTTATTTATGCTAACAATAAGATTATTTTATACAATTTTTGTTTTATTATAGGTACAAATAGTAAATATGTCTAATAAGCTGCAGGATGATGTTACTGCGGCTTCCGTATTGGAAGATCATGCATCTTCGTCTATGAAAACCATGATAATTTTCTTTCTAGTAGTGACGATGAACATGATCATATCAGTGAAAGGCTTCTGAAAATCAAAGTCACACGGATGTGGAAGATGCCGAAATAAACCTTAAATCGTCTTTATAATCAACATCTAAACTGAACATGATGTGTCAAAATTGTACTGAGTTAAATAACGAATTATCTCGCTCAAAAAACTGTAGTAATTAATTAATTAATTAAGAACTAATTGTGATTATTTTTGTAAAGCCAAATATGTCTACTATTAATCTATACTAATATTATAAAGCTGAAGAGTTTGTTTGTTTGGTTGAACGCGCTAATCTCAGGAACTACTGGTCCGAATTGAAAAAATCTTTTAGTGTTGGATAGCTCATTTATCGAGAAAAGCTATAGGCTATATAACATCACGGTACGACTCACGAGGGGGGCGCAGTAATCATAAACGCGGGTGAAACCGCGGGCACATCTAGTTAATAGGTAAAATAAGTATATTTAATATACGATATACATCGAAAAAACAATTGTGGCTCTCTGTCAGTTTATTGGATTTAACGGAAAGTTTATGTAGTTTAAAGTTTTTATAATAAATGTTATGTATTATGTACATTTTGTGTTTTAGTCATTAGTTTAGTACCTAATGTTCTTAACAAAAAATATATTTTATCTTATTCCGCGCGATTTAGATTCAAAGTAGATACCGATGTCTCTGGTGTTATTTTAACCCCACGTTGTATGGGTGACGAGATTTTTCACCTTGTACACCGAGGGTTATAATATGTGAGCTTCATCCCTTTTTGTCTCTTATAATTTTAACTTTCGCATTTATATTATTAATGTGGATTGCACGGCAATGTATAAATAAATACAATTGGCGAACGACGTATTAGGTTCCGCTCCATATAGGGCTAGCCTATTGCAAAAACCTAATAACACTGCCTCATGCTCGGGAGATTTCCGAGCATGAGGTAGTGTTATTAGGTTTACTAATAACTTCAATAACTTGGGAATTCATCATGAATGAGGCAATCAGACCTTATGCCACGGAACTAATTAGGCAGTTAACTAATAAAATTAAACACTTATTCTATAAACAGCACGGACTACATAATAGTATAAGTAGTATGCTCGTCACTGCGTTCCGGTAAGTTTTGTTGCCAGCAACTTAGAGGTTCACTTCGATCTCCGTTTATGACAAAAAGTTTTATATTATCTTAAATCCTTGTATTGCGGGTCTGGTTAACCATTATGTTAGTTATTTCCACGTATTTAAAGTCACCCGTGACACAGGCAATTATACCTAGAGCGAAAATTATCTCTAAACAATGGTATTCGCCGTTCTACTATAATGCGCTATACACGTGTACTTATAGCAGTTGCCACTCTACACGATTCAGGTACAATTTTGCATTGCATCTCATTCACCGTACATTACCGTTTAGAATAAATATGATGATTTAGCGAAATACCGCAGAGTTGTATGTCGAGATGGACCTTTTGTCAGCGGTAACGATAGGAAACGGATGTCGTTGCTAGAAAGATAAATAATTTACGTAATATATCATTCATCGCGGTGGATTTGAGGGAGAGAATATTCACTGGGGACGTACTCTCGTAGTTTTATGTTCACTCAGCTGTTTTTATGAAGCACGACATTTAGTTGATTGGCGGCGACAACACTCGTTTAAGACTGGATCGCTGGGTATACCTAACTTTGTTAGACATTCTGCTACGTAACACAACGCTAGAATATACATATATCTGGAAGGTAAGGCAAAACTGTATAGCACCGCTATTTTATATTATCGTTGTTTTTTACTAGACAATTGCAAGCTGCGTGTTGCTATTCAGATTTTTGTCGTGAGATAAACAAAAAAGTGCCTTGATACGAGAATCAAACTCAGAAACTCACATTCGATAGTATACGTACGTGCCAAATTATGTCGCTGGGACACCGAGGCAATCATTTTATCTATCTTATAAGAGAAATTTACGCATCGTAAACACGAGAACATTCAATATTCAATCTAAATAGTTGAACGCACGTTGAACGGTTCATTTGAAGTCGGTGTAAAATTTATGTCGCCCGCCCGAACACGAGGGATGCTTAAACTAATGGAATAACTCCTGTTTTGAGAGGATATACGCTCTTTACTCAGTTACGGTGCGTTGTTTACATGCGTACTTAGAATCGTGCCAGTTCCACGGCGGGGTAAGCTGAGGTTATAGCTTTATACTTGCTGCGATCTTGGCATTACTCTTTTGTTACCTGTTCATTACCTATTATAAAACTTATAACTCTTTGTCGCACTATTAATATAACAGCGATTCAATTTAAAATTTAGAAGTTAGGCAATTTGAACTTTAATAGTGTGGCTATAAATTCTAATATTATATTTGCGTTAAGTAATTGCAACAGAGTTTAAATTTGTTTAATCCAAAATACTTAGATAAGTCTCTGTTTTATTAGGAGTGCATTATGTTTTTATATACATACATAGATTTACTGTCTATAACGTCATCGATGGGCAGGCAAATTATTACACACCCACATTTAACTATATTTTAGGTTCTACGTAATAAGCAGACGAGCAAATTGTCATTAATCTGTAGCTACGCGTTAGCAATGCGTAGCTAGAGCTGAGAATTTCTGCGAGAAAATCTTTGTTCATGCCAAAATAGTACATTGCCCACCCATTTATTGAACTTAGTTTTTTTATTTTATGCATAGAAGAACAAAAATTGATTAAAAACGAACCATTTTTGTACTTCACTGTACAATAGTGCCTTATATTTTCATTGTCGGTCGAGTTGATGAATACAAGATACGAAAAAATAACTCAAGTGACTCGACCACGTGGTTCGGCCGAGATACGTAATAAAAGAATAATTGGTATTTAATCTTCCCGACTCGACCACGTGGACGAGATTCTCATGGTCGAGTTAGTGAATAAGTCTAACCTCGTGATTGACCCCAAATATAAGCACAAACTAATGCTACTTTACCAACAAGGCGGTCCTGTGTTACTGCAAGAAAATAGAAATATTAAAGCCGCAGCTATTTTAATTAGTGTAGGATTTGTTCGTTCCAAAAGTAAAGTAGTAAAGTAAAGTAAGTAACTGTATCACAATAATTTATTACTCAAAGTAATATACAACAGGCTAACACGCACTTGTTACTTGTTCGCCGGCCAACGATCGACTGACTTGTCGTTTGAGCGATATCACCCCACTATCTCTCGGTTACTTCCGCTATAACGATAGAGGGCGCACTAATTAGTTAACAAATCGTACTCATGACTACTTTTAACTTCCGGGAGATAGTTGAGTGACTTACAAATATAATATTAGTCGATTAATAACTAATATTTATGCTATCTTAACGATCTTTGTATTATATAATATAATTTAAGCTTACAAAATATAAATAAGCTAACATTAGTTTTATTCAATTGACTTACATTTCCTTGTGAGGCAAACTTAGCTAGTCCTACCGACGACAGATGTAGTTCATCTCTAACATAATGGCTTCCAAGTGTAGCGTAGCGTGGGAAGAGCCAAAGTAAGATGGGTCAATGATACCGTGAAGTTTGTTAGGAACACTTGCATACTGTTGGAAATGTTTCATACTGGCTATAAGGGACAAAAATAGTAGATATAAAGATATAAGCATATTTTAAAAATATTTTTATATTAGCGTAATGATTTTTTGATTTAGAAATGTTCCAAACAGTTATGAATTATAATATAATGCGTATGCTTACACATGTAGTCCATGTAATTAATTAAAAACATACCGCATACTACTAAATACAACAAAGTAGTTGAATCATACGTGATGTAAACAGTTTGTGAAATAAGCTGTACACTAGCGTGGTGCGTAGAAATCATACACGTTTACCTACATATATAGACAGATACCAGTCTCTCACACTCTCACACAGATTCACCCTTTTGATAGCTTAAGATTTGATTTTCTTTGTAACTATAACAGTGTGAGAAAGAAATACATGATTATTATTATTATTATTTGAAGTATCCGTTAAAATAAGTACCTATAGGAAGACGTTTTGTTACTTTTTCGATACGGCCCCACCTTACATCAATTATGTTTTAATCTAGATATGCTACTTTCATATAATCGACGTTGATTTTGATATTCGTTTTTTGTTATTATTTAATTTGGGTAAGTAATAGATGATATAACAACAAAACCTCTAATATTAACAACATATAACAACGGAACCTATAATTTTATTTAATATAGCGATTAGTTAATATAATAAACGATTGATATAATTTTAAAACAACTAATTTTTATAAGCATAACATACATTACATATAACATCGTTTGACATAACATACATTAAATATAAAATCGTTTGACATACCACTCAAAAGATATTAAACTTATTTGGTCTAATACGAATATTCAGAGTGTGAATTACGAGATGTGGTTTCTAATTTAAGCTTAAAAAACAATAACTTTGTATTTTTTTAAATAAATATTTAAAAGTATTTTTCTTAGTTTTATTGTTTGTAAGTTCTATCGTAGTTATAGGTAATAGTAACCTAAGTAGATATTAATCATAACTAGTAACTGATTACCACCTGCGCTAAGATAGGTCGACGGAGCCCCGCTTTGCGGGGCTCCTCTTTCTGGGTGGTTTAAAAAAAATAACCACAAAGCCTAAGGTGAGAGCTCCGCTCCGCTTCGCTCCCGCCTTAGCCTTCTGACCTAACCTATCCTAGTCGGGGTACTCTGAGTCGGGGTGTTAACCATAATGACATTTTTTATACATATTAAACGTTAGACCTAATGATTTTCGATTAAATAAACAATATACATATTAAACGTTAGACCAAATGATTTTCGATTACATAAACGTTATATATATCAAACAACGTTATACTAATTAAGTTCTAGAATAAATAAATGTTATATTTAAAGAAATTATATCAACATTGTTGGTATATCTTACGTTGATTATATCTTATGAACGATAATAAAATGAATTTAAACCAAATGAGTTTATACGTTATGAGACGCACCCATTTAATTTAATTGAGTGTATAAATTGAATTAATAACTAGCACAATTAATATCATATTGAAGACCTAACAAAAGAGATACGCTTTAAATGTTTTACAATGGATTTTGTTTTAAGACGAAAAGAAAAATGTCACAATGAAACATATCACCTTTTTTTCAGTTAATAATATCATTGCCAATCGATTCAATCGTCCATTTCCTTGTAAACATAGAGTAATCAAGTAAGTTTGTCCTGCTGTGGTAGACGTGGCGTATTATGATTTTTCCTTTTACGTAATAAATCTGATTTGGTATTGTATGAGAGGATTTACATAAACCCGCGTAAATAATTTATTGCTATCTAAACGTTGGTATAAATAACATAACAGCAGGGTTCATTGTCACTTAGCAACCTTCAATTTCAATTTATTCAATTTATTTATAGAGCAAGCGGATCTTACTGAGGAAAACCAGATTTAAAAAAATATAACATTTAAATAATCAGCCGCAGGGTTTGGGCGTTAAAATGGCCAGTATTACGTATTACCATTGTATCTAAGAAGTATATTTTTACCGTTACAATAAAGACTAAGGTACGCGACCTCGTCAGATCGATAAAGAAGGACTAACAATCGTATGATCGGCATTCATTAAGTAATAGCACAAAGTTTCGCCTGCTGAAATTCATGTTGAAATCTATGATTTATCTTTAAGTTTTAAGTTCTAATATCTTCACAGTGTAATGTTGCATTGTTACTTTACATATTTGTTACATAGCGGCAAGCCTCGCGCTAGGAATCTCAGTCGTGGGGGATAATACAACATACAAACCACGAACACAAAGAACACCCAGACTCGGAACAACTACTTGTGGATCAGGTAAAATGTATGGGATCCCCGTATGGGATACGAACCGACATCACTGTGCGCAGTGGCCGGGTCGCAGCAGTGCAGCGAACTAATATATTGATGAAATATGTAGTTAGTACGAAACTCACAACGTTACCTATTTTCTTCACACAAAGCGGCAACTTCATATTTAGCCTATTAATATAGAAATCGCGCTAATTACAACAAAAACACGTTTTCTGTTGATCGCATTGTCTATACGATATCCGTATGAATAGAGAGAAAAGAAACAACCGCGTTTGCGTTAGAGTTGAGATATTTCCGGATCCGGCTACTCTAGGCTAAAGCGAGGATTCCGTAAAGCCCCCTTAAAATATTTATAAGAACTTAATTTAAAACGTTACGTTAAACTTGATAGTGAAAGCCTTTGAAAATTTACGTACATAGCTTCACGCCTATTTGTGACTTCAATGGGGTGGGCAGAGTACGACATTTCGATTATGACCTTTGAGAATCGTAATCGTAAATGCGAATGTGAGTTAATTTATTTTTTTGTTTGTATGTTACTCTTTCACGTCTTAATTACTCGACTGATCATCAGCATATTTAGTATAAAGTTGTCGAGCGTACAAAAAAGAACACAGGCACAACACACATCCACAAAAAGACTTGTCCCGAGCGAGCCAAGCTACAAGCAAGAGCTAGTCTGTTTGGCGTACTTAAAATGTGGTGTGAGGACGACGTCGCGCTAGAGTGGCTCCGACCTGTCGCGAACAACACTCCATCACCACTTGTTGGTACCAAGCTTGTGGTCAAATCACAAGCTGAAATACAACGGAGAATCCAATAAACTGCGCCAATTGCTGGCGGCACACTACGGGTTTGTGAACGTTAACTCGTGGTCCCTGGTCCGTGCGGAAAAAGAGAGAGCGAGCAATAGTTGCAATTTCAGGTTCGTTTACGAATGCTACCTTGCTCTTGAAAGAATATCCACAAAAAACATAGTGACCTTACAATGGATAAAGGGGCACAGTGAATCACTGGGCAATAATGATGCTGCAGATGAGTTGGCTAGAAGAGGATCGGAAAACACCACGAAAGGTCCACCTCCATTCCTCGATCTACCATTCTCACAACTAAAAACATGGATGCGGTTTCGCACTCAGAGCCAACATAATAAACGCTGGGCACGGACAACGGACTGTAGACAGTCGAGAGCAGTCCTACCGGCCATCTCACCACGTCTGACACACAGCCTGCTCAACCTACAAAGATTGGACCTTCGGATCATCGTAGGGATCCTAACAGGACACTGTCCCCTGAACAAACATCTGCACAACATCGGAGCAATAGACAGCCCACTCTGTAGTCTGACCGAAGAAGAATCTGCTGCCCATGTAGTCCTGGAATGTGTGGGAGTAACAACACAACGTAAGGAAATCCTCAACAACCCGAGGTCACTCCGCGAAGACTGGAAAGACCCCAGGAATCTTCTGTGCTTCTAGGCGGAGTTGGGCTGGCTATCTCCATAACCGGCCGACTCTCATGCATAATGGACCAGCTTGAAGTTCAAATGCGGAAAAGGGAGTCCAATTACAATACAATACAATAGTCTGTTTATAAATCTTAAAATAAACTTTAACCTGATTAACCATTTTCTTTCGCCGAGCATAGACTGGACTAAAGCACGAGGTTATCTGGTGTATATATTTTCTCTCAGATTTGTGGCTTACTTGCACCCAATTTCTCAAAGACAGATTAACTCAAAACGTTTGTTAACTGACGGCCAAACGTTTGCTAACTGCCGTGATTGGCTGATTGAATTAGCAATCAAATCACTTGACGTGGGTTTAATTTTGACGTTTTCGATTAGCTTCCAGAAACTGGGTATTAGTGAGCTTTATATAAGGATCTTTTCTAAGGCCTTATTTACGATCTAACAATTGCCACATCAGTTTACTAATGCAGATTATATAGCCACATATAAATAAGGAAACTAACTACACGCGGTTTTAGACACTTCCATATTTTTATACTCCACTGTAAACATTTCAGAAGAATTAATTTTGTTACCAATTTTTGCTCGCGGCTTTGCTCACCCGGAAATAGTACATTTATTCAGGATGAAAGGTACGCTATGTCTAAGATTGCCACCTTTATTTTGAACGTATAGAGTTCATTTAATATCTGAGGTAAACAAATAAAGTACAAGCTCCGAAATTAAAGCATTATTTATTTAACTTGCTTTTGACAATATTTTTGTTGATGCTAGTAACATCGAGCAAATATTTATTATGAAGGAACGTCTTAACCGTATCTTTACAATATATGTACATCTATATTAAGATTGATAAACAATTGTTTTTATTCAATTCAGAGAATCTCTAAAGCGTTGCTTAAAGTAAACAATTAAATAAAACCTGTAAATGTTGACATAGGTAAAATTAAGCATTTTCACGTACTTTATTTTCCTTATAAAGTATAAAGTACGTTTACCCGAAATAACGTACAATACTTTATTATAAAGCACTGTAGGCAACCCTACCCATCTCCCTTTCTGTACACCTGATAACGTCTATGCGACATTTCATAATTTTTGGTCCTGTAGTTAAGGCGTGACAGCGTAACAAACAAACAAACTCATTCGCATTTATAACATTAATACGGATAGTTCGGACTACTTAGTTTTAAAAGATAACTTCCGCATTAGGAATAATGCCTGTGTGTCATGGGGGACTTTACAAACATTTAAACAACGGACACAAAAACACTTAGACTCGCATAACAATTAGCTGATCACACTATTTTTATCCCACGTGGGGATTGAACCTGCAACACTCGGAACAGTGGCGAAGCTAATATAGGCTATTTTATTTGTTATTAGGAAATCTATGACACGCATACAAAGTCACGAGCACAGCAAGATACTAAGTTCGCATTTACGATATGACAGTGGAGTAATTCTGCTCTATCAGTTAATTACTTCTACCGCTATCATAGTATTAAGTCACGTTTAAGCGAATATAAATTGAAACTAAACTACGTTATACGTATTTTATTATGGTTAATCAAACATATAATTATGAAATTATTAGCTTTTACTCGCGGCTTTGCTCGCTCGGGATAATTTATTTTTTCTAGATTAAAGGTGTGTTAAGTTCTTTTCTGGAGTGCATGCAAAATTTCATGTAGTTTCTAGTACTCACATTTGCATTTATGATATTAGTCAATCCCGACTAATAAGTATCATAAATGCGAATGTCTTTAACTCATTAAGTCGCAGCGGCACGCTTAGATTATATCTGGCATTAAATAATTGAAAAATTATATAGTTTAATTAATTGAGCAAGTACCAGAAAATAACAAATGTTTTAAACTAAGTGCTAAATTGAATAATGTCATTGGAGCTCATTGCAATTTCAGAAGCTGTGTCATATGCCAAAACTCTTAGTAAAAGAAAATAATAATTTGTGTAGACAGCAAAAGTGCTCTTCAGTATATAGCTCGTTGCGCCTCTGGTCACAAAGGTGCATCGATAGCTTAAAAAATTATTTCGGCTATTAATATTTTGTCATATAATGAAATAGATCTGAAATTGCAATGGGTTCCCTCTCATATGGGCTTAAAAGGTAATAAAGAAGCTGATACTCTAGCTAAAAAAGGAATCATTGAAGGAATAAATCTGGATATAAAACCTAATTTTACTGAATTTTTACCAAAATATAACAATAAATGTCATCAGCTTTGGAAGGAATATTTCAATTTGAGGTCCAGAAATAAAGGTATTTGGTACAAAACAATAGTTGCTGAACCTCCTCGTATACCTTTGTTCGCTAGTCTTAAGTTAAGTAGACAATTGTTAGTAGTATGTATGTATCTCATGTGGGGGCCTGTCAGTGCAGACCGGCGACACTTCGACCCAGTGGGTCTTTTGTGTCGACACTCTCCCAATAACGACTGCCATAGATGTTCATGGCAGCCGGGACCAACGGCTTAACATGCTCTCCGAGGCATTGTTAGTAGTAGCTATGAGGTTGAGAGCCGGACACGTCATGCCGCTCAATAATTTTATTTTTCTTATGAAAAAGTGCAACTCGCCTAATTGCGAGGTATGCGGCACGGTAGAAGACGTTGTGCATTTGTTAACGGAATGTGTCCGGTTCCAATCAGAAAGGAAAATATTAAAAAATATTTTAAAAATCGATAAGAGTGATACAGGCTCTTTTCATGAAATTTTGTCTATGCCAATGTCCAGTGCTGCTGAAAGTTTGTTTAGATTTAATAATCTTCGTTTTAAGTCTTATCAGGTTAAGTTTGTTAATTATTATGAATAATCTTGTAATAAGGGACAATGGGACTGCCATGTATTTTAAATGAAAGTCCCTAAATTAAATAAAGAGAATAAAAAAAATTACATTTAATAATAGCTCTATAATGTTGTTGTGTTAAATAAACTGCGATTGCCATACATAGCCTTCGATGCCTATGGCGTAGACAACCATACTTCAGGTTTCGTTTAGTATCGTTTTAGGTTTCACGTAATGGGGAGTAAGCCTATTGTCATCTATTGGGAACAGTAACCCGACCTGGGAATCGAACCCGAGCCCAATCACAGCGCAATCACATTCACAATCGTTGCGCCACCGAGGTCGTATAAAGTGGTTTTATTTTAATACTCTGCTATCCATATCATCATATTTAACTTAGAAACATTTTAGTGTGTATTTAGCATACAACACAGGCGAGTTATTTCGTGGACAAAATCTATGTAAACTAGTATTACTATTGACAGACAAGTAGAAAGATAATCTCATAAAAATAAGGAAAACCTCCAAGGAAAAGGCGCGGCGCCGCGTGTACCTATGCTCCTTATCTTATTTTCCATGATGATCTTTCCGCATAGATGTACCTATATCGTATTATGTGTATCAATAACTAATCGTAAGAGCGAATACTCATCGTGCAATTCATACAGTAATAGTAAAAAGTAGACGATAAATGCTTTTATATATATTTATATTGAGATACATAAAGAAAGTTATATGTATGTCTTTTGTGGTGCGATTTAGACTATACTTCTGGCGCCAAGGTGCAGTGAGTATAAGTAGTAAATAATGTTATATATACTACACATAAATTCACACCTGTTGCCTAGAGTGGTAGCCAGGGAGTACCGATTTCTACTTGCTACAATCCTACTGCATTATTCACTTTCAATATATTCTTCATACATGTTTGATGCTTTAGACTTTAGAGTAACCAGACCTTTATTTAAATCTATATTTCTTAAGCGGTTTCACCCACATGATTACTGCTCCGTTCCCATGACCCGTAGCGCCTATGTCACAAATATATCCCATGTTACTTCTGGATACTTCATCTAGAAGTAACATAGGCAATATTTCCAATAGTGAAAGTATATTTAAAATCGGTTTTATAGTTTTTAATTTATTAATTATATCACTTTACACACGAAATACATTTACATACAAATCTTTCGTCTTTTTAATATTAGTATAGATGTCTGCGATGTGATCAGCTAATTTTTGCCAAGGTATTTTCGGGTGTCCCATTCATTATTGTGTATGTGATAGAATATTATATTATTATATTATATATTATTATATTATTAGCCTACGCAATATATATGCCTGTTATTTACAATATAATAATAAATATCTTCTTTTATTTTAAAATATATGTATCTTGTCAAAGAAAATTTTATTTTATAAAAGATTTTAATGACGGTTTATAGCACCGAGATAAGTTTGTATTTAATTTAAAGAAAGGAAAAGTGACATATTTTCACCATTCCAAACCGAGCTTTTAAATAATTAACCTTTTATAAATATTGGTGGCGGCCGGTAACAGGCTTTGTATCAAACGGGAAAGCTTTTCCGTGTGAATCCTGAATAAACAAGAACTTGACTACTCGTACCTACAATAAACATTACAGAAATACTATTTTTATTATCAAAATGTGAATCAGCATCACAGTATCAAGTATTTGAGATCTTTCTACCAAGTATATTTATAATTATATTCGTTAGTGTTTGCAAGATGCTAAAGTTTGAAAACGTATTATTTCGTATGAAAAAGTTGCAAAAAGCGCAAAACAGAATAGTTAACTATAAGAGTTGAGAGCCGTTTTCAACACTTGCTAAAAGAGATTCGATTTATACAAAACGCATACAAGGGCAGTTGGCCTCTTGCTCATAGCTCAGCGCCAAAACTACCTATTCTACACAGTCGCTTTTCATTGGTTGCCAACATGTTACTAGTTTCTAGCTCAACTTACTCGTGACTAATCGTTGACAGGCAGACAAGTATCTACCTAAGAGACAAACACCATTAGTCCCAAACACAGCGTTACTATAAAAAGAAAACTTAAAACCTCTACTGCCTAAAGAAAACATGACGACGATATTTGGCTCCAATGATTATAAGGCGTTTCGTGTTTTGTTTTTAAGTTATAAGGTACCGTATGCATGTTTGCCACCTTAGTGGTATAAAAAAAACAGATTTACCAAACTGTGTGCTAAGACAGGATACACTGCGACAACTCTCCAGGATTAGCTTGGGTCACTACGTTGTCTTCCGCACATCAATCTAATGATCAAGCCTGTTTGTCAGACCATTGTCGTTACATAAGAATGAAACCGTAATCGATTGATCGAATATATCCACGTCAACTATTAACCAGAATTTGGCAACTAACCTAAATGTAAATTCAGTAACTTTACTAAACTCATAAGCTTTGAAGTTCAAGTTATTTTGTGACCTAAACGGTTAAATGATAATAATATTCTACCACACACACCAAACACAACACCATCTAGCCCAAACTAAGCAGAGCTTGTACTATGGGTACTAGACAATGAATAAACATACATATATACTTTTTTTTGTAAATATACACATATTATACATAGAAACACCCAGAGCAAGACAAACATCCATGTTCATGCACACAAATGTTTGACTTGTGTGGGGATCGAACCTGCGACCTCAGGCGTGACCGTGCCTACACTAACTACTACGCCATTGAGGCCGACACAAATTATCATTTATTTTGTCTTTGAAAAACAATATTTTATCAAATTCTTGATGTATATATCATCTAACATTTTTAATAGGAACATAAGCCCACTGTTGTGTGGGATCTAAAACCAAAGCAAGCAAAATGTTAGTGAGTCATGCAACACTGATTTTTTTAACCTCCCCTACGTCAAAAACAAGCCGCGGGAAATAAGGAGCAGAGAGGGTATGTCGGGCGCACCCGGGAAAGAACGTTCAGGTCCAGTAAACCTACCACGGTTGTGCCTACTCCTGCCTCGAATTGTGGGTGGGTCGGTTGAACTAGAACTATTTCAGCGACTTAGCAACTCTGCCTACCCCTCCGACGAAACAGATGTGAGTTGACGTATGTTTGTATGCTCAGGTCAGGTCAGATTTTATCTGTTTTATATAAGCTTACAATACTGCTATACACGATTTGTTTTTGTATAAAGAGAATGTTGTTAGTAACGAAATCGAAATGCTCGGGTTACAGTTTACGTCGGTAACAACTGGGGTTCCTAACAAATATCGATACAATCGGTCACTTATCTGGGTTATAAAATTTATTTTGAAGTATAGAATTTATGTAATGTTATGGTATATATTTTGTTTTCATATGACAAAAAGGTCATACAACAAAAGCTTTAAAACAAAATAATTACATAAAATATGATAACTCTCAATTATCGTCCACCGACCCACGATATAGCGAAATAATCAGCCTCATTTCAAAAAGCGGCCGATGCTCAGTAATGAATCTTTTTTATTAAATAAAACAGAGTTGATTGCAGCACTTCTTAGCAATGGATAAATTTACTAACTTTGCCGAATACAACTTTATTGATATTCCTTCTTGTAAAAATTAAACTTAACCAAAGCAAAAGTTATCACGTAACTTTATGTTTAAAATGCGATTATATTTCAATGGCGTTTTCAAGGGCAGAGTTGTGTTAAAACTATTATTATGCAATATATGCTTTAATAAAACTGTATTAAGGTTGTATTTATACTTAACAGATTTGCTAAATCTATAGGGATCGATATATAGCAGTGTCAGAAGACAGAAACCAAAACAATGGTTTTACATTGGTTTTCCGACTATTTCAGCCAGCATCATGTAAAATCCAGCAAACGGATTATGATGCAATTTTTAGAGTTAAGTAGCTTAGAGTTTTACCTAATATTGCACGTACGGTCAAAGACAAAAGTCGAGTAGTATCATAAAATAAGTAATCGCATACAGTTCCCAGCGAAAACCTTTGTGTCTGAGATGTTTCAACACAAACAATGAAACATTATTCTATGTAAATATGATAGTAGGTGAAGTTCGTCATGCGTATGTGTGCAAAGCGAGACAAAAATGAGTTCTTGTATATATAACTATAATTACTAATATTCCGTATATTTAACAACAGTGTCCGTATTTCAAATTTATGCTTAAATGTTCCGATAGCGGAGCGGATAACGAGTCTTATCACTTTGAGACGATAGTATATTAAGGATGGTTCAAATTCTGGTGTCTAATTCCACTCTTTGTTTTTTTATTACTAAAAAGAAACGTTATTTTTGTCTACTTCATACCCAAATTTAGTGTTTTAACCTCTTGTATGCCGGAATACCAGACATAATAGAAAAAGCATTGTGTCTCGCGTAGATCCACGTTCCGGCATACCACAGGTTAATAGGAATTAAACAAAAAATTTGAAATAAGTCTTGCAGTAAAATAAGAAAACTTCTTCTTTTCTAATATTAGAATAAAATACCAAAATGACTATTACTTCTACAGGGGATCGAACCAACAAGCGCTAAGTTTTAGAACGCACTATTACCAACGTACTAACTACGTAACTAACATCACTTGCGTTTCTACTTGAAATTAATAGTCACAATCATAATTAGAACAGGCGATAGAATAAGTGAGGCGGGTTTATGTGTATGTGTGCAATCATTTTATTGAAAAAGGTCGTAAGTACAAATTGCTGTGATACTATCGCTTTTAAAAATTGCTACTCGACTTTTGCACCTGACCGTACAACATAATGTTGCGGGAAATCTTTATTCCATGTGCACAAAATGTTACGCAAAAGCTAGTAAGTTATAAAGTTACTGGTGTTTATCTTTCAATGATGTTTTATCTGTTCCAAATAAATTCATTTTAGATATTAGGACTTTCTGTCAAAAAGTTGCAGTCCATGTTTGTTAGTAATTGATTCTATAAACGAAAAAAAGTAATGAATGAGTTATACTTACAAAGCAATGTCGGTGTCACGGTCTATTCAATTAGTTTCATTTCCGAAGCCTCACTCGACCTGAAGGATTTGTTTTTCTTAGTCACTTTGTCAACAATGCTTATGAGAAAATCAGATCTCTTTGTTTTGCAATTCGATGCGTTGCAAAAACTTGACTACAGTACATACATATTTATTCCACATATCTAGTATATAAAACCGCAACTTGAAAATCCATTTACATGGTCCGACCGAACCAAGTATAATGTTTATAAAAAGCAGCCTCTTTGAATATAAAAACCTGATTAGGTTTATATATATTTTAGTTTATCAACTCTCGTATTTAGTGAAACTCTTTTGAATTACCAAGTAATTCAAAACCTGGCAACCTTCTAAGTAATTTCATAAAATTAGAGGAAGCCTCAAATACGAATGTATTTTTCAAAATAAGTTATATAAAATATATTTTCTCTCTCTTAAACGTTTAAATTTGCTCTCTGATTTCTTTATTTATCTTATTTCTCGGGCAGTCAACATTCCTTTGCCCGGCTTACTCGCCGCTTATTAAAGTAAACTAAGTGTACAAGATTATCGTATAACTCTTACTTTTCTACCTGTCTTTTTGCCTTTATTTACGTCGTAGAGGATAGAGTAAAACATCCTGTTATATGTATTATAATTGATATGCATGCGTGTACTGTCAACCCTTTTCAGCTTGCTAAATGAATACCATGTAACAATTAAAGGGATTGAGTGTAGCATGTAAGAATTAATAATTCATGGAACTTACTAGGCAGACTTACAATTCAAGGCAAAAGCACCCTTAATCCAATATGGTACATATTGGATTAGGGGTGCTTTTGTCTTGACCCTTAAGCCAATATGTACCATTTGGGTGGGTGCTTTTCCACCTGGGCAATGCGAGGTAGCTATTCGATAAACGCAGGCGAGGCCAAGCTACGAATCTATGTGTCTAAATCCGTCAAAGCCAAGAGGTGTATGAAGCGGAAAACATATAACAAAACCTGTACAAGAAAGATGCGCTACAGAGGTTTTACGGCGATGCCAGTGCCGTAGGTACTGCAGCGATGTTATCTCCACATTGCCGACGTATGACGTATAAATAAGTTGTAAACCCAGGCTTGCTCCGTTCTTTATGTGCAGCATCCTAAGCTGAAATAAGATATGCGATTATACGTGGCAGATCTATCCAACATCTCTTCTTTAAGAGCGTTGGTAGCTCTTGTCGGTGAAGCTATCGCCACATATCTGTCTTCTTTTTTCTTTCTAACCTCTTGATTTGAATCGAGTCCTACTTTTTCGAATCTGGGATCGAAATCTGAAAGTATCTTAATTTGCTGAGGAACGGTAAAGGCTCTTCTTTTATTAGTACGGTCCAAACTGACAAGCAAGACCTCCTGATGATAAGCGGTTACCATAGCCTAAGATTATTTGCGATACAAGTAATCACATTGCTATCTCAGAGAAAATTAATTAAAATATGATTAAAAGAAAAGAATAGGAGAAGTAGAAATATGATTCTCTCACTCACCAGGTTGTTACTGGTTGGGTTACTACTGTTTTACTACTATAACGCCGCCGATTTGCTATAAGAAAGAGGTGCTTCCCTAGGCGAGCCAACTCATTCGTCCTGTCAAAAGAAAATTGAAAACTCTTACACTCGAAAAGAATTTTACTCCGTTTATAAATATCTGTATGTTATATAATTTTATGTAGTACCAAAAATATTTTAGAAAGGTGTATAAAGCTCTTAAACATTAGGTGGTTACCCCGATTTCCTGTAAGAAGGATTCATGTCACACATTAATATTCCAGAAATGTCTCATTGATTCGAAATTCAAACGCTTGCTTTTGTAATAAAAATAAGAGTAATAAATTAGAGAACCTTCGCACTGGCACCAAACCTCTTTATCATACAATCTAACATTTTTAGGTAAGAAATACGACGTTTTACGTGTTCTATAAATAAAACTACAAAAGCTTACATTACAAATTCGTGGCGCATGTCATTACCAACTTTATTCATAGATATTATTGTAACTGCCAAAAACACTGTAACAAGAGTGTGTAAAGTAACAACAAACCTTGGAAAGAAAATACCAGTTGAGATATCTTGTTTTTTTAAACATATTAATAAGTTACACATTGATGGAGAGCTCGATTACAAATGGTTTTAGTTCTCAGTACCAAAGTAATCATATGGGACCGTCATTTAAACACGCTTGATGCCAAAAAATATAAGAACAGGGATTTTATTACAGTGCTTTATTTAATACATCCTAACTAATATTATAAATGCGAATGTGAGTTAGTTTCTTACGTTTTTAAGCCTTAACTACGCGACCAATCATCATTAAATTTTTCATACATGATGTCTGGGGTCTAGAAAAGTCCATATGTGACCTTTCAACCAGAAAAAAGTAGGTACTATTCCCGAGGCATAGAAATTCATTGACAAATTCTACATTAACGCTAGCAAAGCCGCCAGCAGGCAAAGTCTAGTATTCCATAACTTTATTTGTAGTCAGAGTAAATTAACTAAAAAATTTTAAATTTAATGGGACGCGACCATATAATCCTGTGTCAGAGTGTACGCTCAATATATATAGGTTTACATACCATACTGCTGTTAAGCATTTCCAAACAAAAATCCAATGAAACTGCCTGGACCTAAAAACAACATAATAACTGACAGGGTCTGGCATAGGATCCTTTTATCGAACCTACCATCTTATGGAATTACAGTCGTCGTTGATGGCTGTAGTTGCATATCAATGACTTGTTGTCAATCGAGAAAATACATTGCTATGCGGATGACAGCACAGGTGATGCGCGTTATACCAGCTATCAGAATGTCCCTCGGAGCATGATACAGGAAAAACGAACAGAATTTGTGTCTACAGTCGAGGACTCTCTTGGACGGGCTTCGGAATGGGGTGAACAAAACTTAGTTTGATTCAACCCCTCGAAGATACAAGTGTGCGCGTTCACTGCCAAGACAGACCCTTTTATCATGGCGCCACAGTTCCAAGGAGTTACTCTCCGTATCTACGAGTGTATTGGGATCCTCGACGTGGAAATCTCGAGTAAAGTCCAGTTTGGGAGCCACTTGAAGGACAAAGCTAAATTAGCGAGCAAAAAGGTGGGTGTACTGAACAGAGCGAGGTGGTACTTAACACCAGGTCAACGTCTTGTACTTTACAAAGCACAGGTTTGGCCGCACGTGGAGTACTGCTCACATCTCTGGGCAGGGGCCCCCAAATACCAGCTCGATCCACTTGACTCCCTAAAAAGATGGTCAGTTCGAATCGTCGATGATCCCAGTCAAACGGATAGATTGGAGTCGTTGGAGCAACGGAGAGACTTTGGGTCTCTCTGCGTGTTCTATCCACTCTTTCACTAGGAATATTCTGAAGAACTGTTTGATCTGGTACCAGCAGCCCATTTCTATATATAAAGCAGGGTTCATCCATATCACCTGGAAGCGTTCAAATCTACGACGGTACGCTTTCAGCGATCATTTTTCCACTTACGAGCAAGCTCTGGAATGAACTGCCTGCTTCGGTGTTTCCCGAGCGCTATCATATGTCCTTCTTCAAACGAGGTTTAAAGAGAGTTCTTTTTTCACGGTAAGCAGTGGCTTTGCTGTATCCTGATATTGCTGAAGTCCATGCATGCAGCGGCTACCACTTCCCATCAGGTGGACCGCTACCTACATCCATATGACATTGACGACCTCGATGGCGTAGTGGTTAGTGTAACCGACTGCCACGCCTGAGGTCGCGGGTTCGATTCCCGCACAAGTTAACATTTGTGTGCATTAACATGGATGTTTGTCTTGGTCTGGGTGTTTCTATGTATAATATGTATGTATCTACAAAAAAAAAAAAAAATTTTAAGTATGTTTATCCATTGTCTAGTACCCATAGTACAAGCTCTGCTTAGTTTGGGCTAGATGGTGTTGTGTGTATGTGGTAGAATATTATATTATATTATTATATGAATATTTGAGGAGAGGAATTCTGGGTATCGCTCAAACTAATGCAGCTGGGCTGGGGAAGTAACGAGTCCACCTGAAAATCGCAGCGAATCAACCTTGTATTCCAGCTATACCACCTTCGACAATGATTGATTTTAAACCTTAAGTCAAAACCAAAAAAAGGCGTGTGCCATGTGTAAAGATTTAGGTTTGGTTTTGAGTTAAGATTTATCTTCGCGGAAGTTCACGGTGGTACTGCCGCAACGGCTCATCAACACGCATAAATAGTACGCACAAAGATGCCATTAACAGATCGCACTATAAAATCTAACACAGATGCTGCTTTGATCTGATATTAAGTAAAAAGTTTAATCCATCCGAGCATTCATATCATATTTGGACAACAAACTTCGATTTAATAACTATCACTGCGATAGTATTCAAGCGAATAAGCACATGAATAATCCTGAATATTATTCTAGTTCAAGCCATTATTCCGTACCACAGTACCCTACGTTGTGCTCTATTAAAATAATAATGAAACCACCAAACATTGTATCGAACTGGAAATTGCTTAATATACCAAAATTAGCGAAACATTTACGTAGATACATACAGAATGAGCTGAAAATCTACCCTGTATTTAAACCTACGTCAACGTTCAGGAGAAATATAATTATAGAAAGAAATTTGTTTTTTTTAAAATTATCGTCTCATAAATACAAATATCAAAATTGATCAAAGAGAAAATCTATTATGGATAAATTTAAATGTCTGAATTTGAGTGACATAATTAAATATTACTACTGTATTTTATGTTACTGGTCAACATCACCAATGACAACTGATATCTGTAACAAACATTGTTTCTGTTAACCAAATAATAAGTGTGAAATCTAATATTTCTAGGACTCCTGTATAAATAGGATCCAAAGATACCTAGCACTTATCCTTACGTAAAAATGCTTTTCATTTACAAAATTTTCCTAATAGACATGTTTAAAATAACAGTCGTCTTACTTACAAACGGCACTATTAGGGCAACATTTATTATAAGGGTTTTCATTTATATAAATGGAAGTGTTCAGTAAATCTCTTTTGTAAGTACATGATCATTTTAATTAACAAAACGTAATTACAGTATGGAATGCGTAAGAACTCTGAGAAAAATATAAGCAGGTGATCGAAACAACAAAATTAATAAAATTGTATTCCAGCAATGTATTTAATTTATAAATGCTTACTTGTACAGATTAAGCTGACTAGTCCATAGTGGTAAAAATAGTACATTTCAAAAGAATGTGTTGCAAGCAGTGAGAGTAATAAAGGTAATTTTTACTTTATAATTAAATTAGTCCACTGAAAATTTTAAACTTAATAAAAAATCAGTAGCACACACACTAACAAACAAACAAAGTCACACTCGAGCGAGCACATACATAAACACACACACCCATACATATACAGAAACACACATACATACATACGTATACAAAACAAGCACTCACGCAGCATGAACATGGTGTTTATTCTTTATTAGTCCTCACTACCCTATCACCTAGTTCAATATTAAATATACTTTGTTACTTATATTAAAAGTCTCATAATATCAGTAATATCACTCAGCTGTTATTGCCCTTGTTTCGTTCGGTAGGTGGGACTTGGTGATCTGTAATACAGGTATTCATATGCCTAACTCAGACACCAGTTCCTTACATTTTTCAGACCATGACCATAGATACATGTAAAAAAAAAATACTGACCTATTATATAAATGCGAATGTGAGTTTGTTAGTTTCTTACACTTTCACGCCGTAACTACTCGAGCGATCATCATGAAATTTCGCGTACACGTGTTAGGTGAACAGAAAACGACATGGGGTACCTATCATTTAGAAAAAGTTTCCGTTAATAACCTAACCTAACGTAACATATAGTTACGCGAGCGAAACTGCAGGCAAAATATAGTTTGATATAAGTGTCATTATGGATATAAGTAGTCGGGATACGTACTTTGCTTATTCATTAACCACTTAGATTTCACTGTACACAAAAAGGAATTCTATATTTTCCAAATATAAAAGAACTTTGATGTAGAGACGTATATTCAGTAACAGACGGCGAATGTTTTGGATAATTGACTTTTATATAAACAGACGCAGGTATCTGTAATCCAAATGATACGTGGAATCCGAAACATTTCTAATTATTAGTGGCTTATACGAACGAGATTATATTTTTTGTGTGGGCATTAAGACTATAAAAGCTAATAAATATAACAGCCTCGTATCGCAGATAAACATGACTATTTTCGAAATTAATTGGTTGCCTTTTTTCAATTATCGAAATTTAATGGTTTCCACAAAATATTATGAGATTTTATAATTTTCAGTTAATTTAGATATTAAAGCGTGTAACCGACAGGTGTTGTCATATTAAAAGTTCTGAACATACAGCATGTGCACATAATATGACAAATATTCATTGAACCTGGATGCATACACCTATGAAACCTTTCACCCGAAAGGATAGGTAGGGACTACGGATTTCCATTGCTGGGATCCAGAAATATCTATCTTACTTCATGACAATTTTGTAGCACGCTCGTTGGTTTACGGTACTGTTAGCCAGACCTTTCGGCAAAATGTCTTCATTCTGATCACAAAACTTTCACTTAGGTGTCCAGTAAAATATATATTTTAATTAATTATATTTCTTATAATTAATATCAAATATAATTCGTCGTAATTTATCATATAATTATGTAAATCTCAATTAGTTACCGTTTAATTCTACACGATATTTTTTGACAAATATGGCCATTCTAGCAATATCCTTAGGTATAGTTTACAACTTATGAGCAATTCATACACGTTTTCTTTCGAAAAGGTATTCACGATATCGACGAAATTTCATGTTCATATTATCAATTGGTAAAAGGTTTTTCTATGAGGGAAGCTCTACATTTCATGTTATTGCCGGGATTCACTTTATTCGTATACGTCTCTTAAATATGACTTACATGTTACATGCTGTAAAAGAGGTCTGATATATATCATCGACCCTAGCCATTGACACCATAAATATAGAATATTATATTTCGTTTCCAATACAATTCAACATTACCTCATATTAACTTAGTAACAATCAAAACGATTTATTTTTCGAAATCGGACAGAATTTTATAAAATCTTTATTAAATGATGCATTTTTAAAATCAGAACTGTTTTACTGTCAGATGCTTACTTTCATTCTGATACATGTGATTTAAGTGTCATCAAAAGCAAAAATAATAATGAGTGGTATCTGGACTAAAAAAGGAAAAATAAGCGTCATCAGAAAGACACAAAGCAAAAACGCGGTTTGCAGAATAGTCTTACGTTAAATACAAAACCTAGTATATGCTTATAATCTAGGCTAGGCTAAGCTAAGCTTATAACCTCTACATATTATCTTCAAAGTCAATGTCATGTCAAAAATCATTTATCCATTTATGTAACAAATTAACACTTTTAAACGTTTACGGTTAGGGGTTAGTGAGTTTACTGAAGTTACATTTATATTAGTTGCCAAGTTCACGTAAAGGGTTGGACCTATGAAAAGATACCTGCAATTTGTATACATGCATTTATGATGTTATACTATGTTCATTATCGATATCGATAAATATTGCATTACTGCCACACAGATAGGCATTCACGATAGTATTCACAAAACATACAATGAACTTATAACGTAGTTATAAAAATAGAAATCTTACTTCTTGACTGCAAGAACAGCGTAGTATTAAGGGATCGCCTCGCCATTGCCACTAAACCGATTGTTGTGAGTTTAAATCGCACACAGTTCAAAATTTTGTGTCAGCCACAAATGGTTGTTTCAAGACTGTTATTTTTTGTGTCGGTTGCTTGCAACTTTGAAAAGTTCACCGCGATACAGTACTAATATTTATTGTAGTACTACTGTGTAAAGGAATTTTTCTAATAAAGCTACTGTTTATGTCTTTAAATAATAGTTTCCGACTGACTTCAAAAGGAAAAAACGTTCTCAATTCAAACCGAATATTTGTTTCTTTTTTATACATTTTACGTTACCTTATATCTCCGACGTTTCTCAATCAATTTAGAAGAGTTTTATTTGAAAAGACTTACCTAAAATGTGTTCCTAAATAAATTTAGTCAAGATTTAATGGTGAGTTTCGGAGACAATTATTGAATTATCTTGCCGGTTGATAGCAAATTAGTAATGATAAGATTAAGCTTATGTCTCGACTATAACTGATATGCACATACACACATAATCACACCTGTCTATTTCCCAGAAGTCCGAGAGAGGTCGTGTAATATAAGCGTGCCTCATATTATTTTAGGACTCTGGTACATTTTATCAAGTATACAATCTTAAGAGTATTGCTAGTTGTAGACTCTAGCATTGGTTAATTTACGGAGACTACTGGGTCACTCATTTAGATTTTGAACTTGGAAAACGAACTGAATATTGTAAAATAATAACATGTAAATACAAAATAAAAACAAGTTCAAAGAGTTTAAATTGTGAAATAAAAATAACCTTTTTATAATTTCTTGCATTTTAGAGTTTTGGAAGACGGATTTAACATTATGTTAAAATTTTGTATTATTGCTGAATAATTTTTAGACTTACTAAGTATTTTAACTACTGAGCGTATTAAGCCTTCAGTGAGATTTTTTTTATGAATAGGGCGGTTGTTTATAACTGAATGGATTCCTTTGTAATGATTTTCTATAGCTAAGAAATCTTCACTTAGGAATTACTTAAGTTATCATTAAATTGTCGCTAACACCCGATTTCTAAATCACAGATCTACGACATATCAAAATGTAAGGAAAGCTATGTGTCTGTTGCTAATTTAGCTAGCCAATCACAGTAGTAAATATGATTTTTAACTACCTGTTATCAAATTTTAGTGTTGATCTGCTTTCAAAATTCGAAGGTGAGTAAGGCAGAAATACTTCGGCGGTTTTGTTACGTCAGCGCAGCATTGGCTTGAGTTAAACCACATTTCAACTAAACATCTTTAATATTATTTACATATACACTAGGATAAGTTCTCACGATATTCCAATTCTGCGAAACTGATCGATAATTCGGCATAATTCCCCGCGAATAGCTTCATAAACATTAGAGATGGATGGAGCTAGAAAACAAAATGTGCAAAATAGGCAACGAGTAGTAATGATAACAAAACGTCGAGACAACACATTTATCACTCAATTCCTAATAAAATACTTTGAGGAAGAGTACGGATATGTATCTAGTTTGTTTCAGTGAGTATCGAGTTAAAAGAACGACGCGGGGCCTCGCGGCGCACGCCGATAGGAAGTCTTTGATAGTGAAAAATGTGCTGCCATTGATTTATTGATTACGTTTTGTTTCAGCACTATATACTCGCATTTGTTCGTACTGTCCAATAAAATTGTGGAGCATTGGAAACAGTTGTAAGTTTCATTTCTAAATTTAGTACCTATGCTTGATTTGCTTTGTAGAGCTTTTATGATGTTTGTTAAAAACATTTAGAATTTGTTTTGTCATTCGATTAGGTATGTATATTGAATTTATACTCGTTTTTAGAGTTATATATCTAAGGTAAAATTAAAATTGATTTATGTGCGCCAAGACATTAAGCAGTAGCGCTATATGTTTTCATAATCAATCTGTCAATTGTTGAACATAATTAAAAACCTACTGTGTGTGGCCGCCGGTGTGCTGCTTCGACTCAATACGTTAAAGTCAATGTTATGTTTATTTATTAGACACAAGCACACTTATTATGTCATTTACTCAAATTAGCAAATAAATATATTATAAATGATTTTTAAATTGGTTCCGTAGCACAAGTTGGTGCTTAAGTATAAGTGCGATCGTGAAGTCCCGCAAAATGTTACTGGGATTTCCCGTTGAAAATTCTCCGTAGCAGCATTGAAAATATGCCCAGTAAACGGCAATATGCCTGCGTTCGGTTACATGGCATCTCAAAATATAGTTAGCGAAATGATATTGTAATAAGACTCTACTTACCCCCACGGGGATACACATGCTTATATCAATATAAACTTATAATACTAGCTTTTGCCCGTGGCTTCGCTTCGGTAAAGGTAGATCAGGTTAGATAAGGTTATGTAAAATAAAAATATTGCCTATGTTACTCAGTGATAATATAGCTTTATAAGCTTTATAATGGTAAAAGAATTTTTTAAATCGGTTCAGCAGTTTGTTAGTTAAATCCATATAAACAAACAAAAATCAAACCTTTGTCTTTATAATATTAGTATACATATAGATAAATCTCTCTAATAATAAATCCTAAAATAGAACATCAATTATTATTTTCCACGTAAATGTTCAAACCATTTCCTAATTTCCTCTTTAGGTAATTTCTAAGTAATCTGTACCTACATCCTATCCTATAAGTTACATTTTAAAAATAAATTTTCAGAATCAGAAAATTTTACGCCAGATATCAATAGTATATAATACCTAGTTATAGGTTTTCTCAAAGAATAGAATAGAATAGAATAGAATAGCATTTATTTGCAAATATGGGTAATACATTGACGACTCGATGGCGTAGTGGTTAGTGTAACCGACTGCCATGCCTAAGGTCGCAGGTTCGATTCCCGCACAAGTCAAACATTTGTGTGCGTAAACATGGATGTTTGTCTTGGTCTGGGTGTTTCTATGTATAATATGTATGTATTTACAAAAAAAAAAGTATATATGTATGTTTATCCATTGTCTAGTACCCATAGTACAAGCTCTGCTTAGTTTGGGCTAGATGGTGTTGTGTGTATGTGATAGAATATTATTATTATTATTATTATTATTATTACATAAGAAGGTAATAGATTTACATCAGAGTTCTGCCATATTTCACCGTTCGGCATGCAAACATTTTTCTTATATACTTTAAATTGCTAACATTTAAATTCATATTGATAAATTAAAAATTAAAAAATTATTACATTTCAAATTTGATTAAGTGTCAACTTAATTATTACTATATTAAATAAATTATGTCATTCTCATTAAAAAAAATAAGCTTAATTATTACATTATACATAAATAAAATAAAACTGTTCAAATGTAAATTGTCAGCAAGTCTAAATAAAATATAAAAAGAAATAAAATAAAATAAAAATCTTGGTCTGAAGATAAATAAACAAACTAACATTACGATTCCAAACAGTAAATAAATAATTAATTCATTAAAATTCGAGGTAATTTAATAAAATTTGATCGTTAAAAACTCATTCACACTGTAGTATGCTTTATCTATTAATAATTTGCGAAGTCTACTTTTGAATTGCACCGTTTTCAAATCTTTCCAAGCACTTGGCAATTTATTGTATACAACTGGGGCCATGCAATAAATACTTTTGCGCATCATAGTAGTTTGACACGGTAAATTAATTAATTTTGAATTGTCACGTCTATTTCTTGGGTATACATAGGACAAACGTTCAAAACGATGTGGATTGTTCTTCACAAACATAGCCGCTTCAAGAACATAGATACAGGGAAGTGTCAATATGTTGTACTGCTTGAAATATGGCTTGCAACTGTCGGTGGTTTTTAGCTTAAACATTGACCGGAGACATCTTTTTTGAGCCTTAAATGCTATTTCCTTATCGGTCGAGTTCGCCCAGAAAATGACACCGTAGCGTAAGTGCGATTCAGCTATACCGTAGTATGCCGCAAGAAGTGTTTTCGTGTCCACTATCGAGGATAATCTATATAAAGCAAATGCAGATGAACTCAATTTTTTACACAACATGTCGATATGTGCTTTCCAGTTTAAACTGCAGTCTATTTGTAATCCTAAAAATTTGGTATCAGTTACTTCATCAATATCGTCATTTTTGTAATGTATGTGAAGGTTAGCTACACAAGGCATACGTTGTCTAAAGTGCATTATCTTAGTCTTACTTAAATTTATATTCAAATTATTTTTATCTAGCCATTTAATTAAATTGTCAAGAGAATTATTTATGTCCGTTTCATATGTATTTACATTTCTACATGGGATCGTTATGGTACTATCATCAGCAAACATAGTTAAGGGATGTTCAATGGACGTGGGAATATCATTAACATATAATATAAATCCAAACGGGCCCAAAACGCTTCCCTGTGGAACACCAAATGTAATTTTACGTTCTCGGGAAACCCATATTTTCATACGGTTTCTAGATTTTCCTTGGCTTTTAAAGTTCGTAAAGGAACTTCACATAATACATAACCAGATCATTAAGAGACACATACCTGACAACATTAAATTACAAACTAAAATTAGCCATGGCTTTTACATAGTGAAACATGTAAATATACGAACCTGGCTAAAACAACAAAGAGAATTACGCTTAACAATTTATGTATTGAATAAGTAATGCATGCATATATACATAGTATTGATCCATTTTGTTTTAGCTGTCAGTAAATAAGACATCAAAATCTAAAATAAGCTTATTCTAATGCAACATTGAATATACGAACCTTAATTTGATGCTAGTACATTCTAACGCACCCTTTGGTAACGTAAGCAACAATATAATTAAGAATCACTTTTGATATTCAATTCGAAGGGGAAGGGGAGAATAGAATGTGGTATCGTCATAATCGCCGCAGGCTAGACGTCTACACAAAATGCATCTTATCTATTTGTAAGTTCTATAAAAATGGAATGTAACGAGTCGGATTTTCCAGTCGAGGCTCAGCACGAACGCGCCATCCAATAACGCCAAATTACAAACATATACATATGCCGCTACATTTCATATTTTACGTTTCGTTTATAAATACGAAATTGCGAAAACGCGTTTTCAGGAAAACAATATATTAATTATGCATGACCCAATTCACTATTTACTGCTCAAACAAAACTTCGACACCAACGTAATTAAAGTTAGCAAATTTAATTGGAATTGGTTTTTAACAGGCAAATGTGGAAATAAAATATTCTTCTTCCAAAGCTAATTATTCCCAAGCGGTTTGAGGCTGGCCATTAGTCTAACCAGATGCCGTTGTAATCAATTTCTGCCGTACTGACTTTTGAGTGCTGAACTAGAAAAATAAAAGGATATTTTCAGTTAACACGACGTTTAAGAGCAATGACTTTAAATATCTACGTTCTCGGTTAACGTTCATATCGAGAGTCGACACTGTGGTTTTGCATTAAGTAGACGCGTTCCCTCGTCATTGCCAATCATTTGGTAACAGTACGAATGCACCGGCTCACCTAAGGAAGTATCTGCCTCTAACAGGATATACTAATATGCCCGAAAGAGAAGGCGGAGATGCATAACTGCATTTAGCATTATTTCCTACAGAATAGCGCCAGCGTAACAGCGCCAACTAGGCACAGTTTAGGGGGGGGTTTGTATTTATGCTTTAATAGTTGCACTGCCTAGCTTGCTTTTTCTGCTTTCTAGCTTCACTGGATGGGCTGCTTGTTTAGTATTTATGCAAACCTACTTTACTCGACTCTTCAAGACGAGTAAGGTGCCGATGGTCTTAGGGGAGAGCGCAACTGTCGTGTAGATCCCTAAGACAAGTCTGGTGGGGAACCCTTCTCGTGGTTGCCCCCTGTTATTGGTCTAATTCCCTCTGAAATAGATGTAACTAAAACCACCAGACGACCACTGCCTGGGATGGAGAGGTCATGTCCCGGCGGGTCCATCGTCAAACGACAGACGCTGGATAGTAATGACCTCCTGCGTGTTTGTGCCGTGCGCAGGAACCCGTACGGGAGGATGAAGGAATCCTGGGGGTTGAGAACGTAGCGAGCCGGTTGTTGTTGTTCGCTGCCTTCAACACACCCCTTTGGTCTGGATTTCTCTTCACACGGGGAGCCGCTAGCTAGCCACTAGCGGTCAATCGGCTGTGACGTCCCGTCTGAGGGCCGTCGGCGAGGGTCCCTAACTGGGGGAGGGCAGACAGCGAGGCGCGGAACCCGGAGGTAGGTGTGCGGCTTGTTCTTTGGTCGTACACGGCCCCGGAATTCTTCGCAGCGTCGAGTCTCGTCCATCTCACAGGGTGTGGGCCCTAAGTCTATGGGGTAGCTCTGGCGATCGTGCGTAGAGCGCACGACGTCCCCGACTGAGGTCTCCGTGGCGGGTTGAGCGCCTCATAGATGATATTAACTCTTTAATAACTATGGCTACTAAAAGAAACCCCCTTTTCGCTGTAAATACAGCTCCCTCGCGGAACTCTGCTGCGTCCTCGGATGCGCAAATTCCATCAACCTCTCGGGCTGCTGCGTCGTTGGACGCGCAAATGCCCAACATAACACCGGCAGCGTCTTCGGATGCGCCAATCCGGAACACGACCTCAGCTCCGAATTCGCTGAGTTCCAGCAAAGCCAGGTCACAGACTGCGCCAAGTAGAGGTAAGGCAAGTTCTTTGGAGGCGCTTACCTGTGCGCGGCCCCGTCTCAGACGGCGCTACGCACGGGCAGAGCGAATCCGACGAATGCGCCGAACCTCAACAAGGCAGCGTCCACGACCCAGCTGCGCGGGAACGACATAGCTGCTTCCTTGAGCGGGTCGTGTTCCCTTAACTCCCCTGCCGTATCATCTGACGCGCCCCTAGGGGCTTCGTCTACTGGTACGGCAATAATAATAATAATAATAATAATAATAATAATTGTTTATTTCTCTCAAAAAGGTACAATGGTATTCTTATATTTATAGATACAGCAGAAAAACAGAACCTTGTTGAGAGCTGGAGTCTGAGCTAGGTTCGAAACCTGTGTGACAGATCTCCAGTCCTCGCAACTGAACACTACAAAAGTTAGCTTAGTAGCTACATCTATCAAACAGTGTCACAAAAACAATAATAAGAGAGACAATTTAATCAAAAAACCGTGTGTGTATTTCTGTGGGGTTTTTGTAAGTGTTGTGTGTGAGAGTTATGTGTGTTTGTGTGTGTAAGTGTAGTGTGTGAGTATTGTATGTTGTATGTATATGTGTGTGTGTATATAGTGCAACATTAACATAAGCAATATTATTTTATCGACTATTTTAATGTGCAAATTATATTTTCAGTGCCGTCATAGTCTAAGTCACCTAGCCAATGAGCAACTGTCTCTTTACACTCATTCTTGGTCATTGGGTACAAATTTAGAATTTTGTTTAGCCTATTGTACACGTAATTTCCTAGGAAGTAGAAACATCTTTGGGCTAGACTAGTTCTGACCGAAATTAAGGGACAAACGTTGTATTTTCGACGAACGTGGTCTAACTTCAGCGGATCGTATTTGGTATTTGTATGGGTCGTAAGAGTGAGGTTCAGAATAAACAATTTTCGCACCGAGAGTACATTACAGGTCTTGTAAAGTTCGGTGGTGGGATATCGGTACGGGAGCCTCCAACCTACTTTCAGTACCGCTCTTTGAGCACGTTCTAGCTTTAGAAGATGTGTTTTGTGTGTTCCTCCCCATGCAACGATGCAATACTGCGTGACTGATTGGCAAAGAGCTAAATAGGTGAGCTTGAGGACCTGAGTATCGACTACGTTGCTGAGAGCTTTGAAAATAAATATAAGTTTACGCAATCTGGAGGTAAGTTTGTCAATATGTGAGTGAAAAGAAAGAAGATCATCTATATGTACTCCAAGGTATTTAACACAATTAATTCGAGACAGAGCAGGGCAATTACACAACGGATGGGCCTGGACATTGCAGGAGTGAGCAACGAGAGAGTGAGAAGATGAAGAAGGCTTGCCTAGAGTGGTGAGTGAAAAGGTAAGATAATTAGTTTTTCCAGTATTGAGGGTGAGCCGATTCCCAGCCAACCAACTAGTTACTGAATCAAGACTTGACTGAGCACTCGCGAACGCTGATCCCCAAGTATCGCCGTAAGATATGAGGGCAGTATCGTCAGCGTACGTAAATATAGTAGTATTGTGTAACTGTAACTGACAGAGGTCGTTAATATACAATAAGAATAACGTAGGACCTAAGATACTGCCCTGTGGGACTCCATTTTTAACAGGAAGCTCATCGCTACAGTAATTACCGATCCTGACACACTGCCGTCTGTTGTCGAGATAACTTCTGAAGAGGGACAGTTGAATACCTCTGATCCCGAGTTTTTCGAGCTTTGTGGCAAGGATTGAGACTGAAATCGTGTCGAATGCCTTAGCAATATCTAAAAAGACGCCTATAGCTTTCTGTTTGTGGTCAAGTTTAGCCACTATTTCGTTGGTTAAGTCTAGGACTGCGTTACTCGTGGATAGTCCCGAGCGAAATCCATATTGTCGTGGGGACAATACTTGGGTTTTCTCTAGAAATTTGACGAGCCTATTGTTCATTAATCTTTCCAGTAGTTTAGAAAGAGTGGGTAAAATAGAGATGGGTCGGTAGTTATGCGGCCGGTCTCTATCACCTCCCTTGTGTATCGGGTGAACCACTGCAAGTTTAAATGCTTCTGGAAATGTACCCGTTTTAAATGCAAGATTACATAAGAACGTAATAGGTGGTAATAGATATTCTTTAAATTTTTTGAGGAACATGCCGGATATGTTGTCGCTACCAACTGCACAATCACTTCTCAAGTTCATTATGAGAATCTCAAGTTCAGACTCATCTGTTTCTAATAAAGCGAATGTGTGTTGGTGATAAGGTTGGTAAGAACTGTCGGCCCTCAAGGACGCCATCCCGGTGCAACCTGAGGAACCGAAATGGACCCTGGTTTCCCCCCGGAGGAAATCGAAGAAGAAGGGCAAGAAACCCCAGCAGGCCAGACCGGATACCCAGGCGCAGGTCCAGGCAAAGAGGAAGGTTGTTGATGAAGGGCGACAGCTTCTCTCTGAAGCCAAACCCGTTACCCGAGTAGACAACGTCGAAAAGGTCCAGGTGCAGGCGACGCCTGAGGCAGCGCCAGCGCCATCATCCAACGACCGTACTCGCCGCCGATCCAAGCCACGAGGTAAACGCGCAGGCAGGCTGGTGGCCAAAGCCCAACCCACCACTCCGGCAAGTTCAATGCCAGGGAACAAACGATCCCGGCCAGAGGACACAACCACGCCAACTGGCGACAGCAAGCGTGTGAAGCCGGCAACAAACAAACTACGGGGCTCTGCTAGCTACGCGGCTTCGTTTAGGGCAAACGAACTCTGCGTGGCGGTTATGACTGAGCCCTTCCACGATCTCACCGCAGAACAAGCTAACGCTATTCGCACCTGTCTGGAGTTGAAGTTTGAGGAGGACTTGTTGAATCCGAAGACAACAACCCAGACGGCCAAAGTACACTTCCGGGGCAAGGCGCACCACAGCGAAGGCGTCCTTAAAATGTGGTGTGAGGACGACGTCGCGCTGGAGTGGCTCCGACCTGCCGCAAACAACACGCCATCACCGATCGCTGGTACCAAGCTTGTGGTCAAACCACAAGCAGAAATACAGCGAAGAATACTCTGCGGACTCTTCATCCCTGAGCCCAACAGGGATATTGATAAACTACGCAGACTGCTGGCGGCACATAATGGGTTTGTAAATGTCAACTCCTGGTCCCTGGTCCGTGCGGAGAAACAGACGGAACGTGAAACGCCTGGCGTTCACCTGCTACTCCGGATACCAGAGTCGGACGTAAACACCCTGAAACAGCAAGAGCGGCGCCTCTACTAGCTCTTCGGGAATATCTACGTCCGGATCCTCGAGGAGGAAACCGACAAGACCGACAAGACCGAAGGCGCCGCTCAAGCTCAAACAGCGAAACCAGCCGGACCATGTACGGCACCTGTCGGGAATCCGTCACAACCACAACAGGACGCGATGGATGTTGTTGTTGTGACTGACACCCCGACAACCCCAGGAGTAGGAGAGTGCTTTCTCGACTTCGGGGGGAGTGAGGCCAGCGACAGCTGCCTCAACTCCTCTCCGTTTCGAGATTAGTCACACTCCCATTCTCCAAACCAACCTCCAGCATAGCCTCGCTGCAACGGCTTCCCTACGCAGAACGCTGGAGGAAAACCCCAAGACCATAGCCCTAATCCAGGAGCCGTGGATCAGGAAAGGCAGAATCTGTGGTCTCAACAACATCGGTGGAAAACTCCTCGTGAACACCACCGTAAGTAATCCCAGAACCTGTATTTATGCCCCTAAACATGCCAAAACACTTTTAATAACCGAATTCTGTTCTAGAGACTTGACAGCTGCCAGGTTTCCTGCAGCAATCAATAATCAGTCCTGTGATCTAGTCCTAGCGTCCGCTTACCTGCCAAGCGACGAGGACATACCATCGCCGGCACTGATGTCCCTGGTGGAATACTGCGCAAAAGAGAAGCTGGAACTCATCATATGCACTGATTCTAACGCGCACCACACCTTGTGGAGCAGCGATAAGTCAAACGCCCGTGGAGAGGAACTGGTAACCTATCTTTTTACTACTAACCTCCTTTTAGTCAATAAAGGATCGGAACCGACATTTGTAAACGTGAGAGCACAAACTATTATAGACCTTACTCTATCGACAGACAAAGCATCCCACTCCATTACCGACTGGCACGTCTCCAAGGAGGCGTCATGCTCGGACCACAGATGGATACGCTTTAATCTTCGTATAGCCTTACCCAAACCACAACCTAGGCGCGTCCCGCGTAAGACAGATAGTTTAAAATTTGTTAAAACCGTTAAATCAGCACTCGCTACTGCTAACACGCCGCTGTGTATGGCAGAAGTCGAAGACATTGAACAGTATGTTGATACACTCACCTGTATCATCACGAACAGTTATGAACAGAACTGCCCTCTCGTGACGCCCAAAGCAGGCCTCAAGCGTCACTGGTGGGGCCCTGAATTGCAGAAATTACGTCGCAAAGTAAGGCAACTGTTCAACAGAGCAATAAATACGCGACAACCAAATGATTGGGAAACCTATCAAACCACAAAATCAACCTACAAGAAGCGCATACGACTCCGTAAACTGGAATGCTGGAAGCGTTTTTGTACCAATATTGAAAACACCAGCCAGGCAACCAGAGTAAAAGGCATACTATCAAGTGTACCTGAGAACATACTAGGATGTCTGAAGAAACCTGACAACACCTACACTAAATCAGATGCTGAAACCAGTGCACTACTGCTAGAGACACACTTTCCCGGGTGCCAGATTAGCGATACTCACAACTGGGAAGTGTATACAGAACGAGCATGCAGTAGTCAAGATTGGACTGTAGCCCTGGACCTCATCAACAGAGAGAAAGTGTTATGGGCTATCAACAGCTTTCTTCCCTTCAAATCCGCAGGGCTGGATGGAATCTTCCCCGGCCTACTAAGATGGAGCGGCGATCTCCTAGCAGACCATCTTGTTAACATATTCAGAGCATGCGTCGCTCACCGATACGTACCACGAAAGTGGAGGCAAGTGAAAGTGGTATTCATTCCAAAACCAGGCAGGAGCGACTACACTTTAGCGAAATCTTTCCGGCCAATAAGCCTCACGTCGTTCCTCCTCAAAACACTAGAGAGGCTATGTGATAAAGAAATAAGAGGAAACACTCTAGCTCACAAACCTCTACACCCACACCAACACGCCTACAGCCAAGGCAAATCTACAGAATCGGCGCTCCACAGCGTTGTATCGCGAATTGGAGACGGATTAACCTCAAAACAATCAACGCTGGGCGCCTTCATTGATATAGAAGGAGCCTTTGACAAAACCAACTTTAACAGTATAACCGAAGCACTAGAAGCGTATGGGGTCGCTCCAACGCTGTCAGAGTGGATAAACAACATGCTGAAATACAGAGCGATACAACTCTCAGTTAACACAACAACCAAGGCAATTGTGGCCAGAGGCTGCCCACAAGGTGGTGTACTCTCGCCACCCCTATGGAACATAGTGGTAGACGACTTAATACGAAAACTGAACGGCAGAGGGCTATTCACAGTGGGATATGCAGATGACCTTGCAATTCTCGCGACCGGATGCTTCGAGGACACACTATGTGATCTCATGAGATCTGCCTTCAGAATAATCGAAGAATGGTGCATAAGCCATGGTCTATCGGTCAATCCGACAAAAACAGATTTCATAATGTTCACTCGCAAGAGAAACTCAAACAACCTCAGACTACCGAAACTTTTCAACACCGAAATAAAACCTACCAACGAAGTCAAGTATCTAGGGGTCATACTAGACAGCAAATTGTTGTGGAACAAACACCTTGACTACAAATTACAATGAGCATGCGTATGCTTCTTCCAATGCAGCAGAATGCTCGGAAAGACATGGGGACTCTCCCCAAAAATAACACTGTGGCTATACACCGCCATAATCAGACCAATAATAACATACGGTGCCATCGTATGGTGGACCCGGACTGAACTCAATACCGTCATCAACAAGCTGCAGAGATTCCAGAGAATGGCATGCTCAGCAATAACTGGATGTATGAGAACAACACCGACAGCCGCCCTCGAAGTAATTCTAGGGCTGGCCCCCTTAGACCTCTACATAAAACAAGAAGCGACTATGGCCGCAATACGGCTGAAACACCAGGGCCTGTGGGTAACCACTAGGAGCCCACATGCATCGATCTTAGAGCGAGCTATAGCTTATGAACCAATGCTCGCCGCTCCGTGTGATAAGATCTCCAAACAACATTTATTTAACAAAAACTACCATGTACAACTTCATGAGGAACAGAGAGATCAATCGGGAATTAACGAGGTCCGAGTCTACACCGGTGGCTCAAAGACCATACAGGGAACGGGTGCAGGAGTTCATTCCCTGGATCTCAATATTAACACATCTATGACACTAGGCTCACACAGTTCCATCTTCCAATGCGAATGTGTGGCCATCACGGAGGCCGCCACCGCGATCGATAGGAGACGGATTGAAGGCTACAGGATACGAATCCTCTCCGACAGCACAGCTATACTTAGAGCCCTAGAGAGCAATAGCTGCAACTCCAGGCTCGTTTACGAATGCCACCTTGCTCTCGAAAGAATATCCATAAAAAACACAGTGACCTTACAATGGATAAAGGGGCATAGTGAATCGCTGGGCAATGATGCTGCAGATGAGTTGGCTAGAAGAGGGTCGGGAACCACCACGGAAGGTCCATCTCCATTCCTCCCTCTACCATTCTCACAACTAAAAACATGGATGCGGCTTCGCACTCAGAGCCAACATAATAAACGCTGGGCACGGACAACGGACTGTAGACAGTCGAGAGCAGCCCTACCGGCCATCTCACCACGTCTGACACACCGCCTGCTCAACCTACAAAGATTGGACCTTCGGACCATCGTGGGGATCCTAACAGGACACTGTCCCCTGAACAAACATCTTTACAACATCGGAGCAACAGACAGCCCACTCTGTAGGGGATGTCTGACCGAAGAAGAATCTGCTGCCCATGTAGTCCTGGAATGTGTGGGAGTAACAGCACAACGTAAGGAAATCCTCAACAACCCGAGGTCACTCCGCGAAGCCTGCGAAGACCCCAGGAAACTTCTGTGCTTCTGGGCGGAGTTGGGCTGGCTATCTCCGTAACCGGCCGACTCTCACGCATAATGGACCAACTTAGAGTTCAAATGCGGAAAAGGGAGTCCAATTACAATTACAATTACAATTACAGGCACAGTTAGCGAGCATTTCGTGCTGCTACTTATTGACAAAAAAGCCCAATAACACTTTGCCTGACCTGGTTAGATTAACTAAAAGCTTAACAGCAGCGTTAGTGAATGTGACTGCTATTCACATTCACTACCGCTGCTACCGAGACGCAAGAGTAGTATAACTAACAGATTTCTACCGTTTCTATCTTTTATAACATCTTTAATTGCTTTTCTCTATGGTGGGCTCATCGCGAGTACGATTACGAGATATCCTGGTACAGTCAGCGTCTTAAGTCAATTAACATTCGCTAGATTTTTTCTCAGTTTTTACTGCAGTAACAGCTAAATGACAGTTATTTAATTAAAATTTATTACTATAGAAATTAAATACGGAAATGTTCATTCGTAATACACTGTTAATAAGGTGTGACTGTGTGTAAGCGTAGCCATCGGTAACGGCTAACTATCTCGTGAGTCATATGCATGTTGCCATCTGCAACAAAAATATATTTTCGTCATCCAATGTAGTGACGGCTTTGTCTCATCTCGCCTCTAGATAAATTTACTGTTATGTCATAATAAATGTATGTATGTATATAATGGCGTGTCGTGATGTCTAGACAGACGCAAATAACCCACACTGCCTACTTGCATGTCACTTGCGCTGATAACTTGCGTCGTATGTCGATCATTCACACGACGCATACAACCTGCCCTGCGCAAGTGCCTTTATTTACGCATGATGCACAAGAGTCTATACCATCTTTGCTTCATTTCTTAAAGCATTCTTATTGCGTGCGCAAGAACGTCATACAGTGATACACTCTGTGAGGCAATGTGCAATGTCCAAAGCACATCTCTTACAAAAATATACATCCTAACTAATATCATAAATGCGAATGTGACTTAATTACTTTGTCTGTTTTTTTTACGCTTTCACGCCTTAACTACCGGACCGATCATCATCGGAGTTCGTAAACTTTTCATCCAGGAAAAAGTACTGTGCCCAAGGGTTAGAAACTTATTGACAACGTCTACATTAAAGCAAGCAAAGCCGCGGCAATAACCACTAAAATATAATACTTTCATTAATAGATCCGTATAACTGATGACACAGCACTTGTATTAACTAATAAAATAGCTCTAGTGTTTCGAGAGTTAAAACAAGTACCGAGGGATCCGAAGCCATAAAAAGTTGGTTTGATATGGAGCGTCGTAAACTAGTTAATACGTTTAAAGCTCATATAATATAACCATCACACCTGTATTTCGTCGAACGACATCTTCGGTGAGATACACAGAGGTGTTGTATTGTACAAATATAGCCTCTTTTAACGCGTAATCTGCCAAGCCGGTTAACAGCCCGATTCAACTACACCGTGAAAAGCCGGGATAATCATTCACTAACTATACACACGCCACTGAGCTTCAAGTTTCAAATTCAATAGACTGCTGACGACTGCTATTTCTGTAGCTGATATGTTAATCTACACCCATACAATTAAATAAAATGAAAATGTTTGCCTGTTATATTTTTGGTGCCAAAACAATATTTTGAATGAAATATAAACGATATTTTTCTTTCGTTTTTTTGCTTTGTTCTGGGATCATACGAAAAATTATTTTCATCGACTGATGTTTTGTAAATTAACATGTTTTCTTTTAAAATTACACGCAACTGATCCTGGCACTTTCTATCTTAAAGTTAAATCATTTGTTTATTATTATGTTTTAGGTCATCCTCAAACATATCGCTTTTAGAAATATGACGAGCCTTGCATATTAAGTCTATAAAATGTATTGTACTTACATTTAATATATATATATAAGACTGCACTGCGTAGTGCAGTGGTCGGCAACCTTATCGTCCAAAAGAGCCAAATATAGACAATCCACAAGTGAAATGTATTTAAAGAGCCATTTTTAACTTGAGTTGTTTTAGCAGAGGACATTATTACGGGCAAAATTAGGATTAAAAGTACACTCTCGAGCTTGCGTTTGTCTAATAAGTCTTAGTTTAACTAATAGAAAATTAAATAAAATTTGGTGTCATACTTATAAGGCAAGATAATAAGTAATTTTCCGTGCCTGCACTAAACATTTTGTGGAAGAGCCGCAGCCGAGGCGTTAAGGAGCCGCATGCAGCTCGCGAGCCGCGGGTTGCCAACCTCTGGCGTAGTGGATTAAATGGACGGTGGTCTCACCACAGCACCTCGGTGCAGTGGGTTCGAATACCTCACGGTGCAAAAAAATGTGTGCTCCAAAAATTGTTGTTCCGAGCCCGAATGTTATTTGTGTCCGTTGTTTGAATATTTGTAAAGACCCCCGATTCGGGTATTGTTCCTAGAGTGGAAGACGAGTTTAACAAATAGCTCATTAGCAAATAAGCTCATGGAAATGTAATAAAAAGTTTATTTGATTAACCATCTGTGAATAATACCTAGAAGTAACATTGGTTAAACTCGCAGATCGATCTACATGTTCGCCGCTCCGTTGCGGGCCTCTGTTACGATATTACATATTGTTATAAAATTAAAGCATATTTTAGTATTACATAGGATAGCTTATTGGATACATATTTCACGGGATATCCAAAGCAACAAAGTAAAGTGATTTCATAAGATTTATGAAATTGCTTTGCTCTTTCAAATGAAGATAAAAGGCTTGAGGCAACGTGAGCGCACATTTGGCAGCCACGTGTAATATTGTTCTTGCGTCCAAATAGTTTTAGCAATCGCCGAGGAAAATCGCTATAACCTAATTCCCTCGGTCGAATCTCGTAACTTGGGAACAAAGATAAACATATGATATACGTTTTACTTCCAACTGTATATTATTAACTGACGAGTCATTCGCCGAAGCTACAGCTTTATTAAAATCAGTCCATTAATTTAGAAGTTGTAATGTTGTTGAAAAGCGGCCGTGGTCTGTGGAAAGCGCCGGGTGTTATATAAATCGCTGTCAGTGTCGCCAGTGAGTGTGCACGCTCCGCAGGTCGCTATATATAGAGCAATATTGAAGAGGAAACGGTTATTGTCTACCCCGTCTAAAGGGTCTCGCCGGACTCCTATTATCCCTAATAACATTTCCCTTTACCTACTAGTCTGCGTATATGAAAATAAGCCTGTTTGTTTGCGCGTCGACATGGCTTCTGTTAAATATAGAATGAAACCCATTTCAAAAGAGTCATAACAATTTCAATGTTCATATGTGCTTGGGATACTTTGACCGAATTCACACGCGTGTCATCAACACTGAGTTATATTTTATTAATGCATGAATAACTGATAGCTGAAATAGTTATGATTTTACATTTATTATATAGATTATAATGAATTTGTATTAATTATATTTTTACTCGCAATTTATAAAATATACCCATTGCTTAAATTTAAATCCGAAAATAAAATAAATTGGGCACTTGGTGTATAATGAGACCGGCTCTTGCCACGGCGGATAGAAGAGGCGGGAATCTCGGCAAAATAAAAAACCGGTTAAGTGTAAGTTACTGTTCCGACATCTCTCGCCCCAGATATACACTAAATATCTAGCGCAGTTCTACAGCGGATATAGAACACTTTTGATTTATCACCATCCACGTAAATTATACATTCATGAACATCGGTGAATACGACAACGTATAAACTTTATATCTTGACAGTCAGCTTGTGACCACGGCCGGTGTAACCTGGTCGAAACGTCAAGCATAAAAAAAGTAAACATTATGCATGATCGCGTTAATACCCGTTACATATTATATATATATCTTGACAGTACCCAAAAATAATACGTACAGAGTCGAGCCACTTTATATATAAGCGTATAATAAATAATCGTCACTTACAACAGTAACAGAGGGTCTGACCGCGTACATTAGAATGAAATGGAATATTACGAACAATATGGCAAATCCGGAGCGACTTGGTAATTTACGTAGAAATTTGTCACTAAGTACATAGGTGCGAAGGCGTTGACGTGTTCCGGTATTATGTGGGCAAGCTGATCAATTTAACGAGGTCAGCTACGCGGCTGTATTCCCCTGGGTTACCGTTACTCTCGCCGCCGCCGGTGGCCACTTGACTTCAGATTGCGAACCTATTTGCCTCCATTAAATATTGATGTTACTAATGAATAATGTTTTGTTAGGTATATTTAGAAAGCTTTGTACATGTGTTTAAGAAGTACTTTGGTTTTATCGTGAAAGGAAAGGAAACTTTATCATCTGTTGTAATCAGCGTCGACACACTTATATTTTAGTTCTTGAAGCGAGAGGAATATCTTATTAAATATCAAAAACTCGCTTAAGTTATATGGTTGGGGCCACGGCAGTGCATACGCCAAGTCGAGGTGAATAGTGGTTCTGCCGTAGCAATTTTTACTTCTGGCGCACATGCTGAATTTTTTAACGTTTTTAAGAGTGTAACTCGTTTTATGTTTACACTATAATTATTTAATTCCAAATATGGAAAATTTGTTTATATTAACTTTTTATAGTATATATATATTTAATTATGATATAGATAAATTATAAAAAGACCACTAACTAGTACCGTCCATAGCTCGTCAATTAAATATTATACTTTTTTTTACAAAAATACTCAGATTTCTAGCTGCTTACTGTAGCTCTGTCGTCACATTTTGCTTTCTGCTGACATGAGTGCTTTTAGCAATCCCTGAACTAAAAACTTTGTGAAATTCATCTAAATATAGAAAACATGGTCCGTGAAAGTTTTGTAAGTATTATGTCGGAACTAGATCTTAATGTGTTAGTTAGTTCCGACTTAATAATTATATACATTCTACAAAAGAACTATTATTAATTTGCTACGTAATCTTATACATCACACATTAAAAGTAGCGAAGTAAACACGCTAATAAAGTAACCAGGGCAATTGCTAAATAGGATCAAAAAATCCTAGGCACAGGCAACTATTTCTATTTAACTGCCAAGTGACCACAAATTAATGTATCAAAAGGATATCGCCAGACCATGAACATGGCATCTGTTTTCATAAATTGTTACTACAATCTGCGAGGCTTGGCGTTACCTTTGCGAGTATTCTCTGGTATTTTCTTACGAAAATATTCATATATTGCTAGAAGTATTATATTGCTGGAGGAAATTTTCCCATTCCGTACAGCAGTTTAAAATTTTAAGTAAAATCTACAACAATGTTACGCAGTAAAAGAGCCATTTAACAAAGTTTGTAGTAGTACTGTAACACATTACTGGGACATTATTAAACCTAGAATTGTTCTCAAAAAATAGTTTTATAACAATAACAAAATCAAGCAACGGACATTTGACTCCGCAGTCGAACATCCAAATAACCAGCAAAGCAATTCCTGTAGACTTGAAATAAGTTATTTTGAGGGTCGTAATTAAATTATGAGTATCCCTTTGGCGGGTCCGCGAGCTTAATAAAAGCGTAATAGTTATATTTCGAGGGAGGGCGGCTGCTTGGTTGCGCAATTACGACGATTACAGGGGACGTTATTTACCCAACTGCGGCGAAACCAAAGAGGATTGTGGTGCGTTTGGACTTTCGCAGGAAATTAGAACCGGTCCAAAACATAAAACGATTAAGTGATTGTACTTCCGTTTTGGTTAGATTGTGTGAATATTTTTATGTTAGTTATATCAGCCCGCGTCACACGTAGCCTTGTGGGAATCGCTACGATATCCAGCCAAATATAAAATGGCGCCGCCACTGTATCTATAAATCTCGGTTATGGTTTCTACGACGCCCAGTTCCTGTGTACACGTTACAGTAAATGGCTGCAATCGATACTAATGTCAAGTTTATATCGCTTTGAGTTCGCCAACGACACCTGAAAACACCGTGGGTATAGAAAAATGAGTTCAATTTTGTACATCTTTCGATTTTACGAGTCATTGTTATGAACACAGGGGCATGAGTGAGTCTAAACTGCTACAGTTCTAATACTTTGCTACAAAACGCCCATCTTAAGCGCTTAAGCAAACAAGGATAACGCTTAACTTATTGGAGTACTTATGCAAAGCCCGGCAATTCCGCGGCTCGACTACATAATGTTATGACATAAAGTTAATGAGGATTACGCACCATCGAATGGCGTATAAACGTCATCAATTAATCGCTAAACATAATAGTAGGTCTACACTGCGACTAAATGAAAGTGGCTTCGGAACTTTGCTCATAAGCGTAGTTCCCGCGGAAGCGGTGACTCAGATGCCAGCCGCGAGTTACATTGATATGTCCAGACAATAAGCTTGCGCTGCATTTACTTAGTAGCTACCGATTCTCAGAACTCGTTACGGCACAAAAACGATGCTTTCGCTTCTTACTTTGTTCTATTAACAGAACAAGAAAATGTTTACCTTTAGTTCTTCTTAGTTGTACGTACCTTATTATTATTTAACCTGTCAATTGTTGAAATACTAGACATAATTAAAAACCTGGGCTTATCGACTCACACAACTTCTTTTTCAGACGGTGTCGTTTCGCACTCAAGTTATATTGATGTGTGCGAATCAACACTTATAATTTTTTTTTTAACCTTTTCGTGCTAAACAACCTCTAAGCCAAAACCTGTTGTGTCTGGCCACCGGTGTGCTGCTGCATCTTAAAAGGACAATCTCGCCCTAGTTACTGTTAATTAAATAAAATATTTCCAACTGCAGATAAAGTAAGTAACGCTTCTTTCAGAAGTCTATTAATAATTTTACGGTAGAGCCGCGGCAGCTGAAAGCATTCCAAGATTATGCTGCTTCCTCACTTTCTCAAATCGACAAGGCTATTAACTCTTCTACAGGTTCCATTATAAAATTATTATTATTTCACGATGATAAATTAGAAGATAGAAGATATTTTAAGATCTATTTTATTTAAAATCATCCATTTTATCCAACACGTATCATGAAGGTGATTATTGCCAAAGTCGGGGTTCGGCTGGCACCCAGACACGATGCTTTCACACATAAGGTCGTATTAACTCATTGTAATATGTGAAAATCCTTAAAAAAAATTGCCTTTATTACTGTTTCTTTCCTTACAATGACTAAATGCTTACTTACTAAAAACTAAATTAATTTAATCAGTTTTAACTTGCATTTGAATGTTCGGCAACTGGATGTTTGTGTGGAATAGCTTGTCTATCAACAAAAGCCTCCTCTAAAGATTTCCACGTATTTCTGTCTCTTGCTAAACGGGTCCATACCGGACCAGCTATTTTCTTGAAGTCATCTTCCCATCTTTTACTATGTCTTGGCTACCATTCTGTTACTAACTTAGTCCATTTCTCTTTACTTTCTCTTAACATATGCCCCGTCCAACGCCATTTAAGGTGTATGTATGCTGTGTGTGCATTTCTAAATTTTGTTTTCTTTTTGGTTTCTTGTAATTTCACTCTATCCTTTCTTTTTATACCTAAAATACTCCTTTCTATTGCATTTTGGCAGACTTTTAATTTACTTTCTTGTAGTTCTGTTTACGCCCATGTCTGACACCCGTATAGTAAGCATAGCATAATGCATATTTCGTATACTTTCTTTTTTCCTTTCGTTGGCATATCTTTATCCTTCATTATTTCCCTAAGAAACCAAAACAGTTTCCAGGTATTAGTTATTCTTCGTTCTATTTCTTTATTCATGCAATCATCTGCAGATATAAGTTGGCCCAAATATATAATATATTCATTTACATATTCTATTTCTTCGTTATTTATTGTTATTTGTTCGTTGGTTACTGTTTGTTGGGAATTCGTCATAACTTTGGTTTTAGTTAGGTTTATTGTCAGGCCGGCCTTTCATCGGATTGTTGCTGCAACATTAGTCCCAGAGTTCTTGCGTCCTCTGAGAACAAAATCAAATCATCCGCGAAGCGTAAATGGTTGAGATTTTCGCCATTTATATTGAGACCATTTTCGGTCCAATTTAGATTCCTGAAGATCATCTCCAGCACTGCTGAAAATAGTTTAGGTGACATTGGATCTCCTTGGCGTACACCTCTATTAATAGGAAATTCGTTACCGGTAGATTCAAGTTTAACTTGTGCTGTGCTCGTTGTGTATACGTTTTTAATTATTCGTATGTATTTTGCTTGCTCCCCTTTTCTTTTTAAAGCGTCCCATATATACTCATGTTCCAATGTATCGAACGCTTTGTTAAAGTCAACGAACCCTATGAAATACGTTTTATTATATTCTCTATATTTCTGTAAAATTTGCCTTAGAGTGTGTATATAGTTGAAAATTTGTTGGTTTTCTTCTAGTGTATTGGTAATTCTACTTAGTACAATTTTTGAAAATATTTGATAAATTATGGACATTAAACTGATCGATCTGTAGTTTCCTATATCGCCCTTGTCTCCTTTTTTATGCAGCAGTATGATAATCGATTTACTCCAGTCTTCCGGGATGATTTTCGTTTCTAGGATTTCATTGAACAAATCTGTAAGTCTTGGTGCTATCACTGGTAACGTAGGTTTTAGTAGTTCATTTAAGATTAAATCTGATTCAGGTGCCTTATCTAGTTTTTGTGTTTCGATAGATTTTATTGTTTCTTCCTTTAGAATTGGTTTAATCTCCTCTTTATTTACTGAATTATAATCATTGATTACTTGTTCCTCTTTACGACTTTGGTATAGATTTTGGTAGTATTCCGTAGCAATTCCTAATATTTCTGGTCTATTGCTGGTCTTTCCACCATCTTTATTTTTCATATTTGGAATCCAGTCCTTTTTGTAATTCATTTCTTTTAGCGCCTTGTTTATTTCTCCTGTTTTTCTATATGTTTTTGTAATGTTGTTAACCTTTTTGTTTTCTGTTCTCTTCTAAGTTGTTCGCTAATCTTTTTGCTTATTGCTGCTATCTTTTGGCCATTATATTTTTCCTTTCTTTGTTGTATAAGTTCTTTCCGATCTTGTAATAATTGCTTACTTTTAAATGATATCACTGTCTACTAGTCATATTAACTTTTTTAGTTTCTGTTTTTAATTGTTTAAGCAATCTGTTGTATTTTCTTGAGTCGATATACATTCATTTTCCCCACTTTGCAAGGATATTTCGAGGTTGTTCAGAAGTAAATGCATTCGATGGCTTTCATACTGTTGTGAAATTGTCGTGCTCTTTTAGCACATGTCCCTGATAGTTTTGCTCTATCCATTTTAAGAACTGAGTTAAAATTAAAATTGGTTTTAATAGAAAAATCTTTGAAAAATTTTATATTGTTAAACATAATATAGTCGATTTCGTTTTTATACCGGCCATTAGGAGAGATCCATGTCCATTTCTTTGATGGTTTCTTTTAGTAAAAACTGTTTAGGATGCTTAATTTATTTTCAATAGCAAAGGATACTAATCGTGAGCCGTATTTACTTCTATTCCTAAATCCATGTATTCCTATGGTATATTCTTCTCCTCTTTTTTGTTTGCCAATCTGTCCATTAAAGTCGCCCATAACTATTATGTTTTTGGATGCATTTGCAATGGGGGATCGTAGGTCTTCGTAGAATTTTTCTATTTTTGTTATATCTTCTTTTCTATTTGATTCGGTAGGCGAATACGTCTGAATTATAGACCATGCTTGTTCTTCCTCACCATCTACAGGTAATGGAATGTTGAAAAGTGCAATCCGTTCTGAAATCTCTCTTATTTCTTGTATGTTTTGGCAAGATTTCTTTTAGCCATGAATCCGACTCCGTATAATCCGGGCGTCGCCCCAATATGGTGTAGTATGTATTTTCTATGGTCTTCTATTCTTTCCTCAAATCTTCTCACTTCACTAATACCAGTTATGTCCTATTTTATTTCATCCAATGCTAATTGCCAGTTCTTGCAGTTTTCCTGTGGTTCCTAGTGATCGACAGTTTATAGTTGCTATATGTATATCGTTATATTTCTTTTTCTTGTTATTTTTTAACTTTAGATTTAGGGTCGTGGTCCTTTTCCTCCACAAGGATCAGTCAGCTTGGGGTAGGATGTTGGTTTCTAATTATTTGGTTTTCTACATTTTTATATTGTTGTGTTTTCCGGTTGCCGATAGCTAATTGTTATCCTCCGTAGAGGAAGAGAGAGAGTTGGATCTGCCTCTCATGATATTAAAAGCGTTACGCTTATTATTTTGTGATGGCGTCCAGACTCGTTGTTTTTTTTGCTTGTGTATTGTCTCGTGGCGATGAAGATATTTTTCTCTTCTTTAGAATAATCCTCTGTGATATATATCTTTGAGATTTTCCCGGACTTTCATTACTTCATATTTCTTCCATGAATTGACAAAGGAATGTAAAACAGGTCTCGGCTTTCTGTCTGAGCTTTTCTTTCCGATGCGATAAATGTTGTTTATTTCAAAATCCCCAATGTTTACATTTAAGTTTTTATTAAATATCTTCTTTACCTCTTGTATTAGTCCTGACGTAAATTCTTCATTCTCTTTTAATCCAGAAATAATAATTTTGATTTGCTTCTTTTCTCTTTTCAAATATTCCATCTCTTTCTCAAGGCTCACCAATTTTATCTTTAAATCATTATTTTCTACTATAATAGGCTTAAGTTTTCCATCCATTTTCTCCAAGATTGAATTAGTTATAGACTCTTTCAGTTCAACCGTCTGTTTCAGCATTTCGATTTTCATTTTATCAAATAGAATTTGAAATTGATCTTGCATGTTTAAGTTTTAACTTCTTTGCGTACAATAGAACGCAGTGGTAGAATGGTAATTTTTGCGTTGGCAATACCGATGCGATGAATGACACTGACACTGTCGACCTGACAGTGACTGATAGTGAAACTATGACGTTTCTAGTAATGTCCTGTGACAAAATTTCTAACCTCAATCCGGTAGTTGTTGGTTCTTACAGTTATAATCTGTTTTATTTTCACGATTATTGCACCAGAGTCGATAGTTCCACAATCCACAGCACTTGTGATTATATTTTTCACTATTCACCGTGTCCAATAGCCCGTAAATGATTTTAATCACAATAAGTTTGAGGACTGCACTACAACGATGTTTACGTTTCGAGCACCGAAACCAGACCACATAAGATTGTATTAACTCATTCTAATATGTGAAAATCCTCGACCAATTGTTAATATTAACGATTGCCCATATTCCAAATAAATGTTACAATGTGATTGTTAAATTTCTCTTTTCTTTGGTTGATAACTACGTGGTGCCTTAAAAGAAGTATGCAATAAGGCATAAGCTGGAGTTATCGAATGTATGGCGATATGTGTCTCGAAGAACTTGGTATACCGCGCAGGTGAGACCCCGGGCGGCAGCTACTAAAACAATAAATAAACGTACGAACTTCTACTTACACATACTATATATTGTTTTATACAAGACACAGTTACATTTCTCACACTGCAGTGAAGAATAAATTTATAGAATGTGCATGACAGAGAAAAATAAAACATTCATCTAGAGTTTCTGATAATAATGTCACCCGTCAACACTTTTATTCAACACGGTTCTCGTTTCATTTTCAAACTTGTCTGTCACTGTCAATTGAACGCGCCGACCCGTGCTCGGGGTCCAATTAACGTTTTAATAAATGGCTCTCTGTTGCATATAGTCGAATACCTTTCGAAGTGAACGCCGCGTGCCGTGTTCGCCATCCCTCCGTACTCCCGCAGTCCCGCACTCTAGTCTTGGAGCAATCCGTGTCAAATTGACTAAATTTATGCAACTGCTGTTCTACACAACCCTACGCATCAGACGTCATAATTGAGAGGGGATTGCGTCTGAATAATGTATTAATGCACATAAAGTAGAAGCCGAAATGACTGTCATCATATCCGGCACTTAAAGCTCTCATTAAAAACTTGCGATACCCTTTTATTTTACTAATACAATATTCACTTTGAGTAATGAGTCCCGAGAGCCGACTGCTGACTGACAAAAGACATTATTTTGGAGGGCTTTGATGATTGAAAGTAACATTGCCCCGACATAAATAATGATTTTTTCATAATGTTTGGCCACGTGCGAATTTGACAAAAGTTGTGTATGTATTAGGTACTTATCATAGACCCAGTTATAATGAGTAATACATACATCAGAATCCTTTTTCACAATTCATTCATTTAGGTACTGCTTTGACACTAATACAAAGTCAATTCTTGAATTCATTTAAGCTTTATTTCCGAAAACCGAACAGAAAACTAATTAACATAAATAGAATTATTAAAAAATTAGCTAACTGTCCACAGTTTCAAACGTATTGCATCGATGAAAGTATTAAATCATATAATATGTCATATCTTGTACATATATGCGTTTTTTGATGGCATATTATGAGAAAACATATGAAATACATGTACAATATTTATTTAAAAAGTTTTAATACAAACAAAAAACCTCCAATCTACACTCAGAGAGAAGAAATTTTGGCAAACTATTCCTTAGGATACATATGTTATATAAAGAGATGCAAAATATAAAATTCCTTGTCTCAGCCATTTGCGCTGTGCGTTGATACACCAATTAGTTTCTCCTTTTAGATGTTTGTACATGTTTAGACGAAGACAGTCAATAAACAAAAGATTTAACAAAAGTTAACAACTCGACATAAAATTGTACATAGAATAGTTTTAGTGTCAATATTACAATACCTATGTGCAACAAAAAACTGTTAAATTAAATATTCTAGCCAATCAGATGAATGAATCTCAAAATAGATAGCTCCAATACGCTTTGAGAGTCAAGACAAAGACATCCAATTACCTTCTGTTCTGAAATACTGTTTCATTCTTGGAACACAACCTACGAAACAGTAGATATAGCGAGGTTCTGTTTCGTAAACAGTTATATCAGTATTATATTTTAAATAATAGAAAAGTGTGAGTTGTTCGTTCGCAGGCAGAAGCCCGAGCGTCTCGCTCAGTCGACTTCATGATATACGCGGGAACATACGCAGCTGATATATTATTTTATGTTATCCTTTCATTCTCAGATAAGCGTGAAATTATTCTGATATTGTACGATGCTCTCTTAGAAACTTGAACATCTCAGACTGATAGCGAAAAATACGATTATTTATTTTGTTATTATCACTAAGTAGAGCCTGAAACAATGTCGACATACGTAATGTTTTCGTAAGTGTATTGTGTATCAAAAAGGATGGGGGTGAAATAAAATTTTGGCTGCTCATCTTGTTCGTGCCCACGCGGGCCTGGGTTCCCCCAAACTTTTTTCACCCTAATGATTTGCTCTGGGGTTCTTTTGAACCCATTGTTTATTTTGGAGCGATTTCTGAAATTGTTTTTTTTACACTTGATGTCTCTGTATATATTTATACACATGGACATTTAGGCTATTTTCCTTGGCACGATATTGATATTGGAAGCTAGAAATCGCTGAATGAAATCGAACGAAATTCAAGCAGCTAACAAAAATACTAGCTTAATATAGCTAAAAAATACTTTAATTTAACATTGTTTACACTCACATTTCATTTTATAGTGATCAAAGAATATATTTCATTTCTATTCTCTATAAATTAGATCCCTCCTAAAAATACATTGGTAATCAGCCGTTTGTGGCTGTGACCCCAAAACGACAGAAAGGCGGCGGAACAATTAAAAACGCTTCCCTGAAAAATAAACCTGATATTCTGCTTTTCCAATATGATTGCTAAGTGAAACCGTAAGCTGAACAGAAACCGTTTTATAAGATTATTCTTTTGAACGACTAAATGCGGCAGGTCCACGATTCCGATCGACTTTTGCTGCCTACTTTTCGCACGACCGCACACAACATACGCGTACTGAATTATCTTACTTTCACTTCGTACATTTCATTTGCCAAAATTATATAAACTAAGTAGTTCCAGTTCAATACATACGACAATCAAAATCCCATCGTGTCGAGTTGAGTTGTCATCACATTTTCATGGACCCTTTCATCTATTCATACACTGAAGTTTTTCATACACTTTCACAAACTTTCATTTACCTACTTTCGCGGTTTTGTGTAAAAGTTATTTTCCTTCTCGTTACATGTTTTATCTGTCAAAATGACATACAATATTATTCTGCATATTACTGTGCGACATATACGTTAATAAATTCTGGGATAATTTAAAATTCGGGGCAAAATTATTTTTCCTTTCTTTAGGAAAAAAGATATACAAAAATAATAAATTCTAAAGGTGTATAATGCCCTGAGAATAGGAATGGACAGAACCATGTGTCCCAGTTGGGCATCCACTACAGCCCACCGTAAATAGATGAGTGCTTTGCCAATAATATTATCCGATGTCGGTCGCAATATACTACCTCTCTGGGATCCGATAAAATGTACAACGTATTTAATCGTATAACTTTTTGTGCCTCTTTTACCAATAGCAATGTTGAATTCTAGTACTAAGTAGATAAGCCTACGTGCTGAATGAAGCTAGCAGTTTCCGTCGCATGATCGAGATCTAGTGGCTATTTGTTCAGCTATCAATGAAGCAAGATATATTGAGGGCGGCTCCCACAGAGTGTAAGCAATAGAATCACCTCCCGGTCCCCGGAGCACGGCAGTGTTCGACGTTCGTCTACAAAACACCGCAACGTCTAAATTGCCTCTGGCGACGCGTAAAAAGCAATGAAAGCATTTTCACATGACCAGTTTTCATTTCACCGACGCCCCTCTGATCCCTGAGGAATTTCAAATACTATCTGCAGTAACTAATAATACCAAGGGCGAGGGCACCCCCGCTATGCATCCTCGTAAAACGTATTGTTATTAGAACCATCAACCATCTAATATTTTATTTTATAGATATTTGAATTTTTATCGGAGGGAGAATAACACACAATAAAAAATCGCTTTATCTATTACCAAAATATCAAATCTAAAATTCGAACACTTATTTATTTAAGTTAGGTAACACATACGAGCGCAGTTGATAAAATGGATTACAACGTATGTCGGTGCTAAACCACAAACATTCTAAAATCTAAAGAGAAAATTTCCTTTTTCTTTGTAAGCTAGTTCGCTCCATTACACCGAAGATAGATTAAGCACCTCTAACGAGTCGTTACACAGAGCACACGGTGTACCGCACGCCCACATTCTTATATTATTCTATTTATTTTATACATCCCACAGTAATGAATATCATTTGAAATTTTATAAAGAAGAAATAAAAATATTTATTGAATACTAGCTTTTGCGCGCGGCGCCACCCGCGTGGTACGTACATCAATAAAAAGTATCCTATGTTCTTCCCCAGGATTTAAACTATATCTGTACCAAATGTCATCTAAATCGGTTGAGTGGCTTAGCTGTGAAAAGGTAACAGACAGACAGACAGACAGACAGATAGACAGACAGAGTTACTTCCGAATTTATAATATTAGTAAGGATAACATCGTCAGTTAACATAGATCAATATTAGAATCCACTGGATGCCACAAGATAATCGACAGTTGAAAGAGCTGGACTTCCCTAAGGACTATATAATCTCATAGCAACAAATAGTGGCAAAAAGGAAAGCAACTTTTACAATAAAGAGAAAGACGACAGACTGATAAAAAGTCGACATGATATTATGTCGCAAGTGGCGCTGAGCTACGTACACTGAAGCATATTATACCTACAGTCGAAGTAAGTTGTTCTCGTGTTCGTGCGACAACACTTGGACTAGTTATTTGTGATAAACATTTCTGTTACTGTGCCTCGGTAATTAGACCTCTACTGGCTCTACCATGTTATTAGTGCCTACGTCAATAGTACCTGTAACCGGCTTTTATTTGCACTGACGATTTTTGACCAACTAGCTAACAAGCCTTTCATTATGTTATCGTTAGTTCGCTGTAGAACTGCGCCTCGATATTTTATAATACAATTACTTATTTCCTAGTTTACATGCACGCAAAAGTTCACGAGACATTTTTCCTTTTCCCTTGTATCGAGTCGCGTGAAAAGGATGAAAAATTAATGAGGGTAAAGTAGGACGTCTTGCGAGCAAAACAACAAAGATATAACACAGTACTAGAAGGATAGCACGACTCCCTAGTACGTATTGTTGTTTAATAATAAATAACACTGTCCTTTGACGATTCATATAATTACGTATCCAGAGCCACATGTATGGTTTTCGTCAAGGTTAATTCGAAACATACATTTAAGCCATTGAATTCGAAAATTTTATGTTGTTGCTAAAAAGCTATTTGTTTCTGCGTGTCTTTGCATTTATACTTAAATTATTAAATGAACTACGTTAATGATTGAATACTAATATTCAAATAATTAAGGAATTTGGTATGTCTGTAAAGTTTTCACAACTAAACCGCTGAATCCCGACGAATACATCAGCCAGCAAAAAACGTGAAGGAAGTCGTCGTAATCAACTCTTAAAAAATCAAGCCAGTTAATTATTTATTAACATTTATACAGAAAAGCATTTTCTACTAACCTTCATAAACATCCAAAATTAAACAGTCGCTTAGATTTTACGAAAATTTGATAACAAAACAGTAGACAAAGAGAAACTATATATGTTGTTGGCGCACACAAAATCTACTTATGCTTTTAATATGTAGCCTGCCAGAGTTGAACAACCATACTTCAGAGCATATTATGATAAAATTGTAAAGATATTATTGTTGTAAAGAACCAGTAACGTTATCACATTCACCTTTCGTTTCAAACAAGTACAAAAGAAAATAACAAATAGGGAAGTATTTCCTAACTAAAGACATATAAATAAAAGTGGTTCCCGGTAAAGCTCTCTTTTCTGCATCAAGTGAGTTTGCTCCGACGAAGCTTTGCTCGCTGTTAGCTTTACACGTGACTTATTAGAAACGAAACCATTATAATTTGGTGAATGGATCTGTACGTAATCAGACCTACCGATGAGATTTATTTTAATCATCTGATACTTAAGAAATAAAACATGAGTTTACTATTAATCAATCTAATGCTTCGATGTTAGAAGCTGGTAGCTAGTCTACCGCAATTGAGTCCAGCGCAGAATTTAGCCACAATGCACTGTGACTTAGTAGATCATACAAATTTCTGTTTGCAATTCGAACCCACATCATTTGGCATAGTGGCAGACTCCAGGCGACTAAGCCATCCGTTTGAATGGCCTAGTAGACTAAACCTGGGGACTTAATCAATCTCATAAAGCATTGTTATTGCATGCGCTTGAGCTTTAAGAGACAGTGGTAAGTCCCAAGGTTTAGTACTAAAATTAAGACGGTTGACAACATATCTCTCAGTTGGACACACTTATCTGTGGAACGGAGTATATGTAATGAGATTTAATGTACGCATTTTGGAATAAAGAAGTTGAGGTACGCTGGCTCTTTGTATACTTTTATGAATTTTATTTGACAACTTATATAACCTTTTAATATACAATGTAGACCTGTTATGTCATTGATAGTGTAATCATGAACAAAGTTTAAACTTCTGTCATTGCTTATTCAAGTTCATTAATCTCAACGTCTGGGCAATTTAAACATTTGTAGTTTAAGCTTTGTTGAAATACTGTGCCCTACTTACATATTTTTATCTAAAATAAAAAAACAACTATGTAATAAAATCTTATGGATAATCAAGTAGATACTTTCATGTGTTGTCGTATGAATATGGGAACTATAATGACTCTTCCCAACGTTTTACTTCTGAGCAAAATACCCTCTCTGCTGTCCCGAGGGTGGAATCAGCTACATTGAAGGGTAGCTCTTGGCATTACGTGGTCTCCGCCCCATACATAATATATGCATTATCTTTGCTTCACAAATTGCTGTGACGTGGCGAAACGTGTTTTATTGCTCGTCTTTAACTACTATCGACTATGGTAATATATGTCAGACAAATATTTATTATCTGTTTATATTAAACTTATTTCGTATGGCAAGACTATCGTACAAAATATTTTCAGGGAAGTTTTCTTCGCAAAAATTCTGAAAGCGATTTCTCGCAATCAATTTCCCCATTGTATGAATAGCAATGCCATATACAAGTTTCCGAATGTCAAACAAAAGTTCATAATATATGTTTTGATTCGTGGCACTTCGGAGCAGCTTCTAACATTGGTGACCATTAAAACTTTCGCTAGCTTCAAATATAGTTTTAGTTTGTTCAAGGCATAAATCGGGGAGTTGACACTACGGTGGTTTACCGAACGGCTACATAATTTAAAGGTCAGAGCTTAATTGCTTCACAGAGGGTAGATGATATACTATTTGATTTATCAATATTGAACACTAGACAAATGCCAACTTGTTGTTAATAATGTGTTTCATAAACATTATTTACCACAGCCAAAATGCCCGAAACTCTGTCGAACGCTTCTGTACACAAAAGTAGTGGTAGCCCAATTGTTTTAAAATCAAACGATTATTACGACAGACATATCGTGTATTCAATCCCCATGTTACTACCGTAGTACAAATAAAAAAGTTCTATGGTTCTACCGACGCGCGACGTAATGCTACTCCGTAGTACTCTTATTAACTCTCCACCTAATGTTTATGTTCAAACATTAGGCGGAGATAATAAGAGCACTAATATTAATCGTAACTTTATTTACCACTACCTTCCAGCTACCTTTAAAGCGTTATATTGTATTATCTGTACATGCAATAATTCCAACCGACCTGCTATTAAGACACCTTACATAAAAAAAAAACAATTAGTTGTTCAACTTAGTGTTAAGCCCGTTAACACAAGATCCGAAAAGTGTATACACATATTGTACCATTTCTTACAGTAACAATCATTCAATTTAGCGAATAAAAGCTCTCACAGCTGACCTATATCATTCTTGATTGTAATGACCCTTGTGCAGAGTAAAATCCGCAAGTGGGGGCACCGACGACCGACGCGTCATACCAGCGCAACTTGTAACCCGTATGATTAACTCGCAAATGTATCCCGCGAATAGCTACCCTTGCGCCGTGTCGTATACAAGGAACATAAAGTACCACCAATAAGTAACAATGTAAGTATGGTGTACCTGTTGATTGTGCAATACTTAAATGTAGCTATGTAGCTATGTACATATATTATCTGCCATGCTTTCGACACTTAAAATGACTGACGGCTTCGCACTCACTTTGTGGCAAGCAATAATTGCAACATTGTGTGTTGAATACCCAACTGTTGTTTCTTACGTGTGTACCTCAGAACTTTTTCCTAGGTGAACCGATTTTGATGATCTTTTTTATTTGAAAGCTGGTGCTTTCCATTTGATCCCCTTTTAATTTTGATCAAGATCTAACTAATAGTTTTTGAGTTACCCTTAATAATGCGTATTTGGTTGTGTGTGTCAGCCGCCCTCGCCGCGTGCTGTTTCTATGTATGTAATTGTTCATGCCAATGTTATGTTACGATTATAGTAACACATCTCACGTTTAAGTAGTTACAAACCTACCTTGGCTGACACCGACTCCATAAATAACAATAATTGTACATTCATGTTAATATGTATATATTAATATTAACGCATAGATTGTACTTTAGTAGAAACATAAGTTGATTGTAAGTTGTAGACACAAAAATACGCAATGATTTTTCAACTTTATAGTGCATCTATCGGTCGGTTTTCATTTTTGTTAAAATTTTTGTTTCATTATCTAAATGAATGGTACCTCCCAATGTCCTTTCTGTAACCTGTTGACAACGTGTATGCAAAATACAATGATGTTCGGTCGAATAGTTAAGACGTGATAGCTTAACAAACCTTCACAATCACATTTATAATATTAATTTACGCACTTTATTGTTGAATAATAATTTATAAACACAGTGTTTTATTTAAACGAATTAAAGTCTCAGATGTCTGAGGTGAAATGCAAGCAGTAAACTTACTTAAGCAACCATTACTTTACATGCATTACATGCATACATTACATTACCACTTTAATTGGAATCTATCGAATTTAATTCGATACGTAAAGAACTATAAATTCAATACTCATAAATACAATAATTAAAACCTCGACTTATATTAGGTATACAGTCATAATAATATCTAGTCTTACATTTAAACGAAAATTACACTTAAAAATTAAAATAATTATACAGCGGTTTAGTTTGTTTAACTTTTGAAAATATTTACCTATTACCTGAATTTCAGTTCATAAAACAAAACGGGAATTTGTAATTTGGGAATGTGTAAAAATAAATATTTCTGAAAATTTGTAGTCAAATAAATATTTATATTAAATTAATTTCAATTTAACAAACATAGTTTTCCCTTCCATGTAATTTCTCTGCTAGAATTTGAATCAACTTATTAACGATGCCAATTAAGGCTTTGGTAGCGTATTTACAGGTGCTGTCTTATTCCATAACAAAGTATCGATCTACATGTCAATTAATGTAATACACAAATATAAGACAGTTGCCCTACCTACCGAAATATCTTGGTCATCTGACTTCATAAGTTCTCTCTAAAATAATATCAGGCATTCTGTTTTTGCTCGCTTGATCCTACTCCTGACTGTTTCTAGCTTGCCTAAATCCTAAAATTATAGTTTCAGATTGCAGATTCAATAATATCATCTATACCTAAATGTAAGATCTTCTTCTTCTTTCACTATTATTTACTAACCTTAATTATTGTTTTATTTTAATTAATGTTGTACCTGTTAATGTCTCTTCGATATTACCAAAAATAAATAATTCATAGGATAATACTGTAATTGATTCCATTTAACTTTTTATATACTGACGGATTAAAGTTTGTCATCACTGATAGGATTATGTACATATGTTAAAAATTATTATTAGTAAACCAATTCGTGTTTATCTTGTACTGCTAAAATATCATACATTTACACAAAAAAGGCTCCTGGTGAGGCAGTAGAAAATAACTTGTTAACATAATAAATATTATAGCGTTAAAACTGTAACGCTACGATAACTACAGTTCAGTTTAACTTTATTTCGGTACAACCAGGGCACCGTACAATTTGTCATACAAATAGTATTCACCGTAGAGCTTTAGATGCTTCGAAATTACACATAGTACACTTTTTGTCACGGAAAAATGCAATTTACGAGCCGCGCGTCAAAGGTGGCATCATATTTACGCTCAACATTTTATGTTTACACTTTGAAAGTTACCGTCCATGTTATTGACATCCTTTTTTTGGTCCTCCATATTAGCCACAAATTCATATGTCATCCATTTTGCCGCGACAATAATATGAAAATAAAACTTATGCTTTATACAAAAAGCTTCATAGACAAATTTGCGCGGATATTATTTGTTCTCCTACACAAATTTAACGCGCATTCCTTTTTTAGTAATACCATAATCTGATTACTGCTACACGCAACAAAGGCTCCCGTTTTTATTTCAATAGTAATATGTACATTCCAAATTTTTACGTTTGGTACGTTAATCATCACATATGCATGTCATCGAACGTTTAGGTACAGATAACAATAATAGATCTTCTTCTCATTACTTTCCGACTAGCCAAATTTGACGATCAACTTTGTATATTGCTTTTTATCTCTCGTAAGTTGGAAGTAACATTGGCATTAGCGTGAAGATTCGAATATTTCTACAGTTTTATAATAATATTGTAATAGCGATAATAATAGCGTTTATCGCCCATCGCTAGCCTATAGTCGCCTTGCAATAAAATTGCGTATTTCATGCTGCTACCACAAAATACACATTAGTCAGCAAATTGTCAAGGTCAAAAGTGATATATTCATTTACTTTACAAAATAACACGTGCTTGACTTAGTATAAGGGTCTATGAGATAAGTAGGTACGCCTAGTCATAATGTGTATTCTGTGAATTCTGTCTCGAGAAATACTCAGTATGGAAGAAAGCAGAATTTGCGTGAAATAATTCTTGACAAAAAGTCCAAACAAACCTGTTACCAAACCGGTTAATGGATTTCAGACTTCTCTATTTGCAGTAACATATGTTTTCTAGTGTATATCGTACATATATAAATATATACTTTCTTTATTGCATTCATGTCTTTCGTTTAAACAAATTAGCCCAGTAATTAAGTAAGCTATTAAGACTGCACTGGATGACTGAATGTAAAGAAGTCTTATCAGAATGAAGGTGAAGTGAATACATGTAATGTTTCTCTTTTACTTTATGATAATAATATTTAAAATTTTGTACGAGAACACATACGAAAAGCTGGGATTATAAGAAGCTACGAACTCATCGGAGGAGAATGAATACAAAGAAAATATGTAGCAATGGTTGGCAACATGCATGTGCGTAGATATCTAACAAATGATTATAAAGCTTGTATTGATAATTAGCTAACCTAAAAGCCAACATTTCTTATTCGGTTTTATTAAAAACAAATTTGTAGAAACAATTCGCTGTAGTGAGTAACAAAGTTAGTTTGTGAAGAGAAAAAGGCTACGTATTTCAACTGCGTGGATTTTTCATAGCAGAACAAATATTTTTTTAATACAGGCTTACTCGGTATATAGTTATTATTCTATATAAGTATATGTATTATACCTCTGTTATTGATCTATAATGAAAATAACATTTGTTTTATGAAACTGTCACCAGCTTTTTCTATATATACGTATATATATATAATATATTTTACGATTTATTAATAAAAACATAATTAAAAATAAATTATAATTAAAAAAATCTTTGAGGTAAGAAAGAATTTTGCGATCTGTCAGGTGTAGATAGGCAGGTCTTCTGGACTGCTCTAAGTGGTTTGAGTTCGATCGCTAATTGAGACTTAAAGTTGTACTACCCAGTTGTGGGTGGTACAACTTTAACTACTTTAAATATTAGGGTAGGTACCCTAATAAGAACTGTAGATAATATCATCATCATCGGGCTATAATAGTCCACTGCTGGACATAGCCTTCCCCTAATGAGCGCCATAGCGCCCTGTCTTCAGCTTGCCGCATCCAGCATCAAGGAAGGTTCATAGCATATAGATAATATACTACTATAATAATAATTTTAAAGTCTTATTGGTCTAATAAGACAAGTGTGACTGTTGGCATAAGGCAAATTCCTATGTGTCAAGAAGGTATCCCAGTCTAGGCTGAAGTGTTGTTGGATTTTTGTAGAAATGTGCTCGGTAAATTGTTACAGGTGTACGTATAAACTGTGAGACCTAAATATAAATGGCGAACCAGTCAAGTATTTCACCTATGGCTAACCCTTTACGGAAAGACAGCATAATGCTTTCTAATTATATTCTAATTACGAAAAGGGATTTTAGCTTTTTCAACCGGACGAACGCGTGTATGATATTAGAATATTTACATGCTTAAAGCCGTTACGCAGATTAAAGTCAAAATGAAGACGGATTATGTTAATAACTTAATACTTGGTACGTTTTGTTGACATAGAGTTTATGCAAATGTTAGGTAAGTTTGTATGTTTATCACGTATTAGTTTCTAAGAGGTCAGAGTAACGGGTGACTCCTATACATAATAAGTAAGGAAAACAGCCAGAAGGCCCCCTCAGCGTCCGCCTATAAATTAGAAGTAAGTAGAGCACATGGGGACTATTCGACACTCACGCAACTCCATACAGTACCATACATATTCTTTATAACAGATGTAAATTTGTTTATCCTAAAATGTTCTTATATCTATAAAATCTCTAAGGAATATGGTCACGTTTTGCTCAAGTGATGGTTAAGTAGGACTGTTCGTTCGTCTACCGTCAGTTGGCACTTATGTATCTTAGAAAGCAACGATAGCCTAGTGGCACATCATTGGACTGCTACGTAGAGATCTAGAGTTCTAGCCCAAGGCCCACGCACCTCTAACTTATCGAAGTTATGTGCATATTAATTAGTTAATTATTATCGCTTGCTTAAACGGCGAAGGAAAATATTGTAATGAAACCTGCACTGTCTGAAATCTCCCAATAATGTTCTCAAGCATATGTAGAATTTGTCAACCTGCACTGGGTCAGCGTAGTGGACTACAGTGTAATCTTTCTCACGCTGAGAAGAAACCCTTGCCCAGCAGTTGGGCAGTTTAGATACAGGGTCGATATTATTACAGAAATATTTTTGACAGAATGATCTGGACATTTTAACAACATCCTTGGTGCTGTGATAATTATTTCTGAAAAGATGGAGGTTTCACGCATAAGATTTTACGCTTAACGATTTAGATCTATATGATTAGCATAGCAATCTGCAATAAATTAAATAAGTATAAAATTGACTGTAAGAACCTATGAAATTGTTCAATCGATCTAAAAGGCTCTGTGATTATTAAATTTTGAGTTTCATATCGTCAAAACATTTGGCAAATACGATACTATCCCAGTGGGTATTGACTTATAATAAAATTGCTTTTGATAAAATTAGATGAAAGTTAACAGTAATTCTATCTATCGAAAGTCATATATTGTCTGAAATATGGAATTAATTGGCGAACATAAAAATAGATTAATGTCCTATAATAATAATAACAGACGCTTTTAGAAAATATATGAATAGGCATGCTGATGATAAAATATGATGTTGTCCTGCGTCTAGCTAATCCTCCAATTGCTTGATTTAATCAAAACTATAACGTTTACAGTGTTATTTAATAGTCGCTAAAATGCATTTCTAAATTGATATTACATTAATGACTTTACTTTAGCCTTCATAAAGTTACATTGGCAAGAAAGTGTTATGGATTTTATAATATCACACGCCAATATATGTATGTGTCGGTTAGGGATTATATCACAGTGGCGCAATTTCATCTAAATGAACTACAGTTTCTTTAACGGCATTTTCGTGGATCACATATATCTGGTTCTACTGGTCAGAATGAGATGAGACTTGTGCTAAATAAAACCCTAAGCGTAATACAAATAACATCATCATCAACTACTAGAACAAAAATGTTGACGGCCGTACAGATAAATATTCCAAAATTCATTTGTTTGGTTCAGAGGCTACAAAATTGGTTGTCTTGATCCGTTTCCAAAAACCTCCAGTATACTGACACGGCCTTGTTACAGTTCTATAGTATAGACATACATTTCACCAGACATATACTACGAAATAGGGAGCGAGCTTATTGTAATCAATCGAACACAAGTACAGATTCAAAAACCCAATAAAAGCCTGCCCATCCTTTAATTGAATTTATATTTTTAATCGTAGCTTGTGGAATGGTATTACTTTTTTTCTGTTTGAGCTTCTAAATGGTCTTTGTTATAGAATTTCTGGCGGATACTGTTATTCTATTAAAAGGTTTTTAAATATTGCATGTCAACGTCACGCAATTAGTGAAAAAGTTGCAACGTTGCACCGTGTATTGTCATGACTATGTATGTATCATGACGAAGTTTAAAGGGCTCTGTAACTAAAGGGTAAAACGTCACCCCTGTTTGTAATTTCATCCTGACCGTATATTGCTAATGAAACAATAAAATATTTTTTATTCTCAAAAAGATAATAGTCTGTCAAAGGCATCAGTAATGTGTGTATAAAGGACACCCACACTTTATTTGTGGAGCACACAAATTTTTGGCTCGTTTGTGGATCCCCACAACACTTAGTGCAGTTAACGACTACGCCATATACGCAGTATATAAAAAATAAAAAAAAATAACATAGAAATACTTTGTTTTACTCGGATACTGCCTGCAGTTGCCGAATAAAATGGCTGTGATTTTTACACCTGCCTTCCAGATGTCAATACAGTGCCTGCACTATAATGACGTCTGGAAAGCAGGTGAATTTTATGAACCGCAATAATATAATCGTTTAGTGAAATATCGGAAAAAAATAATTTGAACTCGATACATGTACCTGTAGGACAACAAAAAATCACTGCATAGGTCTTCAAATAAAGGAGACAATCTAAAAGAACTGGATAGGTAAGGTAAGTTGTTGGTGTTATATACGCTTCTACAGCATATTACTCCCTGCACGGCAACATCTCGTCGCATCGGTTATCATTGTAGCTCGCATATCACTATTTTAAATAGCTACTTTTTTAATATAACTGCGTAGTTTTTATGACCACAGTGCTTTTATTCTCGGTTGTTCGCTATACTGTACCTTTATTACATTTGTTATACGAACAGCAACAGGGATTTCGAAACGATAAGTTGTTATCTGATACATAATGTTAACACGACATCTAAATTAACAGTCCACGCTCAGTTGTATTGAAAATTATACGCTGCCATATCCTGTCATGTAAATGTTATGTGTGATAGATCTCTTCTTAGTATACACTTTTTTCGTGAGATGTTAGTAGTGAGGACTCATCTGTGGTTTAAATCGCTGTCGCCGCGCCGAATATTGCTGGTTCGATCCTCACATGGGATAAAAAAAAATGTGATTCACAAATAGTTGTTATTTGTGTCCGTTGTTTGAATGTTTGTAAAGTCCCCTGCGATACAGGAATTATTCCTAGTGCAGAAGTTGTCTCTTAAAAACAAAAAACGCTGAGCATCTATTGATGCGCACCGCGTCCATATTCTGTGTCTCATACTACACATCAGAAATAAATGTAGTACTTACGCTTTAGTACAAGAGTCCAAAATTCTTTACCCCTACGACATTTTCTACTAAGATTTCCACAATAAATGTTGTTGAAGGTAAACTGCGTAATTATGCATGTATACTCGCTATTTTTAAAGGTGGGCCATTTTTCTTTGTTTGTTTTTACCTTGGGCTGCTAGGGCTTTTAGATCGGTCACATCGCTTACGAATGGTATAATATATGAACCGAACCACACTCAAATAATATAATAAATGAAATGCAAATTCAAAACTATAAATTGATGATCTTGGAACATTTTATTTATCCATAAAACTGTAGATACAGAATCACCAACAGAATAGAAAATTGTACCTAATACAATAGCGTACACATACCGTGCAAGCATTTAGATATTCAAAAATTATATTTAGTAAGGGTGGGTACCCACACACCATGAAAAAATATTAAATAGGGTGAGTACCCCTCAAAAACAAAGTATAGTGTGGAATATCGATCAAAAGCGCTTCTTTTAAAGTATTATTGAAATGTTTACAAGACAAAAGCATACATTTTTGTTTGTTTAAATTACAGAAGCCAATATAACTATATGCATAAAACCTATTGCTTTTCAAACAATATACATTAAACAACAAAACAATTGTGGCCGTGTTGAAAACAAGTGTTGTGCTTGGTCCCTTGCCGCACGTATTTTCGATTTTATTTTAAATTCAATACAATGTTATTATACGAGTGTAGCAAAATAAATAAATAAAATTATAAAACCAGTTAGTACACCTTAAATCACAACAACTATTTTTGAACCAAACCCACATAGGTCAGAGCGCTATCGATCGCAATGCTATTATATGAGTGTACATTAAATTATTATGATATCACTTCTCACTTAAAGTTCTTTTGAGATCTCTGCCGTCATTTTCGTCACTATGCACCATATTTCTATTCAAAACCGAATCAAAACTCGTTCAATATTCTCATTACGATAATTAGTGCAACAGACAGATGAACAAAATTATAATAAATTATACTTTAAAAAACTAAAAAACACGCTTTAAAAAGCAGGAAAAATTTTTAAGTTAATGTAAAAAAACGTGGGGCGGCGCTTATTAAAATATCTTAGAAAGCACCCCACACTTTTTTACATTAAAATTATTAAATTATTTTCTACTCTTAAAGCGTGTTTTTTAGTTTTTTTAAACTATAATTTGTTTTATATTTTTTATCTTTTTTTATATATTTTTTCTAAATTATTGTATTGTCATTGATCCTTGATAAGTGTGCAAAGTTTCAAATCAATCTGTCGGTTTGAAAGGGGTGAAAACCACGTTCAAAGATTCCATAGATTCAAAGATACATACCAAGCTAAAATGCAAAAAAGGATTATTTTTGTATTCCGACGCTCTTAATAGTACATTCAAATTTTTCTTGTAAACGTAAGTCCAGTGCGGTTTAGCAGAATTCACATATCTTCGAGAGTATTATGGAGAACTCTCAGACATGCTGGATTCCTCACATTTTTTTTCATTAGCGTTGAAACGTGCGATAATTAAGTATTTCATTATGTATAATTTAATTAAAAATGTTTGGTTTACTGCATATAGATCAGTCGCAACCAGAGTTACATAAATAAATAAACAATAACTTAATATCAAACGAAAGCAATGTCTTTAAGTGAAAATAATAACTATTATTTTATGTATGTATTTTAGTTGAGTATCTTAAAGTATATATCCTTTGCAAACACAGATAGTATTTCGACTCATACGTCAACGTACATAAAACGTATTGGTGCCGTGCCACCTACGTACCTAAAAACAAAATACATTTTGTGCTTGAAATAAATAAGAACAGTCGGCGCAAACACGCATATAAGAGATGTCTGGGCTGAATGGTTTTTGTTAAAGTACCTAAGTGTCACTTTCAGACTCAAACTATTGTGCTATTTGGAACAATCAGCTACAGCACTCAACGACTCTTGATCTTTATCTGGAAATAAATTGGAGATTATACTCCACTGTACGTGTCTGCGTCACGTGATAGAAACGAAAGATGCACCTAGATAGTCCTGGAAAACATGAAATTGTGATTTTATTTATTTATTAAGGTTAATCAACAACTGCTTACACTAATACATATACAAATAAGAAGTACAATAAAAAAAATAAGTGTAACAGTTAATTATAGATTAACACCAAAAGCTCATAAAAAGTTTACAATGAAAATATTAGTAATAATGTAGACTACTTCACCAAACGTGTATGTTAAATACATATTTGACTGCATTGATACAACAAACAAAAAGATAAAGAAAATGAAACACAAAAACAAAACAACTGGTAAAAATCAAATCTAAACAATTTTAACTTTTGGTTAATGAAGCAATAATAATCAATTAAACAATAAAAATAATAAATAATTGACAGAATTATTCACTCAGGCTTAGATGACTTGAAACTTTAGACAATACCAGGCGAAGGCGTTTGTTACTTTTTAATTTTATATTATTATACTGTCTTGATCTTTCTTGCCGTTATAAGAAGACAACTCCCTCATTAGAAATAAATCACGGCAAACCTTACAAACATTAAAACACAACTATTTGTGAAACACACAATTTTTTTACTCTCGATCCTCTAAACCACTACGCAGTATTTTCTTTGGATTTTATTTCTGTTGTAGATTGCATTGTTTTTTTTTTTGCAATTTTGAATTTTAAATTGTTGCAATGCTGTTAAGTTACTTTACACACCACCCTGAACACATAAATTCCAAGACGAAAAAAGCTTTTTAAGAATGTAAGTCGATACAACATGACATCACCCCAAGCTACAAACTCCCCCAAACGGCTCAAGCAATTATATTAGCGTATGAAGACGAAGAGTATAAATAGTAGCCTTAGATAGTTAAGATAAATTAATTAGTATATACTACAAGTATATACTGATTAATTTATAAATTAATTAGTATATACTACAAGTATATACTAATTAATTTATCTTATACTCAATATTTATCAAAAATTATGACATTGCTTTTTTCTAGTTTCACCTAATCTATAAGGTATAAGTATCTATGTATAAAAGTATACTTACCAATAAAATATTGATCGTAATTAAAATAACGTAAAATTTTAATAATTGTTGTATTGTTTTGAAATTAAACTTTATACAGATTTTATCGTGTTGTTTATTTTCTATAAAACACTATTATTACATAATTTTGAAACTTTAAACTACTATTGTTATACACTTTTACTAGTTACTGTTTACTTTTATTTAAGCTATTTAAATTATACAACTATATAGATTTAATTTTACACTTTCCCCGACGTTTCGGTTGCTTTTCAGCAGCCAAGTTCACGGTGAGAATTAACTAAAAAAGCAATTGACAAAATGAGAGCAAATTACAAATTAGTGATACGTCTTTCAAGTGTCTATAGCAAATACAGTTTTTTATTACACAATTGATATTACCGTAGTTATATATTATCTGTGAAATAACTCAGTAGGGACGCTTTATTAAGATGAATTCATATTGCGTAAAGATCTATCGCTGATAAGTATAATTATCATAATTGAAATGACAGGACGACAAATTACGGTCACCAAAATTTGTAAGAGCTACAGTGTAAACATTTTTTGAATTGGAGAAATAGCGGATATTTTTCCAATTCACATTACCACGCCAGACAGAAATATATTATTATAATAAATATTATTATATTTTATGTAGTACTAGTTTTCCCCCGCGGCTCTGCTTGCGTTAATATAGAGTTTGTTAATTAATTTCGATCCCTCGGGACCAGCACTTTGCTTTGGTCTTTATGAAAGGTATCTATCGTATCCCTGATAATGTGTACGCGAAATTTCATGGTGGTCGGTTGAGTAGTTAAGGCGTAAAAGTGTAACAATCAAACATACTTACATTCGCATTGATAATATAAGTTAGGATAACTATATAACTATATATATATATATATAACTATAAATTATTCACCCTGAGGTTTGACCTGGCGGTGGCGGGCTTCGTGGGCTAGCCCGCCATCCGATCAGCACCAGGTCCGAGAGGCGGCGTGCGTGTTCCCACGCGCGCTTCTGTGTCGAGTCCGTCTCCCCTCTAGAGGGGGACAGTAGCGTTTTGTGAGTGAGTACCTATAGGGTAGGTCTCTTTGTGTAGTGGCCTGCCGTTTCATATGGCGGGCCGAAGTGGTAGTTTTAGTCGGTATTCCGGGAGGACCATTTTCATCGTTTCAACATCTTTCTTTTACCACGGTGAGTCCGACATAACTCCTCCGCCTGAGGACATAACCCCGCGGAGGGAAATGGATCAATGCCATACCCTAAGTAAAAAAAAATACTGTAAATTATCAGTAAAGACTACCTTTACATTGTTAAGTTAGTTGAAATAACTTCTTAAACTCGTAAAAACTTGCACCTTATTAGAAAATCTGAAAAACTAGACTTGTGTTTTATAACATTCTTCATATTGTTTTTATTATTTTTGAGCAAACATAAACATATTTTTAATGTATATTTTGGTAAACCTTTATTAATTACAACACTAGATAATTATGTGTATAATTATTTAAATATATTATCTTTATTTTGCGATATATGCCTAATTTATAATTCTGTTTTAATCATTACTGCACTAGTAGAACATGGTCATGGGGAATTAGCGTTTGACGGTAGAGTACACACTAAACCAACTAAATATTATGTTTCATCATATTAATAATTATTTGTCCCCTGTGGTTGCACCCACATTAATGATAACAATAATAATATTAGATACCACATACACACAACACCATCTAGTCCAAACTAAGCAGAGCTTGTACTATGGGTACTAGACAATGGATAAACATAGGTACATATTATATACTTTTTTTTTGTAAATACATACATATTATACATAGAAACACCCAGACCAAGAAACATCCATGTCCATGCACATAAATGTTTAACTTGTACGGGAATCGAACCCGCGACCTCAGGCGTGGCAGTCGGTTACACTAACCACTACGCCATCGAGGCAATGCAATTTCGAAGCTCTCCTTTAACCTTTCTTAAAACTAGAACTATCAAATAAAAATTATTTTCGAGACATTTAACAAACAATCAGGCAGACTCTTTGGCTTTATTATATTACTAGATTTTACCCGCGGCTTTGTCTGCTTAAATGTAGGTTAGGTAAGATTTGTAACAGTAGCTTTTTATGTCTGTTTATGTTATAATTGTGATAACGTGAATGCGAAATATCATGCAAATCGGTCAAGTAGTTTAACGTGGGAGAGCCACGCTTAAGCACGAATGGGACGGCTCGACCGGAGTGAGTTAAATAGAACGCAACGCACTTGTGACTCCTCTGGTGTTGCAGGTATCTATGGGCGGCGGTAATCGCTTTCCATCAGGCGATCCGTCTGCTCGTTTGCGTTCTATACCATAAAAAAAGTAGTTAAGACGTGATTGCGTAACAAACAATTCAACTCACATTTTCATTTATAATATTAGTTGGGATTATGTTATCTTATCTTATATCTTATGTGGGAGCCAGTCAGTGCAGACCGGCGACACTTCGACCCAGTGGGTTATTTCGTGTCGACACTCTCCCAATAACGACTGCCATAGGTGTTCATGGCAGCCGGGACTGACGGCTTAACGTGCTCTCCGAGGCACGGAGCAGGCGATAATTGTCAATCAATACGCACATAATTTCGAAAAGTCATATAACTTCCGAAAGTCAGAGGTGCGCGACGTGGGTTCGAACCTGAGACTCTCTGCATTGCAGTCTGTTAGTCTCCCCACTGAGGCGCGAAAGCGTAACATACAAAGAAACTCACATTTGCATTTATAATATTAGTTGGGATTACTATGGATAGATATATGTTTATATTTTCATCGATATTAAATTATCTTATGCCTATGGCCCAACCCTTCCCAGTCTAGAAGAGCTCGTGCCTTGCAGTGCACATCACTATATTATTATTCAATAATTCAAATTACTAGCTTCAGCCCAGGGCGGACGGACACTGGACGCATGCATCATCAGGATAAAAGGTATGTGTTAATTTTGCACATGGTGTATCAGTGAGCCAAGTTTTATTTAAATCAGCTTAGCGGTTTGTACGTGATTGAGTACTTCACAAACTCTTACATTTACAATATGAGTATAATAAGATCCTTATCATTTCTATTTTATTTCTTATCTTTGCTAATATTATAAATGTGAAAGCGCGTTTGTTGGTTTGTCTTTGTCCTTCTTTCTATAGATAGTTTATGATCTAAAGCAGAGGTTCAAAGACTTTTTCCCATAGACCACTTTCAAAATTTAGCAGGATCCGGTGGACCCCCTGTAGCTACATTTCTACCATATTCCTTGGTATTCGTATCACTAAACCAACCACGGTAGGCGGGGAGACCTTTTTTTTCTTTTTAGAAATTCTCTACCGAAAAATCGGTAGGTTCGAGACCACTGGTACCAAATATGGAATATGCAAGTTTTTACAAGTAACAGTGATAGGTGAAGTCAACCTAATATTTTAGTTCTTCATTTTCAAAAGCAAATAAATATTCGTGGACACCGCTTAGGGATTGTGGATCCCCTTTTTTTGTCACGCAAACGTAGACCCCCGTCGAGTCCACCGTGGACCCCTGTGGGTCCACCTGGACCACTTTGGGAACTAATGATCTAGAGAGTGACATACGATAATTTTATCCTGAAAGTATTCATTCAAGGAACATTTATTTGTTGTTGTTTTGGAACTACGCGTACCAAGCCACGGTTTGAAGCTATTTAAAAAAGACTATACTGGTGATATCTTCATAAATCAATAAATCTAGTAATAAAGAGACAGCTGTACCCTATCCCGGGGCCGTTCCTAACACCTGCTCACCTAAAGAAATAAGGCTTCAAATAATGTTTTTATGAGTTGGTTGGTTAGACTAATACTTAAAACTTAGAAAATTTAAGTTTGTAATTAAAATTTGGACTTCGGTGTCGTTTTTCGTCTATCTAAGGGTCACTTGCATGACTTGTTACATAATACGTTTAACGCTAAACCGATTTAAAATATCATGCTGTCGCTGTAAACCTTTTGAAGATGACTGAGATGGCACGATGTTTTAAATCTGTTTATTGCTAAAGGTATTTTGTAAGCCGTTGTGCAAGTCAACCTTAGTATAATAACAGCCCCATGTTTTTACAAACTGTCACACTACTGGGCACTGGCCCTTTGTCAATATGAAAAGGGTCATGCCATAGTCCACCACACCGGCCAAGTGCGGGTTGGCAGACTTCACATATCTTCAAGAACATAATGGACTCTCAGACATGCAAGTTTCCTCACGGTGTATTCCTTTACCAGTAAAGCGAGCGATAAGTACTTGGTACAACATAATTACATAATATGTATATTATTATCAATGATGACTATCATGTTCCCTTTATCAGTCTCTCTACATCCTAACTAATATTATAAATGCAAATGTGAGTTTATTTGTTACGCTTCCACGCCTTAACTACTCGACCAATTATCATGAAATAATACAGAAACGGGCATACCTTTCACCCAAAAAAAGTACCGTTCACTAAGGATAGAAACGTATCGACAAAATCTAAATTAATGCGCGTGAAGCCGCGCTCCTAGTCTAGTGTTACATACACAGGACTTTTTCAATCGCCGCGACCTTTTCATATATGTATATATATCAATTGATACAAATAACCCTTTGCCCTACATAACACTCTAATTTTAAATATCAAAGCTAAGAGTTTACTTCACTCGTAACTTAATATAAACTTGAAACAACTCAATTTTTAGTTTGGTACAATATTTTTCAGAAACATTGTAGCAGACTGTTAATGTTATTTTATCAATATATGATTATCCCAGCAAATAAATCCTAACTATAATAATACTATAAGTGCGAATGTTTGTCTGTTACACTTTCAGTTCTAAACTACTCGATCGATAATCATGATATTTTGAATACACGTTGTCAGGAATACGGGAAAGGACTTAGGGTACGCGAGCGAAGCCGCGAGAAAAATACCTTGTTCCTCGTACAGTGCACGGACGTGCGGTGCGCACCAGACCACCAGACGCCTATTTGCTACTGGTCTGTGCAGGACGAATTCTGGCATGCGCTCCCCACTACACTGTTTGGTAGACCCTTATAACAAGAACTTTACTGACATCGACATACTACATCTTAAGATCTTAGATAAGATTTTCATTAACTTTTATATATATTATTTTTTAGTACTTTATTCTAAATAGGCATAATTACTACTGTAAACAGTTCGTAAAGCACGCACTTAATTAAATCTAGTTAACTTGCTTATGTACCACAGCCCGTTATTATAATTTCTTACTTATTTTTTTCTCTTTTGATTGTGTCACTTTTTTTTACGTTGGTGAATGCTTTGACGCATACCCCTCCGCGGGGGCGGATGGAGGGGCTATGTTGGGCTCACCCGGGAAGATGGAGAGTCCTGGGTCCTACCAACTAAGCCTACCACGGTGTTGCTTCACATGATCTTTGGCCGAGACCTAAGGTTCGCTCGCGCATTCATTCAGCAGAGCCGATGACCCGCCGTATACAGAATTAATTAAAACTGAAACCTTGATTCACCTTGATTGACGCGCCGTATACAGAATTAATTAAAACTGAAACCTTGATTCTTATGATATAATGAGTTTCAACATTGTTGCTAGTAAGTATTAAACACTGACTGCACGGATAGCCCAGTGTCAAGTGATCACCTCAAAATTGACAGTACGTTGAGTGTGGTGAATTCGATCCACAACACTATTCATTGGTATTATGTCCGTTCTTTCACTGTTTGTAAAACCCCAAGACAGGAAACATATCTAAAGCAGGATCTATATCTACTTGACTATTTAGAAATAGATACCTAACATAAATAATGTAGAAATATTAATTTACAATTATTTTATTAAGAAGAGATCTCAAAATTAATTAGATATCATAATGAATTTTGAGATTATTTTGACTAGCTTTTGCGCGTCTGCCCGCGTGGTACCTACATACATCTATAGAAAGTAGCCTGTGTCCTTTCCCAGGTTTTAAACTACCTCTATATCAAATTTCACCCAAATCAGTTGAGTGGGTTAGTCGTGAATAGGTAACAGACAGACATACAGACAGAGCTACTTTCGAATTTATAATATTAACAGGTTCCCTGTCCGATAAATCACATATGAGATGAAGCATAACAATAGATTTTCTATTGTGTCTATCACGGGACAGCGAATGGGTTAATATAGTTAGGATTAAATCTTGTAAAGAAGTAAATTATGTTGCATAAATGTATACACTGATAATAAAACATTATGTACCTAATTACTTTATTGTTACTTGGCAGTTCAAGATCTTCTGACATTTAATACCAGTCACCGTGACCGTATCTCGGTATTTAAAACAGTAATATTATTAATGAGAATGTGAGTTTGTTTGTTACTTGCATACACGTTGTCAGGGGTACGGAAAAGGACGTGGGGCACATTTCATCCAGGAAAAAGGTGTTCCTGAGGGATAGAAATTTATTGCATAATGTTCTATAACACGAGCGAAGCCGCGGACAAATTGTAGTACAAAAATAATAATACAGCTAGGTATATTTTTTTTTGCGTGTCAAACTAAATAAGCGAGTAGTAAGCCATTGACAAAAAGGATATTAAATTATGCAAGAAACTAAGTTATGTTGTTTACTCTTCGTCCTAATTTGGACCCGAAATGGCGGCCAAATATGAACGAAATTATGTCAAGAAAAACAAGTGATTAAATTTTACGTTGGTAAATAAAAGTTAAAGTTACGTTTTAAGTCTTTATGACAACTACTCTTTTATGCAAATTATAAGTAAGTACATTAAATTAAGAAAAATACAACTTTACATACATCCTTACTAATATTATAAATGCAAATGTGAGTTTGTTTGTTACGCTTTCGTGCCTTAACTACTCGACGAATCGTGAAATTTCGCATACACATTGTCTAGAAATTAAAAGCAGAAAATGTACTGTTGCCGGGGTATTAAAAATTGACATAACCAATGTATGTATGTATGTATGTATGTATCATATGTGGGGGCCAGTCAGTGCAGACCGGCGACACTTCGACCCAGTGGGATCTTTTGTGTCGACACTCTCCCAATAACGACTGCCACAGATGTTCATGGCAGCCGGGACCGACGGCTTAACGTGCTCTCCGAGGCACGGAGCAGGCGATAATTGTCAATCAATATGCACATAATTTCTAAAAGTCATATAACTTCCGAAAGTCAGAGGTGCGCGACGTAGGTTCGAACCCGAGACCCTCTGCATTGCAGTCTGTTGGTCTCCCCACTGAGCTATCGCTGCTCTTCTTGACATAACCAATACCGAATGTGAGTTTGCTTATTTGTTACGCGTTCACGCCTTAACTGCTCAACCCATCATCATGAAATTTCACATACACGTTGTCAGGCGTACAGAAAATGAAACATTACAGTTCCTGGATAAAAGTTTACCTTTTATCTAAAATCTTATGGTTTGCGAGGTATTTAAAATTGACCTAAACTTACCTTAACATAACATTTACGTGAGCGAAGCTGCGGGAAATATCTAGTTAATATATAAAGGAGTGTATAAAATACGCTCTGCATAATTTTATGAAGAAAATAACTTCATACGTATGTTTTAAACCTTATCGTAATTTTCCTCGTGGCAGAACGTAAACGTTAAACGTGTGTCATGGTATGTGTCATAAAGAATTCTAAACCATGAATTATTATATCAATGGCGAAAAGTCTTTGTCAATATAATAAACTTCGCCAAAGTATTAACGTTATAGTTATGTTATATTCAAATTACGAGTACCTATTTGTTGTTCAAATTATGTACTAATAATATAATTAACATCTCCATATTACAATTCCGATGCCTTTTGCATTGCACTACCTCCACTTCGAATTAATAACATTTGTCTGGCCAAAGATAAGTTGTTACAAAGAGTATGCACAAGAATGTTATGTAACTATACAAATGGAGATTTGAAAAAGTACTTATCACGTTAAATGCGTTAGCTCATAGCGTGACTTTAACAATTCGTACGCTCTTGCTCGCATTTTATTTGTCTATTTTAACTCCATATAGGTACCTATGTATGCGTCCTTAATTTATTTTTATATCTGTAAAAATACATGTCTGTCACTAGAAAGACGAGTACAGTGATAGGTGAGTATGACTTCACAAACATTTAATTAACGGCCACAAAGAACACATACTCGGTACAAACATTTGTGAATCACGCATTTTTGCCCCGTATTGTATTCGAACCCATTCGAATAACAACACTTGGTGTAGTGGCAGTGGTGACAACTTTAACCAATACACGATCCGTAGAGTCCAGCCTGACCTCTAGTCAGTCAGCACTCTATATTGTACGGCTTTGTGATGAACCAGTTTAGAAATGCGTGCACGGCATTATGTGACCATGAAATGCCAGGTTATTAATGTAATTATTCATAAGATATATACAACCACGCTGCATTAGTACAGCAATACTCATTAAGATTTTTATTATGATAACGTGTATCCAGCTAAACCATTGTTTACCTATTGCTTACCTACATTAAGCCTTTAATAAGTTGTGACGTCTTTAATAAATGCTTAGTCGGAGGTTACGTTTACTTACAGACACTTCACTTTTCATTAGTTAATTGTTGTAAATGAGTAAGCTAGGTGTTTTCTTGTAACTTTATACATCTTAGTTACGCTATTTTATTGCTCCTGATTGCCTGTGGATCTCTTTGTAGAGCATCTGTGTTACCTATTTTGGTCAATCAAACCAGCACGTATCTTGTCATTCAAGTGCATGTTTATGATTGCTATATCAGAGTTAACCGAACCTTTTTTATTATTGAGTGAATACTGCCATTTGGATCTAGGTATGTAACTAAAAACCAACATTTTTCTATAATCTTATAAACTCTAATCTTTCTTATTCTATCTATAGAATACTGATCAATCCATACAAAATTTAACTTTGAAGAAACTATACTTCGGGATGGGTGAACAAATAATTCAAATGAAATACTGAAACTCGTTTTTCTTTTTATACGTCTGTTTCAAATGGCGATATTTAGTCGAGTATTAAGCGACATAACGGAAGGCCCAATTTTTGAAAAATGAGTTGTCTGTATCCTGGTGAATAACGGAATAATAAAATTTTCGCGTGCTTCAGACTTTGTTCTCATACTATATTGTATAGTATATTTACAATAACATCCAAGTTCTTCTTTACTTGTCTATATAATTATGACATAATATGTTCACCTTAAGTTCGCTAGCTAGTTCATAGAAGGATAAAAGCATATTCATATATCATATATAACAATGAATTTTATTAACGTGGGGGAATGCATGACGCATACCCCTCCGCGGGGGCGGGCGGAGGGGTTATGTCGGACTCGCCGGGGTAAAGAAGATGGTAAAGATGATAATGTACCTCCCGGGATACCGACTAAACCTACCACGGTGTTCCTCGACAAAACCACTATCGACGGGGCCGCGCGAATCACTTTCGCATGCAGTCGCGACCCCGCCGAGGTTTCGGCCCGCCGTATGAAACGGCAGGCCACTACACGAAACATCTACCCAAAGACACTTCTAACACTCCCTACTGTCCCCCCTAGAGGGGAGACGGACTCGAAACAACAGAGGCGCGCGTGGGAACACGCACGCCGCCTCTCGGACCTGGTGCTGAACGGATGGCGGGCAGGCCCACAAAGCCCGCCACCCCCAGGTCAAACCTCAGGGTGGCTGGAGGTCGTCTCGCGCCCTCCGGCGCCCGGCTCTGCAGTTGGGGAGAGGGTTCAAACGCTCCCTCTCCCGCTCCACCGCCTCCTTGATGGAAATGACTTCCTCACAGAAGGAGGCGACGGCGTTCCACGACCTCTCACTCCGGACCATAGACTGAACTACAGCCGGGAGCGAGAGGGCAACCAATCCGACTGCCGCGATCAACTCACGGCGCTGCGATGCCCAGGCGGGGCAAACCGCCAAGGTGTGCAGCGCCGTGTCCTCAACAACGTCGCGGCAGTCGCCGCAGTGGTGACAACTGGGCGTCTCTTGCCGGCGTATACGACACAGGAACTAGCCAAAACAACCGTGGCCAGTCATTACCTGTGTCAGCCGGAAGGTGAGGGCGCCATGGCGCCTCTCCAGCCACTCCTCAAACACGGGACTTACCGCCACGATCGTGGCGTGCCCGGCACTGGGGTGCACAAGTCGTTCCTTCCAATTCGCCACTAGGACCTGGCGGAGCTCGGACCTCGCCGCCTCGAGAGCGGGAAGAGCCGGTCCTTCGCCCCGAGCTAGCGCCTCCCGGCGCCAACGATAGAGCGACGCCAGGAGCGCTGCTTCCAGGTCCCATGGCATCGATCCGGCGAGGAGGCTCGCTCGCGTAACCTCGTATCAACCTGACGGCCATGGCGCGCTGTGGCGCACGAAGCGCCGAAATGTTACGGGCCGTCAGGTTGTCCGCCCAAACTGGGGCCCCATACAGGGCCATGGACCGCACGACCCCCATATATAACAATGAATGGGCGAACCTATTTTAGGTAGACAAAGAGATATTTGGTTAAAGGATCGTTAAACGTACCTATATTTTTTACTTTTAGTTTATTATAAAAGTTATTAAAATGTAAATTTATTGAATTGAAAATAGAATGTAAGTAGTATCTCGCTTCCAACACAGATGTAACCTGAGTTTGGGCGGCTAGAAATCTAGTAAGTGTTCTTTATATGTAATTCTAAAACTAAGGATTTTTGCAACATTTTTATATTTAGTGAAAGTTTTTACTTTAAATAAATTATCACTTATATAATAAATTATACTTTAAATAAATCATTACATTGTTATTATTTAGATTGGTTTAAAGAGATTGACAGCGAGCTTTAATAATTAATAATTATTTTATTTTATTTGCAGACTGTTAGGTCCATATGATTAGTAATACAAAAGCAACTTATTAACTATTGTTAGTAAACATACATACAATAAACACAGATAACAATAAAATACAGACAAACACAAATCATATTTGTTATCTATATCCTAATTGAGTGTGCAGTCTCACCCATCGGCCGAGCATCTAACAGTCCCACCAGTTTGTCAATGCTCTCAGCATACTGTGGGAGCTGGCGCATGTTCTGTGTCGGAGCGAGGCGCTTTGGCTAATTAGTATAATTTTAGAGTGAACACAAATTTAGAGACAAATATGTAAGCGTAATTCCGGTAACAACTCTACAGTGTTAGACAAAGAATTTAAACTGCTAAATGCGGTGTATCGTCACTCTTAATTAGCCTGTGGCTGGACGCATGTCATTACTAAACTATATTGTCGGCCTGTTACTATATTGTGGTTAGTGTAATCGACCGCAACGTCTGAGGTCGCGTGTTCGATTCCCGCACAAGTCAAACATTTGTGTGCATGAACATGGATGGTTGTCTTGATCTAGGTGTTTCTATGTTTACATACATACATACATAGATTCACGCCTGTTTCCCAGAGGGGTAGGCAGAGACTACGGATTTCCATTTGCTACGATCCTGACACACTTCTCTGGCTTCATTCACTTTCATCCTATTCCTCATACACGCCCGTCGGTTCAAGGTGCTCTTAACCTGGCCTTTGTCCAGAACGCCTCCGATCTGATCAAGAAACGTTCGCCTAGGTCTTCCTCTTGCGACTGTTCCATTCACACTAGCCTTATAAACTTTCTTAGTCAGTCTTTCCTCGTCCATTCTTTCTACATGCCCAAACCAGCTTAACATACCCTTTTCTATTCTTGTCACTATATCAACTTTCATGCCGCATCTCTCTCTAATCACACTATTCCTTATTCTATCTTTCAGAGTCACACCACATATATTTCTCAGCGCTCTCATTTCTACAGCATTTATTCTGCTCTCATGCTTCTTTTGCCATACCCAACTTTCACTTCCATACATAAGTGTGGGCACTAATAGTCCTCTATGAACAGCCAAACGTGCCTTTTCGGAAACATTTCGACTGTTCATAAAAGCGCGTAGAGCTCCATTCACTTTGTTTCCCGCAATCGTTCTCCTTTCAATATCTCCCTCATGTTTACCATCCCTTGTAAACAAAGTACCCAAATATACAAACTCTTTCACTTGCTCCACTTTTTCTCCATCAATCATAATATTACACATCGTCACGCACTCTTCCTTTTCAAATACCATTACTTTCGTCTTGCTTACATTTATTTTCATTCCTTTACTCTCAAAAGCACCATGCATAATAGTTACCATCGCCTGCAACTCTTCTGCCGATGACGCAAGTATTACTTGGTCATCGGCATAAAGAAGACATTTGACAAGTAACTCATTCATTCTTAATCCCCATTCACAATCTTTTAAATCTTTTAAACAATTGTCCATGTATAGGTTAAACAGCCAAGGTGACGCTACACATCCTTGTCTAACACCTTTTTCGATGCTAAACCATTCTGTGTAGGTCCCATTTATCCTAACACAAGCTCTGGAATCATCATAAAGAGATTTCAGAGTTCGCGTGAGGGTGCTATTCACTCCATACATGGACAATACCGACCAAAGTTCATTCCTCACCACTTTATCATAAGCCTTTTCCAGATCCACGAATGCGCAATAGACCTTTTGACCTTTGGCCAAAACTCTCTCGGCTATGCACCGTAAGGAAAAGACCTGATCCGTACATCCCATACCCTTTCGAAATCCCGTTTGTGCATCCCATATTTTCTCGTCGGTTACTTTCACAACCCTTTCAATTAACACTTTCGCATATAATTTACCGACGACGCTGAGCAAGCTAATGCCTCTATAGCTTTTGCAATCTTGCTGTGAACCTTTTCCCTTGTATAAAGGTACTATGACGGCCTTGCACCAATCACTTGGTACACGGCCGGTATTCCAGCACAAGTTAAAAAGGCGGCACAACTGAGTTGCTATGAGACCCTGTCCAGCTGTTAGCATTTCGACTGTAATCCTATCATACCCACCAGCCTTGCCTAATTTCATGCTTTTCAAAGCTTTCATTATTTCATCCATATTAATAGGGCTTTCATCATTACTACTATCATTATCATTCATTTCGAAACTTTGCCCTTGCCATTCCTCTCTTTCAAATAAACTTTCAAAATATTCCTTCCATCGCTTCAGTACGCTCTTTTCTTCACTCAGTAAACTTCCATTCTTATCTCTGATTAATTTCAGCTCTGTGGTTACGGTTTTACCTCGAACCGAGCGAATGGATTTCCAGAAGAACTTAGCGTTGGTCCGGAAATCTTCAGATAATCTTCTATCAAACTCGTCTTTCAATTCCTCTTTTTTCCTTTTAATTACATCTTTAATATGTATGTATTTACAAAAAAAAGGATATATGTATGTTTATCCATTGTCTAGTGCCCATAGTACAAGCTCTGCTTAGTTTGGGCTAGATGGTGTTGTGTGAATGTTGTGATAGAATATTATTATTATATTGATCCATGCTGCAATAGATTGCCCTGATTTGTTGTCTGTTATTAACTTTAATACTAGGCTTAGATCACATCATCCCCACCTTAAAAGTTTTATTCTAAATGTACACATTAATAACACCTCGTTTTACAACCCGATGGTACGGATGTGTCGCCTGTAAAATGATTTATTATCGGAACATCATAACACTTTGGACATATTCAATAGCCGATTCGCAAAATTTAAAAGTAATGTTAAACATGTTATGTCTAATGTATAATACTATGATTGCTGGGTATTGGTACGATTCTCATTTTATTTTTATTTTCTTTTCTTTATAATTTATCTGCATTTTGTTTTCATATTTTTTTGTTTTTTATAGATAATTTACGTTCATAACGTCATTTTGTCGTTAGCAACACAGTCCATTGTGATCATGTAGTGTACACATAGTTAGGAATTTAGTTTATAACATAACTGTAATATGTATTTATATTCAAACCTACTTGTACTTTGTTCTGTTTTATGTACCTAAAATAAATAAATAAATAAATTGAGCGTATTGGCCCTGTGTCTTGTCCAAATGATTAGCCACCAAGACTTTATGTTCTCGGGAGCGCTAGAGCTAAGCGTTCAGGATATACCAGACATTAGCCTGCTTTGACATTATTTGGGAAGGTGCCGTTCATGTAAATACAACAATCATATATCGAAATAGTAAACATAAGTGCTTGACTAAACTAGATATCACGTCGTGCACAAATGTTTTCGAATATCTGCCGAATGCTATTGCGCGCATCACAAATCGCATTCAAATAAACATGTATTCTGTTTCTGCCTTAAGTTATGTATGTCTAGACCTCTTTAAGAAGACGTTATATTAACAGTAGGGTAAGTAAGGTGGTATACCAGTGAACTGCCACTCGCTCTGGCAGTAATGTTCTTGAGTGATATTCGTGAATGATACAAGTGTTGCATGACATAGCAACTGCTTACAGGCATGCCCGTTTGGCAACTTAGTATTATAAAAACGAAATGTATTTTCCAATAGATATAAGGTAATCCTCTCAACTTTCTTTCAAAGAAAGCTCATCTCGTTAAGTTAAAAATAACACTTTGAAACTAAGTTGGTCATGTTGCGAGTATAAGAAGTTCGTAAAGGCAAGATGACGTTCCGTCCGCGCAGATGTTTTACTCATTATCATTAAGCAGCGTTGGATCGCCGGCGTCTAGACACACTGATCTTATCAATAATTATTTCGATATGGTTAAGCTAACAGGTTAAGTTATGCAACGAAGCAAAGGGCCAAACTGAAAAAGAAAATATATCAAGACCATCGCCATGTGGCTTTAAAAATATAAAAGAATAGAAAGAAAATATAGAAGTGAACGACTACCGACACGGGCCAAATAAAAACAATCCTTAAAATTAACCTCTTGACTGTCGAGTGAACGTACGGGTGCTCATAAAATTTTCGGGCGTTGAGTGTACTGAATATTACTGAACACATGGCTGTGTATAAAAAACAGACATCAATCTTTTGGCCAATCCTCGATAGGTTAAAGAAAAAATGTAGTTTTAACTTTTACACATTTTACGAATCACAGTCAAACGTCGTTTATTCGGTCACAATGTAACACACATGTTGTGAACATCAATGGGTATATATAGGTTAGTTAGTTTACTAAAGCTACATTTAGGTTAGTTGCTAGGTTCAGGCAAAGAGTTAAGCCTATGAGAAGAAACCTGCAAGAAACTCACGCCACCGTTTTAGGTTTTGAATATCAATTTAAAACGTGATGAATGCAACAAAATTTTAATAAAAGTTTCAAAGCAAATAAACTTTGTAATAATGATTAGAGTCCCATCATAAAAAACCTAAGTAGTTATAGGAGCACATTTGCGTTTATAAAAGTGAAATAATAAAAACGAATTACGTAACAACCACAATTTTAAGCCATGTCACTCGACTGAAGATCGTGATGTTAATACAAATACCGTCCCGACCTAAAGTGCAATGTTATGGATCACTACCTCCTTTTGAATGATGGAATACATCGCATGGTTCCGCGAACTGTTTTCTTATTTATATCATTATTTCCTTATCTTCTCAATAAACCGCGTTGACAATTGCATTATCGTTATTTCTTACATAATTTCTATCATATCGTCAAAAGTTTTAAATTTATTCTAAGCAATTCAAACGTAAACTTATACTAACAAAACTCTCTTTCACTCTACTAGACATAGTTTTAGAACACTTTGAAGCATATTTATGAGTGCTTAGTAATCTTTGAGTGAAGTAGAGCCGTAGAGCTCAAATATTAGACGTTTTAGATAATCGCCAGGTAAAGGGGCTCAATCTATGCACAGACTTACACAAAAAAGTAATGAGAGCAAACGAAAGATAAGAGGCATACCAATCATAAAACAAGCACGTCTAAAACATGTACACCCTTTTTAAAAAGCAGACGGTATATTATTTTAGTATTATTAATAAAATAAACAACGCGACAAAATCCGTATAAAGTAGTTTCATTTAAATGTATAACATTCGCATAATTAATGTAAGACAATATTATATAAGTACTATATTTATTGAACAAAAAAAAAATATCTCCTTGTTCCAGTGGTAGTGTATATGACTGCGGATCATGAGGTCTCGGGTTCGATTTCCGGGTCGAGCTTGGAAAACGTTACTAAGATTTTCCGTCAAGAATTGATTATTAGCAATTTATTAAGAATTTCTGTCAAGCAGTTCTTAATAATTAACCCGGAGTTAGGAAGTTGGCGGTGTTTCACCCCCGGTTGTCGGAAAGGACGTTAAACAGTGGGTCCCGGCTGTCGTGAACATTAATGGCAGTCGTTATTGGGAAGTCAGCGCCCTCAAATATCCTGACGGCTGGTCAAACCATAGAATGATGTTATCCTTCTGGATGACGGAGGTCAGATGGCAGTCGCTCCGTGTAAAAACTGGTATTCAGCTAAATCTCGTTAGACCAGAAATAAGCGGACCCTGGCATAAGCTAGGATTGATTAATAATCGCTAGGAACAAGAAGACTCTTTTTTTTAAGAAATGAAAGAGTTTCCCCAGAATTGCTGTATTTTGGATTATAGAATAGATTTTAAAAACAAAAATAAATTGACGATGGCAGCGATAGCGTAGAGGAGAGATTAATGGACTCCCACGCAAAGGTCACGATCTCAAGGCCTTTGACTTTTCGAAGTCATGTGCGTTTAAATAGTTAATTTACATTTGCTTTAACGGTGAAAACATTGTGGGAACTTACTTGTCTGAGCTGCCCATAAAGTAGTTCAAGATATTATACGAAGTCTAAGAGCCGCACAGGGTCTATGTGTAGCAGTATGGCATAAATCTACATACAGAAAAACCTCATAGTATTAGGATAATTTATTAACAGATCAGATATTATTGAAATTAAACTGCTATATACGGATTTTATCGCGTTGTTTATTTGACACTTTATTACAAAATTTTGAAAATTGTTTCACTTCTACTACTATTAAACTTTAATAAATCTAAATAGTTTAATAATAATTTAATTAGCTTAAAAATTAGTAAAGTTTAATAGTAGTAGAAGTGTAACAATTTTCAATATTTTGTAATAAAGTGTCAAATAAACAACGCGATAAAATCCGTATATAGCAGTTTAATTTCAATGAATAATATTCGCGTAAACAGAAGACAATATTATAGATCAAATATTAAATTAATTTCGTTAATATACACGTAATGATGCGCTATTTCAATTATTCCTACATTAGCAGAAATAGTATTGGTGATACAGGTTGTAGACAATTTACATGCATGACATTGGCACTAGTAGAGTTTCTAACTTTTTGTACGAGAAACAAAGTAGGTATAGTAAGGTCGGAGAAATTAAATGACTATGTCTTAGAAATGTAAACAGTTTTTTTTTTTGACGTTTTAAAAACATATTTTGTGGAGCTTCTTGCTTTATTTTTGGTTTTAATATAGCTTCGAATACCAGCGGTCATGAAAACAGTATTACGTATGCTTTTTTGATAGAACAGTTAAATGTATTAACGAACGATAAAAGTATAATATGATTTTTAACAGTATGGTAGAGAACCCAAAGTACCAAATACAACTATTAATACTAATGTAGAGAATAATAGAAATTCTTACTCACTATTCTTGTAATATACGAATCTTACTGTAGCTCCAACAGCCTCGGTCTGGGTCGCTCAGTAAAGGTTGTAGACAAAGACAAAGATATACGGAATGTATGCATTCTCTTGTACAGGAGTGTAGGCACGCCGCAAATAGGACAATTTAAACTTAGCAAACCTGCTCCCTCTGTCAATAGTACCTACGCCCTAATAAATTCACAGTTGAGACTCGCAGGCCTATTCTCGCTTCACAAGTAATTTAAATCAAGAGTCTATTGAATCTTAATTCATTCATTTTAGAATTACCCGCTTGAACTTTGATTCAACAAAATCAAAATTTCAAACAGCTATTATAATGTTAAAACTTCACCGCTGGAGGTTTTAGCATTATTTCAAGTGTAGCTATTGGTAGTGACAACAATTTTTCTGACAGACAATTGTTATCCCGACAAGCGGCACTAGAATGGGTCTATCTTGTAACCTTAATAAATTGTTAGTCTGATTAACAACTCACGCTTCAGGGATATACAAGCCTATCCTGTATTTATAAAAATAGATCTGTTGTTAACAGATTGATACTTAAATCACGGTACGTTGAACGTCATGGCGACAGAGGCTACCGCTGTGATAAGTAGTAGGAACCTAAAATTGGATATTATACCACTTCAAAGCATGGCGCTCTCGTAAATCTTATAAACGAGAAAATACAAGGAAAACATAGGTCAGCAGCCGATCATCACAACCATACTTGGTGGTCCCAATATCTTTATTTAGTAGCACGATCTTGTAAATATCTCAGTCGGAACAAATTGCGACAAAGTACTCTTTTTTCCTTATGGAATAATAATTCCATACGCCATAATTATAATGATTTATTACTTAAAACCTAGCATAGACACATCGTGTTATTATATTTTTAATTGTAAAACATATATTTATTTAAAACAAGCAGTTTGATTCATTGAAACAGTTTGCCATCGCAAGGGCGACCCATAATCGCAACATTCGTTTCTAAGAATTACACCTTGTATCATGCTGTATAAGCTGCTTGTTTACTAAATAGTGTGATCAAATTTTCGCGGTTCCTAGTAGGTGGAAAGACACAACAACATGCGATTTGCCAGTCTGAAATTTTCAAATGCAATAGGATTATGATACTGCCGTGGTACGGACCCAATCTGTTTGTGATTCAATGAATTTTCCATTCGAATTGAGTATCATCGTATCGTAACTAAGCCCCAAAGTGCATTAACATCGATTTTTGTTATTAATGTAATAACATTTGTGTGTTTGATATGATTATGATTTAAAAATCATCTATCACGGACAAAGATTCATCGATTGGCAGTTCTTCTCTAATTAAGTAATTAACCCTCCTAGCATCTTCAGTCTCGATAACAATATGAAATCACTCTGTGTTAACCTGGAGGGACATACAGCTGTGATTCTATACAACTAATTATTGTGACCTGATTAGACCAAGCGATCAATGTAGATAATAACTGTTCGCAGTAATATTAACGACCCTTTTACTTGCGTTTCTGTCGGGACGTACAAAATATATGAGAAGCTTTTTCTGCAGATTAGTACGAATTATGACCTCGTAGTAATTAATCTTCATCTTTGTTCAACCAGCTAGATTGGAATATTGGCTATATAATAAATGTGCTAAATTCTTGAGTAATTATAGATTGCCCAAGTATTTAACACATTTATTAGCCCCTGACCATAACGAGAAACGTTATAAGTTTGACGCTCCTGTCTGTGGCTTCGTAACCCCCGAACGCTTGAACAATTGTTATTATTATATAAATGTTGAAATTTGTTTTAATCTGCATGGTTCCTTGCTGCATTTTATGAATATCTGTCCAGTTCTTTTGCTGTGCCCTATTGGTGCGAGAATTAATAAACATATTACAGTGGAATATTTCTATTACAAAAGATCAGTTACAACAAACACAAATAATAACTATTATCCAACTCGCATAGTATTTTATTTCGTGCGGATACAATCGCACGATGCACTCAAGTTCAACGTCTTAATTAAACATAGCACATACTCCTTGCCAATATAACGGCACTTATGTTCAGTAAATAGGATTATTTTGTTACGCGTGAAAGCATCTCGGCATAATTTAACACAACCCTTCATAGATAGGTGTTGCATGTTTTATGTGGCTTTTTGTCCTTGGCATTGCTACTGTTCCTAAATTATTTATTCATAAGTATGGAAATTAAAACAAGGGTCACGGAGTTATAAGTGTAACTAACGGTCCCTCGGTTCGATCCCTGCTTATCTAAGTTTGGTATTCGAGCAAGAAATGAGACAGCGTGTTCCGTTTCAAGCTAGAGTGATTGTCTTGTTGACTCAAGACTCGGGGCCACGAGATCGGTAACAGTGTAAGCCTTTATGCTATTGTCGTGTTGTATGGGTTCAGGCTTCCAATTCGAAATCTGGTGAATGTTATGATGAGCCTGGTGATACTTAAAAAGACACGAAGTACTTCTAACTATAGCTAAAGAGCTATGGAAAAATCCTTCGTTCGCGTAAATATAGGTTAGGTAAGGTAACCCCTACATTTACGCGAGCAAAACCGTATAAGTACTTTTTCTAGATAAAAGCCTACCCTATGTTCTTTTCTGTTCCCCTGAAAATATGCATGCGAAATTTCATGATGATCTGTCAAGGCGTGAAAACGTAACAAACACTCACTTTCGCATTTATAATATTAGTTAGGATGAATAATTAGCTTGCATATATTATCTCGTCTTGCATCTTGTAATGAGGCAATAGGCTAAACCCATATTAAAATAAGGATGTCCATATTATCAAACCAATGATTATATTTATTTAAAATATTTGCTTTACATTGCTTGTAGGCGATAAAGCCGACCTTTGTACATAATATTAATTTGATAATTTCTTGGTAAGAAATTCCCAGTAGCAAGTAGCAATTAGTCCCATCAAACTTCAATAGAACACACGTCGCGGTTTAGATCATTGATATTACAACATATTACTGGTTTATATCGTGTCACATTAATCATAAGCTTCACAATATACTAAATACTTAATACGATTAAAACTGTACGATCAGACAAGATTGAAAGCCAATGGATCGGTAAACCAGTGTACCTACTCAAACCATTTTGATAGACGCAAATTGAAATACGAATACTAGTTTATAATTAATAATTGCCGATAATCATTAACACAAACCGTCCGATGCCACGCCACATTGGAGTAATCACGTATAATTGGATCCACGGATTCGGGAAATATAATAAATATTGCACGCTTAATCTATATTACTGTATGATGTACCATCACATATGTATAGAAGCCGCTGCTAATAGCCCAATCGACAAACGTAGCAATTGAATATTGAACGAAATAAGCAGAACATACATTATCGTACTATAGGCAATGATAGTCGTGTGAATTGCGGCTAAGGGAACAACCCAATACCTTCCCATGGGAGACATAGAAATCAACTAAGAAATTAGCTAGGGGACGACAACCGAGTCGCGAACTCACCCTCGTTTTTAACTAATTCCACCATTCAATATCAAACCATGATGGTTTAGTGATTATAATATCAAAAGGAAAAATAATAAGCAACAAAATATTGAAATGAAACGTGCAGCAAACACCCGACCGTTATTTGTCCTTCTTATTTGGGACATTGTTTTTCAAAGTGTATTTTATGTCCCGGGTAAACTTGGGTAGTTGTGCTGAGTCGGCACCTCGAGGGTCATGTCAACATAACACAATCATAATCTAACCTTATCTATAAAGCTGACACAAGCTGGGGAAATGCCGACATCGCGCACATTATGGCCTGTGCCCTTATCGTCGCCGTCGTCACATATTTATAACGTTCACCGTCCATAACGGAAACAGTTCATACTATAGGTGTCCAAGAATAGGAAGTACATTATTCAAACAAGCTTAGAAGATAAAATTTCATACTTACGTTTATATTAAAATTAGTTACTACATATTATTTTAAAACATTTACAGTATGTAAAGAAAACCCTGCCCGATTCATTAAGGGCTTATTCCTCTCTTAACAAACAAAAAAAACCTATATCATCGTAAAACGCCTACATAGATTTTTAAGTACAGCATTTTACCCTTAAATTACCGAAATTTCGCACAGACTAGCAACACTCCACTAAACCTTCTTTGATGTATTTATTTTTCTATTATAATCTGTCGGCTTTTCTGTCAAAGGTGCCGCGCTGCGCGTCAAACGATTCGCCTTCTCACTCGCTGTGTTTGTACCTAGACAACCGCACCGCGTTAGAGATGTTACTATCGATTAAATAAAAATATCGCAGTATGAGATTTTAAAAATGGCAGTTTATTTATTTGTAAAATACAATAAAGACTTTTGCGTGCAAAACTCAAACTTTATGTAACTTTTTTTAAAGATTTAATGAATCAAAATAATACGTTCATAGACTCACGACTGTATCCCCGAAGTGTTGGGCATAGGTGTATTATTACATCACGCTTTACTAGCTAAGTTTTTACATGCGTTTACCGTACACATTTTACGACTCCGTAACCATATTGTTGCTGAAAAATACGTAACAAACAAAAACAAATAACATTTTGCACGACCCTTTTAATCCAACCTGAGACCTCTAAATCGCACTCTCCAATTTATTCAATTTAATTCTATTGACTGGCGATATTAACTAAAAATATCGATAAAATTAAAGTCCTTGCTTGCATCCCTACCTATTATTATTGTATCCTTTAACGCGTGCCACAATTTCGTCCTCAGTCTTGCGCTAATGTTACTTTCGTTCGTGCCGCCATTGAGTGTTTTCCATAATACCTATGTCGTATTCAAACGCTGAATACTTTATCATGTTCATGTGTTTAGGTAGGAGTGAATGGAATTAATTATGCTGCTGCGCGTAGGGAGTACGAGGAAATATTCTCTAGACCACGAGGTTTAGCAGTCCTGTCGGATATCACACCTATTATATTGTAGTCTTTGATCACACCTTCGCACACACGTGTGCAATACGGGCATAGTGTTCGTAGTTATTTATGGAAATGGTACCGAATGTGTGTTTACGTTGGAGGTGGATATGTAGAGTACGACCAATGCAGCTTACAACAAGTTAATATTTTTATTTATTAGAAACTTAGATATGCTAAGTTAAATTAGAATACTCTGTGATGTCTTAAAAAGTACGGGGTCATTTACTTCAATATCAGCTAATGCGTTCAGTAGGTTACTATGCTATGACGTCGGCACGCGCAATGGGGCGAGCGGATCAAATTAAAGAATACGCCGACGCTAACCTTGCCGGCAAACTTTTGTGCCGCCATAATATTTAATTTAACCATAAAAACTTTTTGCTTCCCACCTATCTTCAACCAGGAATCCTCTGTATGTCTGCGATTTCGGTCCAGTCTTGCAAATAAACTACTGTTATTTCATAGCAGAACTAAGCAGTCACGTTGTTAACTTGCAGCTTGTTTTCAGATATTATTTTGATAATGTGATTTGTGCTGTTTGGGCACCGCATCTCAAAATGATAAAGCGGTTTATAGGTTAGCTTTACTCCCAATTTCTGAGAAGCTAATCAATGAAATATCAAAATCAAACTGAAGTCAAGCGATTTAATTGGCTGGTGCTAATTCAGTCAACCAAATATCCTAGAAGTTGAAAAGTGCTTGACCGGTTGTTAACCAATTGTGTGTTGATAAACCTTTTAAAATTTGGGGTTTAGTCTCGCCTATTATACCCGATTATATAACTAAAATCGCGAAATTTCCTCCTCGCCATTGCCACTACGCCGAGTGTCATGGGTTCAAATCACTCAAGAAACAAAAATTAGTGATATCCGCAAATGGTTGTTCCTAATCTAGGTGTTATATGTTTCGTTGTTTGAATGGTTATAAAGTCCCCGCGATAAGAACAGTTATTTATTTTATTTATTTATTTTATTTATTTATTACATATACAATTATCATTACAGGCATATACCCAATGCGATAATGTAGATTGTCACAAATTAATAATTCAGAGTTAGTGCATACAATCATAATTTTATAGTTTAGTCATACATAGTCAAACATTAATAATCATTAAAATAAATTTTAAGCAACATTAACCTATTTTTATAATCATGTCAAATGTCATTTCAATTTGTCAATATAATTACTTAATCTAAATATAAATAACAATTGTACAAACATAAACATGATTTATTCCTAGTACGGGAGACGTAATTAAAATATATATATTATTTAATATATTCTATTATGAAATGATATTGCTGTAAGGCCAGGTTAAGAGAAGCCTTAACCGACGAGCGTGAATGAAGGATGTGGCGAGAGTAAGCACAGCATATGCAGGATCGTAACAAGTAGCAAAGCTGTTGTTTCGCCTGCCCCTCAGGGAACCAGACGCGGCTTTATGTACCTATGCATTTTGTTGTGAGTTCTCAGACGTTACATTTGTACCAACAGTTTTAGACTGCGCCGAGCGAAATGTGCCAAAACAGGCGGTCACAGTTAAGTTGATAAAATCAATACTTTTTGTTTAATAAAAATATAAAATATACATTTACCATAACAATTAATGTGTTTACAATTACTCCGTGTAAAAAACATAAAATAATTAATATTTTCGCCTACAAAATTACGTAAATTTGAAAAATGAAAAAACTTAAGCTCGTGTTAAGTACGTGATTTTTAGAGTATAACAGTAGAAATATATCCTATTTTACAGCTTAAACGAAACATAAATAGTTATATTACAATTTGTCCGCCCCAAATATTTAAGTTATTGGTTGACAATAAAGATACATTTTTATCAAAAAAGCACTTCAAATCCTCCATACAATTTTACTATGGCGGCCGCGCGCCGATTTGAATATCGAGCTCTGTCATTCAGTCCAACCGCGTCTTACGCTCGGCGCAGTCTTAAGTGCATTTAAATATAATTATGTAGCGTACATACGTAACCGTTTTCGGTAAAGGTAACACTCAGAGCTTTAGTCGCCGAGTTACACATACTTCAAAGAATTTAGTATTTTGTAGGTATCTATCAAGTTATCAACTCGAGTTATTCCATGTGTAACAGCTGGCTCAATCCATGGGCTCAGCCGTGCTTTAAGTCAGCACACGCATACCCGCTTTATAAGCGGGAGCTACGTTATAGAGTCCAGACATCGAAGATCATCTAGAAAAGACTGCTTGAACTCGTACCTCAGGTAAAGGTAGATTAAATACCTCAATCATTAAGATTAGAACCGCTCTAAGTTGCGTTGCAATCTAGGGATAGACTAAGATCATAGATTTTTTTAAAATCTATATGCTGAAAGTATGCATATCATTCGCACATTGCTAGCCCTGCTAAACAAAGACAATTTCGAATTGAAAATGGTCTCTATTCCCCCTTGCCAATGACTTTAAGTAAACACTTATTCAAAATTAAATCAATATATCTTTATTCATTTGGGTCACAAAGTGACACTTATGAACGTCAAGGTTACACTAACTAAACAATAATATTAATTTTCATTTACTACTAATTAAATACTACTTAAATCTCTATATCTCTTACCTACTTTATTTCTCATCTCGAACACAATTATGATTTTAAGATTAATTGTGGCAATCAAATCTATTATTTAAAAAAAAAAAATCTAGGTAAAAGGTCGTCAAACGTTTCTTTTCTTTGTTATAACTCTCTTAACAATCAACATAGAATTTATAATATATCATATCTATGGGTGTACTCGTACGTTCTCTGCTAATTTCACACTGATCCTGGTCATAACAAGCCGTCCTGCCGAACTATCCTTAAGTTTTATTTATGGTACCTTGTTTTAAATTTTATATTACCTTGCGAACTTCGTTTTTAAAAGTACACTTAAATTTCTACAACTAAATTGGAAAACCAACTTAATGTGGCAACGAGCACTTTAAATGTAATTAAATTTTTGGACTTCATCACGGCACCAGAAAGTTTAGTAACTATTTAAATGTTTTTGAGTTTTCTTATTTAATTTTAAGAGGATTACGTGTGCCCACGAACTAGCATATACATATATGATACATTACAGATTTCATGTCGTATTATATATATATTCTTCTCCTTAGCCTTTATTATTCCCAAGTCACTTGGGGTCGGCTTTTCTAGTCTAACCGGGTTTGACTGGATATCAGTTTTTACACGGAGCGGCTGCCACCTGACCTCCGCAACCCGAAGGCTAACGATACCCTAAGGCTAGACCAGTGTCAGGATATTAGAGGGTACTGACTTTCCCAATAAGGACTGCCATAGATGTTCATGGCAGCCGGGACCGACGGCTTAACGTGCTCTCCGAGGCACGGAGCAAGCAATAATCGTCAATCAATACGCACATAATTTCGAAAAGTCATATGACTTCCGAAAGTCAGAGGTGCGCGACGTGGGTTCGAACCCGAGACCCTCTGCATTGCAGTCTGTTGGTCTCCCCACTGAGCTATCGCTGCTACTATATATATATAAGTACTTATAACAAAAATATATGAACACGAGTTACACGACCTTTTACCTAGATTTGTTATAGTAAAAATATAATTGATTGCCATAATTAACCTTGAAAGCAACTTAAAACAGTGTGCTACTTTGTAAGTAGGTATCTAAATCCTTAATATACAAGTTTTTTGTAAAAACCTACAACGTCTTGAAGAATAAAATGGATTAAAACTGAACACGAAAATGGCGGTAAAACAAATATTATTTCGTCCAGTGACGGACAGTAAAACAAAATATCTTTAACTTTAATTATGTTCTTGATAAAAGCAATCCTGACGTTAAATAAATAAGCGAAAGAAGTCCCTTTCATTTTCTTTTATTGCATAAATTGTGTCCGATTATCAAGTAGGTAAAGCTATCATCCGACGTTACAAAGTAAATATAAATATTAATACCTATTAAATTAAATTTCTCTTTCATTTCATGAATTTTCATTTCATAGTATTTCCATTTATTTATTTGCATATTTAGACTGTTTATTAGAATAAGGAATCATAAATTACATTGAATTCTGTTAAAGAAAAGTCCTTTTATTAAGTAAGCTAAGATCATGAGTATTATGAAGATCAATAGTTATTATACTACTAGGCTCTAGCCACCCACCCGGCTTTGCATGGCTTCGAAAGTCTCGCCAACAACTTATTGTTTTTGTAGTGCGCAATTTTAAATGTACTTTATCTTATAAAGAATCTATTTAAATTATGTGATGTTAACAGTAATTTTTATTTACAATACATGTCCTAGGTAGCTTATATATTTGAATGGATAAAACTTATTACTATATTGGTCAAATGAGCTACGCAAATAATTTATTATTCATTGTAACATATTTTTATTTTTTTATTTAAGAGCGTAGCTCTTGTCCTTGGAGGATGGAGGATTAACTTGTCCCTTCTCTTATCTATTGGTAATATAAAAAAATATAAAAACATTATTGTAAGTCAATCTTTAAAGATAGACAATTGTTACCGCGTACTTTTTTTAAACATAAGACCTTACATAGACATATGAGTTGTAAAATACTGGAATTATAGTTGAAGGGCAATTTAAAACAGTGGCCATCATTTCCTTGTAAGTATCTTATGATAGGCTCAATCCATTACTTAAACCTAGCAACTTACCTCAATGTAAATTAAGTAACTTCACTAAATTAACTAAATTTACTAACTTATAAACGTTGACAATCATAAGTGTTACTTTGTGACCTAAATAAAGAAATGATTTATGAATTTGTAATTTTAATGTCTAAAATTCCTTTATATAGGTATGTATTATTTTTAATGTTTCTTATCCATATTAATCTTTTTAGAAAGCCGTGTAAGCAATGGTCTAAATACTTAACTGTATTACACATATAAATCTATCGGATGGAATTCTTTGAAATGTAGTAAATTTACATCAAAATTAAAAGCGTAGTTTTAAAGAACGCAAGCAGGGATAGCTTAGTGGGGAGACCAACAGACTGCAATGCAGAGGGTCTCGGGTTCGAACACATGTCGCGCACGTCTGACTTTCGGAAGTTATATGACTTTTAGATATTATGTGCGTATTGATTGACACTTATCGTCTGCTCCGTGAGCACGGAGTGAGCTCGGAGCGCACGTTAAGCCGTCGGTCCCGGCTGCCATGAACATCTATGGCAGTCGTTATTGGAAAGTCAGTACCCTCTAATATGTTGACACTGGTCTAGCCTTAGGGTATCGTTATCCTTCGAGTTGCAGAGGTCAGATGGCAGCCGCTCCGTATAGAAACTGATATCCAGTCAAAACCGGTTAGACTAGAAAAAGCCGACCCTAAGTGACTTGGGAATAATAAACGCTAGGGAGAAAAAAATAAGTTTTAAAGAACTAAAAGGACAATCAGACAGACAAACGACTTTATTTTATATTATTATGGAAGACTTGTTTGTTATTTACCATATTACAATAACCTGCAAGCTGCTTGTTTTGTGTTCAAATAGTGAATATTAATTTCACATAATTCATTAGGTTTACAGTAAAATGAATCTTGCATTATATTTGAATACGGACATTAGTAAATTAAATTAAATTTTGATCCAGTCTACATTACGATCTAGTCTGGATTACAAAGTATATCACCCACAAACTGTTCCTCACATCGGCAGTGCATTCATGAGTTGTATAGCCAGTACTTCTTTTCCATGGCCCCTATCCAGAAGAGGCACCGAACGTCGCTGACTCTGCAGCAGCGGTCAGTTCTGGAGTAGCCAGCGAGCTGGGAATGCCTCGTAGCCGAGAACCCTTTCCCACACCATTATCTACTAGAAGCTCGAAGCAGTTCTATCGTGAACCCTTTGTTTTAAGACAGAGCCGAATTATTTAATATTGAAGTTTATTTGAGGCATCGATTAACGATTTTTGAAAGTTGAATAGTCGTTTTATAAGACTGTATTAGACTGCCCCACCGCTGGTGCACTCTTCTCAGTATGAAAAGGGATAGGAAATAGTCTACCTCGCTGGCCCAGTGCGGTTTGGCAGCATTCACATATCTTTGAGAACATTATGGAGTACTCTCTCGTGCAGATTACCTCACGATAATTTCCTTCACCGTTAAAGCAAGATAATAATGAACTATTTAAAACGCACATATCTTCGAAAAGTCAGAGGTGCCGTAGGATCGAACTCAAGACCGTGCGTGGCAATCCAACGGTCTCCCACTAGGCTATCGCTGCTGTACAAGTATAGTATATATTACATATAGCTCGGTACGTACGGTATGATCGAGAAGTCTACAGCTACTGAAAGATAGATCACAATAGCCTCGCTGATTTCAGCATGAATGGGCCAGCTCGGCCAGGAAAGGACTGCCCTCTCACAGAATATCGACGTGAAATAGCAGTATTCCTACTGCTGTGTTTCGTTCAATAAGTGAAAGTGCCGGAGGCCCAATCACCCTCTTTCCCCCTTCCCGCTCCTTCTCCTTCCCACTTCCTTTTTCTCTTCTTCCTTTTCTAAAGGGTCGGCAACGCGCAAGTGTGCCTCTGGTGTTGCAGGCGTCGATAGGCTACGATGACCACTTACCATCAGGTAGGCCGTACGCTTGTGTGCCAGCTTAGATGTATAAAAAAAAACAATATCTTTTTAATATAGCACAGTGGTATCACGTTATCTTCTGAATAGATCGAATTTGACTTAGTATCAAACTAACTCTTCACTTTCGATAATCATGTTTTGGCTATAAAATACGAAGGTTTGATTTATTTTACAGTTTGCAACGCTGATCGATCGTCAACGTTACGCATCAGTGAGCTTGATCGATCGCCGGATGGGTGACCGTTTTTCAAGAGACATATTTATGTCCAGTTAACTGTCAAGCTTTCGAGCAGGATTCATTGAAACATGATTTACATAGAGCCTAGAGGGTACTACATAGAAGCCGTTACACGTATTAACAGATTGAATATAGTCGTCCTATAGTGTGACCAGTTTGCCTATACGTTTAATAAATTGCGAATGTAGTCTCTTCGCTAAATGCTAACTTAATAGTATTAATGCGTTAGTTAATTAATGAGTTCGTTTTTATTTGTTACGCTTTCGTGCCTTAACTACTCGGCGAGCATCATAAAATTTTGTTATCAGGGTACAGAAAAGGACATAGGGTACCTGTCATCTAGACCAGAGGTTCGCAGACTATTTTTCTAATAAACCACTTTCAAAATTTAGCAGGTGCCGGTGGACCCCTTGCAGCTACATGTATACCATATTCCTTGGCATTCGTATTTATAATCGTGAAGAATGATCTTCTTTTTTTTTTAAATTCTCGGAGCCGAACTTTTTTTTTAGATATTCTGTACCGAAAAGTCGTTAGGATCCAGACCACTGGTACTGAATATGGGATATGCAAGTTTTTATAAGTAACAGGCGCTGAGCTTTTTAAAAAAATATCTGCTTACAGTGATAAGTGAAGTCAAGCCAACATTTTAGTTCTTCATTATCGAAAGCAAATAAATTTTCATGCTTACGAATTGTGGAGCCCATTTTTTTTGGCGTGCCAATGTGGACCTCCGTCGAGTCTCCCGTGGACCCCTGAGGGTCCACCTGGACCACTTTGGAAACTAATGATCTAGACAAAGTACTGTTTTCGAGGGATAGAAAATTAACGTAACCTAAATTTATACGGGCGAAGCTTCGAGCAAATTCTAGTTTTAATTTATTACGTGCGGCAGGTTCGGTTGCCGCAGAAAACATTTTGCGCAGACATTACACATTTTTCGAGATAATGAATAGCTGCAGTCCTTTTTTGTATTTGTAGCCATGCCTTTTATTAAGTACCTACGTTTGTTTTTTTTAGCATTTTTATCATGTTCTGTTAAAAACAACTTCACCATGTAAATAGGTCGTTTTGTCATCCTAACTAATATTATAATTGGGAATTTGAATTTGTTTGTTACGCTTTCACGTCTTACCTACTCGACCGATCATCATCGAATTTCGCATACACGCTATGAGGCTACAGAAAAGGACAAAGCGTTTACTAATAACGCACTACCTTTGAATTATGTTTAGCTTGTAGTAAGATAAGTTCATCCATTGTTATAAATATAATTAACAATTCTGGTCAACCGAAATACGCATTTTGTGTATGTACATTTAGGTATTTACATGTTATCTGTTAGGACTACAAATCATAACGTACACGAGCACATCTGCCGTGTAAATGAAATCTATCAGTCGCCATGGAGGTTACGGTACACAGATCGCCTACATTCCACATCGGAAATTGAAAACTGTGTTAATTTTTCATGAGTTATAATCGCAAAACCTGTTACAAATTTCAAATTCAATTCAAAATACATCGCATTAGTACGCACCTACTACTAAAATAAGGACTGAGTTTAGACTTTTTTTATAATTTTTATATTAATACTGTGGTCATTTCTGCTAACAGAGTGGTTTTCCTTACAAACTTTATGCTTTCTTATTACTTCTTATATACCTATTCTTAGCACTCCTATATAATAAAGATCAAATAATTTCATTTTCTGCTATATCAACCTACATTGTATAAATTGTTACTATAAACAGAGTTTTGTTAACACGTTCCATGCGGCTGCGCTAGATTAAGACTTACTTCCAGTGCTGTACAAGTCACATACTTCCCGTATCAAGAGTGCCTGATATGCGTTACGACGTCTATTTTCCCTTACGTAGTCCTAACTTCATACCACCACAGAGACATGGAAAGTCCACAGGTGATTGTTTTTGTTGTACCAATCAATAGGTTACATCCTTGTGTATACACAGCTGCAGTCGTACGGGGTTCTAAGTAATATCTTAAAAGTTACAGGTATTTTTGGAAATGGTTGATTTTACGGGTAAATACTTGTTGTGGATGGGGTGTAATAAGTAAAATATTTTTCTGTTTCAGATTTATTATTGTTTATTCAGGTCGTACACAATCAACGGAAACTATTTTAAAACAAAAGTAATAATTAATTATGTTAACAAAAACAGTACTTAACTTCTTATTTTATATTATTATTTATTTTACTTATGGTCGTACACAATCAGCGAAAACTATTTTTAACAAAAATAATAAGTAATTAACTATGTTAATGTTAAAGACTTTACACCTTTTCCCATAATAAGTTTTTTACGTGAACGTTTCATTGTTTATGTACAATTTACCTACTTACGCGTGACGAATAAAATATCGCGTTCTGTATAAACGTATTAACTGGGCACAGCACTACGGCTAACTGAAGCTCCGCGCGCGCGCACGTTCAGTGCGGTACGGGGTTTAGGATACGGCCAAATAGTGCCCGTATCGCACTATTGTAAAACTAATTACCTTTCTGTGCGTTACGATAAAATAATGCCCGTACATTTTTATTCGTAAATTTCAATACACTTTAAGCAAGGACACCGGCATTATAGCCTATAGGTGTCTCTTTTTTACTTGTACGAATACTTGAAAAAATCACCTCCGCACGGAGTGCAAAACAAGGACAACTAGCTGCCGCACAGAGCAAAATTCAATTACAACCAAATACTTCCCGTAACGCAGTGAATGTGTTAATATTTGTAAAATATGTTTTAAAAACTCTCTATGTATCACAGTTTTATTAATAAAAATTTTCTTAAACTAGGTCCCGCGTTTTGTGTGAAATCGCCTGGACTACTTTGTTACTAAATAAAACGCAAAATAAAGTAGAGATGGTGCTGTTTCGACATTGTGTTTGCTTAGATGTGATGTTTGCATTAATCGTGGCTGACCATTACGTCGCGGGGAGGGATACAAGAGGCATCATATGGCTGCGAGGCATTTACCTGGCTGCGTGTTTTTATTGTGCATCCACTTTTTTACCCAACTATTTATGTAAGTAAATCAACATATTATGTATTATTTAATGTTTAGTGTGTTGTCAAAGAAGAAAGACAACTGTTCTTTTCGCTTAATGATTTACGTCTTATGGAATGTAAAATTTACTACCCTTTACTACGCAACTCTGTTTCCAGCGCGTGGTAACACTTAACAGAGTTGTTAAGAAAGTAACAGAGTCGAATTTTGTCTATATGCTTTAACTTTATACTTAAAATTGATGTTTAAAAGATGTTCTTTTTTACTATCGGGTTTTCTTAAGAAGGTTTTATGCTTGGTAAGTCGATAAAACGCGTATATTTCATCGTCATAAACATTGTTACAAGACAACGTGTTTCTTTGCTATTTTGAAATGCCTCCCCGCTTGCTAAAAAGCAGCGAAGATACCGAGAACGGCGTAAGAATAATCCCGAAAAGGAAGCAGAATCTAAAAGAAAACGTTGAGTGAGGTACGATAGCAATAAACGCTTAGTACGAGCTTTAAGAACACTTGAACATCAAAAAGATAAAGCCTGAGCTTGACATATTATTATGCACACCCTAGAGTCATCACCTCCTTGCTTAAATAGTCCAGCCCCTTTAAGTTTTAAATTCTGATTGTCGTTTCTATTTTACGTGCAAATACTCCTAGCTCCATCTCGTCAGCAGCTTCTTGCGCCAGAAAGGATGTGGAAATAAATAGATCGTTAGTTATATAGAGATAACATTAAATTAAAGGTACAATTAGAAGCAATAAATAAGAGATACGAAAAATATAAGAAAATATACAATAGAGAAAACTAAAGAAATCTAAAACTATAGATGGTAACTAAAAAAGCATCAAAGAGGACAGGAAAGGCGACAGAAAGTACAAATAAACTTAAGGAATTTAAAAGGCATGTTTATAACATTAAGACACAGTACAGAAGTTAGAGAAAATGCATAGATGAATTGGCCATAGATTAAATTCTTTTTCTTATTCCACTTGCGACAGCAATTTTCTGTCCAATACTAGCAACAACAATTTTCTGTCCAATACTAGCAATCTTTGAAAACAGCGAGCAAAAGGGTTTTACAGCATTGTTTATAGCTCAGACTCTGATGATGATGCCCCAATAGCGTTAAAAGAAAACGGTGTTTGCGTGTTGGTTAAAATTTCCAGCTTAAACAGAACTACGTATATTTGGGTAAGGCCTTATGTGACGTAGAAGAAGCTGGTGAGGATAAAATTATGTTTTTAAGTCAATCGATCATACTGAAATAAATTTAAATTAGTTAAGACTGATTTACCTTATGTGCCTTCTGATAATTTACGTGCTATTATACCGGAACCTAAAAGGTACCTAACATTATTAGTTACCTGCGCAAAATTTGACAATTACCAAAATACTAAAATAGAAAGAGTAATTTAAATTTATTCAAAAAAGCCTTTTAATTGTGGTGGTAGAGATCATTAACAAACGTCAGAAAAATTTGCATCTCTGAAGAACTTAAAGTTTATTGTTCCGCGCACAGGTTCCGAGCGATGCATTAATTGTCACGTATACCGTTATGTCACCCTCATTTTGCTTCCAATTTTGATGTTGTTATTACGAAAAGTTAATACAAGAAGTTAGAGTAAAACAAAATAGATATAATATACTTGTTCTTGTTACACCAACTATTTGATTATTTATTAATTTACATAGACATAGCCGGACAAGCCCGGTTTCATCGTCTTTAACGGTCGGTCCGGCTTAGTAAGAAACGAACCTAATCTCCAAGTTAATTTACTTAAGCTGTTCTTACTGAAGAGTTAATTATCGCCTAAGCTTTAAACATATTATTTTATGTTCTATACTACTTAAAGTACATTACTTTAAGTAGTGTTTTAACATGGTACCTACTAAGTTTATAAGCAACTGATAGAATCACCACAAGGACCGCTCCGTCTGCCAACAAGGAATATAACATATTACCTCGGTTGCATTACGGCTATATTTGTATGCAATTGTAGAAAAAAAATCGTATTAAGATTACGTTATTAAGCCTACTATAAGAATAACAACAAACTATTGCCGACTATACTTTCTTCTACAACAATATATAAGAAATACTTACCAATTAGTCCACTTCTTTTAAGTAGCGCAATGTTGTTCTTGCGGCTATTGCATGTCCACCTACTTTGTATTTCTTTTTAAAAGGCAACCTTCGCGAGCGATTTTCTCTCAATCGTGGTGTACTTTACAAACAATGGACTTATAGAACACGTCGACTCAGCACCACTCTTATGTATTTGAGGCACAGTACAAATACATATTAGTGCACTGGTAATTAGTGACCTGTGATAAACTGATGGACATAATTGGAAGAAGCCTAAGTCCAAAGTTAGGCAAATATCGTTTTGCGCCTCAACACCAATCAAATAATCAGGAATTTAATTTACTTATTCTCACGGTCTCGATTTTTAACGAAACCATAAATTGACATCCAACTTTTGCAGAAATAGTGCAATTATAGGTACTTCAGCTATCCCTCACGTTTATGATTAATTGATTACTGATCCGCTTCCGTGGCGTGTAGCGAAATGTTATACAGCCGATGTTGTTACTTTATAAAATAGCGTTACAACCGAAAAACATTTTTAAAATCGGTCCTGTAGTTTTAAGTTAATTTAATTTAATTATTTTTCTTTAGAATAAAACCTCCTCGTATCGTATATCCGTTTATACAAACTGTAATTAAGTTATAGGTAATTGCTAAAACTTATAGGTATATATATAATATGTATATAACCTGCAATAAAGATAACCAATCATTACAATAGTATTATGATTTAATTGCAAGATAATTTACAGAACACATTTAAAGATTACGCAGTCATTGTGATTAATAATTCACTATTATTGTATAAAGATAACAAACCTACTTCGTAGATAAAATTTATTGTAGTTTATGATGTTACTTTGTTTTAAGCAGTAGACAAATGTACTACACTTTATTCAAGTGAATATTATAACAAAAGTGTTTGTTTTTATTTCCCCAGTAGATAAAGATGCATTGGCGGTCGATATGTTGTTATCTTTGCTCGCCACGGAAGAAGGATAATGCACTGAATTTGTAAGTGATGATATCTTTTTCCTTGCATGAATATTGCTGTCTTTAATTTAAAACCAGTGTAGTCTCTTGTCAGCGAAGCGATGTTTCATCCATCTCTGCAATGGGTTTCTTCTTGACCTCTTAGTACGATACTACCTTCGGTTTACCCCGAAGTTGTTACATAACACTTATTTTAGATCTTTCCCTTTCTCTCTTTCATTTTATTAATATTTCCTAGGGGATCAAATATAATATTTTAATAAATAATATATTGTACTTAAATATTACTTATTTTAATAAAAATATTATGTATTGAAACACTGGATAAACACAGCGGCAGTTTTATATTCTCTTTCTAATATATTTTTTAGTTTAGCCACGAAAGAAATAACCCTGCCCTTTCATTATTATAGACTGTGCAGATGATGTCGGTAGTGGTTTAAGTAATCGTCTTGTCTCTATACTCCATTTGGTCAGATATTATTATTAACTAAAGGTAAACAATCTTGGTGTGACTTTTTATACTAACACAATCAATCAAATAAAAAAGGGCCACAAATCAGTTTGTTTTTGCAATAAAACGATTTTCAGATTTAGTTTAAATCTGAAAATCGCTTTATTGCAAAAATGTTGTGTAAATCAAATTTTATGGTAAAAATAAGACACCCATCATTCTTCTTACACTATGGCCAAACAGCTGACCAACCGCTCTTTTTGCGTTTGAGCTTTTTGACAGCTTACGTCAGTGCAAAACTGCCATTTTGTCAGTTGCAAAGAAATGTAAGTGCTGTAATATACCATTTGTATTGAAATGTATAAAACGAAAAATACTGTACAATACGGTATTATACCATTTGTATGGTATTTTATGAATAAATCAAATGTTTCTATATTTTTTTTAAGTAAATGATCTGAGTAATCATTAAAAATACTGAATACGGATAATTGTACAGAAATGGATCCGAACCGATCACGCGGTAAATCGTACCGTGCGGTACATAAATTCAATATTTAACAAACATAATAACGAAAAATGGTCGTGAATATAATATTGTAATAATATATGTAATGTTTACTAAGTAGTAATTTATATACAACATGACACAGATATATCGCACAACCTCAAACACACCAATTAGATTATTAAATCGTAATAATAATATAATCATTAAAATGTTACTTTTATGTACTTAAATATTTTAATTTAACGAATTAGTTGACGAAGTATTGTGCGCGGATAGTATGGGTATATTACAATAAATCTAACATTGCCTTTATTGCATCAAAAATCTTATTGCTTTGAATTCTTTGATACATTTTCGTTTATTTCAGCTGTTTAATAAATGGGTGACTATAATTTAATTCGATTTAATTATTTTAGGGATAAAATTACCCATATTAAAAATTGCTAAAAATTATTCAGAAGCCGATTTTGAACAAACTACTTTCAGGATGTGAGTTTATTATGTTACATGTTGTATAATTAGTCATTCTACAATATAAAACGCAATCGAAACTTAAAATATACTTTATGTATTAAACTAGAACTCGTCGCAATATTGCAGGATCTTAAAAACTGAATCAAAACATAAAATACCAATAATACCGTAAGTTATAATAAAATATCTGTTTAGTACATAGCCTTTTGGTATCATACGGTATTTTTACAACACAGTTGCAACCCGAAACTCAACGCAAATGCACGTAAGTTGCGTGCAAAGGTGCCACAATTTAAAAAGAAATACTGCATTTCCTGTTTATTTTTCGCAGCAAAAGTGCCATATTTTGGAAAGAGTCCGTTTTGCATGCAAACTTCAAGTAAGTGTGATTATATTTTATTATAAAAAAGAGCCATATTTCGACAAGCGTCAGTTTTGCATTCTAACATCAAATAGTTCTTATCTTATTTCTTATTACAACAGTACCATATTTGAAATGCGTCCGTTTTGAATTCAATCATTAAGTAAGTATAATCATATTTTATCAAATATGGCTGTTTTGTATGAAAATAATTTATATTTCCATTATATTTTTTAAATACAAAACTAACGTATTTGATATATAAATTCTGTTTTGTCGTTAATGCTTCGGTAATTTTGTATTCTATTCCATGATACTTAACTTAAAACTTGCTTAATGCTAATGAATTCATTTCGGTTTGATTATAAAAAAATAACTAAAGTATTAAATATGTTTTCGCCGGGCATCGACCGAATATTAAAGCAATTGCTTTTATAATTAAACTAGATTAATAATATAAACTAAATTGAAGCTACTTCGCGTATTGTCTTTGCGTTGGGTCAGTGCAGACGCCGTGACAACGTAACGCACGCGTCGTCGCGTTGTAATGGCCGGCGCGCGGCGCGGCGTCTCCACTGTCACTGCGCCGTGTTAACGTCGTCGCTATTTATACCTGGTGTTAAATATTATATAACTAATCGTGTACTATTTAACCTAGTGTTAATCATAATAGTAATATTTAACACTAGGTATAAATAGTCGGTCTTAAGATCCACTGCCTTTATTTTTATAATACAAAATATTTCCTTTCCAAACTTTAAGTTATTGTTTCAAGATTTTCTTTTATAATATTAATTGTTATTACACTAATTACGTACATAATGAATAGCAGAGCAAGAGTAATTTTAAACATGGCAACCTGCATTCAAAAATCCTTATCTACGCACAATATCCTAAGTTACACCGGAATCTATCATTCCAGCCACTTCAGCAGAGCTTTTCCCCAGATTCCAGCTCACCGTCAACCAGACACACCATTAAATGATTTTTCAGATAAAGATTCTATACCAGACAATCCTACCTGACCTTAGCCCATCATTACTTAAAAATGAAGATTTTCAAATAAAATCTGTAAAAAGATGCCGATAACAGTCGTTGAACCGACCGACATAAGTAGCAGTTCAAGCCGCTCTGACAGCGACTCTGCTACCTCAAGTAGCTCATATGATGCAGGATTTCTCCAGATAGCAGTGTTAACGAACCAGATTTTCAACCAAACATTAAAAGATCTTCTGATTCCGAAGAATATGCACAGACAAAAGTAACTACCGAACTAGTTTAAATTTCACCCCAACCTGGCACTTCTCGTGGAGAACCTCACTCATTCATTCATGACATCCTACCTGTCGATTTGTATATTCTTATATAACTTAGAAAGTGCCTTAAATTAATTAGACTTTGAAACTCGGTGTGAACTTTTAAGACTGTAGATAGTGTTGTTGTTGTGATATATGAATATCGTTTGTATATCACAATAACAGCGCAAAAAATGTTAAATATATACATGTTTTTCATTTTTTTGCAATTAACGTATTAAGTGTATACTGTATAGCACAGTATATAATAGTAGATACGTAGTAGTAGTAGTAACGTATTGGACTGTGCCATTGGAATTGATCCAATATTTTATAAAAGTTAAAGTTTCAGGGACTAAACCTAGTCTGTTGATTGTTTTAGAAGATTTAATAAATGTTTTTTTATGAATATTTAATGTGATTATTAATTTTTTATCTTATGTTTTCTTCTAATTCTACGAATCTAAACTAATATCATAAAGCTGAAGAGTTTGTTTGTTTGTTTGAACGCGCTAATCTCAAGAACTACTGGTCCGAATTGAAAAATTATTTTAATGTTTGGACAGCCCATTTATCGAGGAAGGCTATAGGCTATAGCCTATAGGTCGTAGCGTGATGTTATATATAACATCACGCTACGACCAATAGGAGCGGAGCAGCAATGAAAAATGTTGCAAAGACGGGGAAAATTCTCTTATGTAAAGCAGACGAAGTTGCGCGGGTCAGCTAGTTAATAATATTAAAGTTTGAAAACATTTAAATTTGGTTATATAACAGTCACATATCAAGTTGATCTCAATTATATCAATAATAAGTAAAGATTTTATGTTTTAGATGTTGTAATACACTATTTTACTGATTGTCTTTCATTTAAGTTTTACCTATTAACAATAAGAGACACGTTGATAAATATTTTTATAAAGAAGTTTCAATAAACCATTCATTTTTGTAAAATTGTTTTTTATTTTTGAGAGAATTCTTGTAATATTAATTAAAAATTTTAATGCATAAGGGACTTATGTGCTTTTTTATCGTAATGGTTATCCATTACGATAAAAAAGCACAAAGAATTTGTAATAACTGTTATCAGTTATTATAAATTCCATATTTATGATAGATAGAGCAAATAAAAACGCCTCTATAATATATTAACATGTTATACCTATTATGATATAAAAATAAGAAATATTTTTGGTTTGGCTGTCCTGTAAAATATATGAATTTTGCTTTGTGGCTCTTTTGTATTCAATGAGCGATATATTAAACAAATAAAAATACTGCTTAAACTAATGGTTCAATTGATTTAGTAATCGTTATTGTTGTATTTACCTACATTGATATTTAGCAGCATATCATTTTTAAACTGAGATTTAAGATAAAAAGATAAAAAAGACACATCAAGATTGTTTACATTTAGTTAAATACCTAACCAAATGGAGTATAGGTTAAAATCTCATACGAGACAAAAATGTGTTCCACAAACATTCCGACTCGGGGTGTTCTTTGTGTCCGTTGTTTAAATGTTAATAAGGCTTGGCACACAAGAATTATTGCTACTGCTGGAGATATCTTTAAAATAAAGAACTTAGCAAGAAGGCCAAGTAACGATTACGAAGAGTTTAAACGAATGTCTATTTAAAATAAATACGTTAATATTGATATCAACGCAGAGTAGGCAGTTTAAACTCTCTTGTGTAATTTAAATGATAACTATGTACTTCAACTTGCGATGGATCTGATATATCTATCTTGCTTCATTGACTTTTAACACACTCTGCATGCACGCTCCTCGGTATGAGGTACTATTTCAAATTTATTTATCTTTTATAATTACTTCTTCGTCTTTTCATTGGTCTTATTATTAGATACTAATTTCGATAGTTACGGCATTTCAGTCTACTTCATAGACTTAGAATATACTTTATATCCTAAATTGGTCTAAAAAGATACGACTAATGCCTATGTATATATGTAGATATTTCGCCACACCGTCTACACTGCCACGTCGCACCTTAAAAAGTATAATGATATTCAACCTATAGACATAAGTTAGGGGTGGGTGGTTTCAGGTGAGCTGTGAGTTTCATTCGCACGCTGATTCTAATGAGTTTATTTTCTATCGCCTATGTGAGTTTATTTTCTGCTGAGTTTATTTTCTACTCCGTTGATGTAACTGACACATCAATGGAGTGCCACCTCTAATTTTATTACCTATTTTTCTAATTTCTTTTTTCTAATTTATAATGACATAGGAACGGACATACGAACAAACAAAATTATATGAATTCCTTTCTTGTCATTTTCGTTATGGAGCCCTAAAAATATCAACAAAGAATTATGAGCTAAAGTAACCTATCCTCATTCCATCCATGTAGTATCTGACTGTACTTCCAACCTCTGTGGTAACTTCAAAACACACCAGTTGCGATTGGCTCAGCTCTCTGAGGTTTAGGCTTAAGTAAAATTAAATGATCGTTACAGATGTAATTTATATTAGTCTACCTCTCGGCTTAGACGAAACGTAATTTAAATGTTAAAATTATAAAGATGAAAGTACTTCGGAGAAAAGCGTATGATAGTTCTAATATGTATTCAGTGTTAGGAGTAAATCAGATACCGCTGTAACAATTTTTATCGTAGAAACATTTTAATAACATTTTTCTGATAGCCATATTAATGTGCCATATACGCGATTTCGCGTTTGACTCGGGTCGAGCAGTGATACAAGGTTGTTCTATCCAGAAATTATCAGTAGCAGCCACTGAGTTATTAAGTGTTGCGTTAGAGTTAGAGTGCAATCTCTTACTCAATCAACCTGAGCTTGGCGATTAGTGGAACGACACGTTCGTGTAGTGTGTACAATATTAATTTAGCAATAACGTAATTCACATGATGCCATGTCAAATTTTGCACTCCATCGTGTACTTGCAAAATAATCGGCACATTGCACTCTAACTCGTGTTACAAAAAGAAATCTTGTGATGTCTTCTGTTGTACCTACTACATAATATCAACACTAAGTCTGGGACTGTGTCTAATAGACTTAAAACTATAACTGGCAAAATGATATTACACCTATACCTAACCCTTTGAAGATAATTATAGACGTGATTTTATATCTATCAATATCATACAATATATACCATGACAAAACTATCACGCGAAGTTCTGCCTTTACTTGTTAAGGTCTATTGAACATGTTTGGTGGCAAAATGTCAGCGACGCGCGACGGCCGGTCTACCTCGTATATGTTGATATCTCGATGCTCTTCCTACACCTCACATACACTATACAATAGAAAGTGACAATCGATGTCGTAGCCAAAGCAAACTTTTCTCGACACCTATAATTTTGCTCTCTGAAAAGCGATTTTTGTGCCTCCTTAAACTTACTAAGGGAAGCAAGGTAAGACGGTACTTTCAATTACATTAATTTCTATTTTAAGCAATAGATATCTAAAGATTCATAGTATTTCTTTAAGTAGGGACTCTCTAAATCTATACCTACCTGACCATGATAGGAGACCTTTAATGAGATAATAATCGGTAGATATGTCATCATATCCTGTAGTTAGGCGACAGTTTATTCTGTGTTAATGCTTGATGTCGTTTGCATAACATTCTGCGTGCTTGATGCATCGATGTTTCACCGATAAAGGAATTTATTCATATTTATTTTTAAAATTCATACAAGAACTTTGTATATTAAATGTGCGTGCAATTTGTGTATCATTTAGGGCGTGCAAACCGGTTTTAATGAAATCGTTTTGCGGTGGTTTTTAGATACATAATATTTTTTTTTACTATTATACTTTTTTATCAACTGATCGATTTTGAGATAGTGATTTTGTTGTTATCTTACTCTGATTTAACACGAAATAAAATAATTCGTTTAATTTCTTTCTTTAGATAAGTGGGCAACTTCTATGTTCATCCAACGTATTAATGGTTATTTTAACAAGCATTGGTTTGGTTTTGTCTAAACAAGATCATAACAATGTTCCGACTTCATTATTTTTTTGCATATAATTTAACAATAAGTAGAGTAGTTACGGGTATTATAGCCTGTGTGGCCAATATGGCCTACCGATTATTTCCCGAAACTAACCATACTAGCGTGCGTATCCGTCATATTGTCGCGGCTTCTCCCTCGACCCCCTCAGTCGATTCCTGCGTTGCGGCGAGTGCGCGTGTGTCCAGTGTGTGCGACGATCAAAAATTATCGAAATCGATGTCATTTTTTGGTAAGTTTTACTCATTATATTTCGGCAAATAATGATTATTTTTGTGTTGCCAGTTTTGTAGGTGAACTTTTAGTCAATAGTTTTGTGACATTTTCAAAGAATATTGTTTACTAGTTTTTAGGTTAAATTTTTATTATTCATAAATGGCCCTGCGGCCATTATGGCTCACTAGGTAGGAGGCTAATATGGACTACCAGGCCATATTAGCCTCCCATAACTTAAACTTTCTACTATTGATTTTCTTTTTTCGTTTAAGGCAATAGGTCCACGAAAACCAATTGCAGAAAGAAAACGGCAAACATGGTGCAAGGAATCAATGAGAAAGGCCATCGAAGATGTGCGAAATAACAATATGTGCTCAGTAAAAGCTTCCAAGCTCTACAAAGTACCCCGAACAACTTTAAGACGTTTGGCAGCTAAAGTAGATCTTTCAGCCAAGGTCGCGACTTGTTCAAAACTAGGAAGAAAACCTATCTTACCTGAAGAACTAGAGAAACAATGAGTACAGTATGTGTTAGCAATGGAAGCTAAGTTGTTCGGCTTAGTACGAAAAGATGTCATGAGTTTAACCTATAAGCTGGAAATAAAAAATAATATCACTCATACCTAGTAAAGTTTGGCTAAAATCTTGTTTAGAAAGATATTCGGCACTTTTTCGCCATCCAACAGGAACTTCATTCGACAGAGCTAAAGGATTTAATAAAAGTGTGGACCATTTCTTCAACCTTTACGAGAAATTGATGGATGAGTACAAGTTCCCCCCGGACAAAATTTTCAATGTGGAAGAACCTGGCATAATTGTAGTTCCATCCCAAATGCTACAAGTGCCGAGTTAAAAAGGAAAATGTCAAATTGGCTTTAACATCTGCAGAAAGGGGTACTTTAATAACTTGCGTGATAAGTATGAGCGCTGGAGGTTCATTTGTTCCACCCATCATTATATTCCCCAGAAAAAGAAGTCACCCGCTTTTGATGAAAGGTGCGCCTCCTGGAGCCATGCATGAATGTCACCCATCAGATTGCATTCAAACCAACTTATTTACGAAGTGGTTTCAACGTTTCATTTAGCACGTGAAGCCCACTTAAGAATCACCGGTATTGCTTATTTTAGACCATACAAGTCACACTAGAAATCTTGAATTAATAGATCTCGCAAGACAAAATCATGTCCATCATCTATCAATTCCTCCACATTCCAGTCATAAAATACAACATTTAGATAAGTTATTCATGGAACCACTAAAAAATACGTTTCTGATGAAGTAAGATCATGGGTCAGAGACAATTCACGCCCTCTAACGATTATGATATAATGGAAGTATTTGGACATGCGTATCTACGCACTCAAAGCGGTGAGATTGCTGTCAGTAGTTTTCATGTGTAGAATGAAGTACAATATGCTGTGAATAATGTAATCTTAACAGATTTGGAGCAACGTGCGAACCTGCGGGCTATCATATTTGCTCTGATTGATAAAGCCCTCAGTTCCCTTTCAATATCAGCATCATCCCTGAGGCCGGTTGTTAGTAAATGTCCTAAATATTTAAAACATTCTACCCTGTCTCAGAGCACTCCGTATAGACGTACAGGTGGAACTGTTGTAGGGCACTTAGAACCGGCCTCAAAGACCATGAACTGACTCTTTGCGGTGTTAAATTTAATTAATGAACAAAAATGTAGAATCACCGATCAAGAAAATATCATAATATAGATGGGTGATCGCTTAGTGGTATTTCATCTGAGCGTCTCCGTGCTTCGGAGGGCACGTAAAAAGTCGGTCCCGGTTGTTGTCAAATTGACAGCAGTCGTTAAGCCATGTCAGAGGCCTACGGGCGGCTTGAACAACTCTTGACGAAAGGTGGGCCAACAAACACAAGAAAAAAAATTGAGGAAGACACCATCCATTAATGAACCTGAAGAAGAGTAGCGCAATAGCTAAAAATGCTGTCTCCGTGAGTTCGCCACAGCCATCCACTTCAAGAGATCAGAACTTTATAACGCCATTCCCAAAAGACGAAGGTAAAATCTAAGAAGATACAAATGTCTAGCTCGGAGAAAGAAAATTAATCTTTGTACGACTATAGTTCTGACGAAAGTCCAGATAGGAGCAATGTTTCTGATGCAAAGTGTTTGTATTGTGAGGGTCTCTATTCTATGGATAACAGAGGCGAACCGTGGATTCAATGCCTATGTTGTAAATTATGGGCTCACGAAGAATGCTCAGGAGTAAAAACAGACATTTTTTTCTGCGAATTTTGTTCTGCAAAGTAATGCCAAGTCAAATTCTTTTGTTATTAAGATTTTATTATTTTGGTCGACATTATGGCTCACTTGGTTTGTGGCCAATATGGCCTAGGCCATATTAACCTATCATGTTAAAATATTAATGTTCATACAAAATTTAAAAAAAAGTTTATTAATGTTATTTTCCCATGTTAATTACCTTAAATTGTTTATTTTCAATTAATATTAACTTGAAAGAACTAATTTAACCAATAAAGACTGTTTGATCTCATAAATCACGAGTTTTATTTCCAAAAAGACTTATGATGTGCCATATTACCCGAAGTTACTCTACAAACAAAATACCTAGGTACTACGTATTATCAGTGAGTTGATTACACGGTTGTGGTTTACCTATGTGGTCTTCATCGCCACTGTCACTGCGCTCAAAGGCGTGCGGTCGATCACATGCACACTGGTCAAAGACTTTCGTCTTGAGACACTGCGGTATATTGGACAAGAAGATATGTTGTAGCTTCCCGAACGGACGGACTGGCATGGTGGCGTTTTCATTTCGATATACCAATAGTCAATCTGGCACCTTTGGAGAGACTGCAGCACTGCCCAGGTTTCAATCGAATCAAAGGCTTTCTCATAGTCCACAAACGTCACGCACAAGGGCTGGTTATAATCTTCAGATTTTTGAATAACCTGCCGCAGCGTATGTATGTGGTCTATAGTACTGTAGCTTTTACGGAAATCGGCTAGCCTATTCTCGAGACGATTCGTGATGACCTTTGAAAACAGCTTGTAGATGTGACTCAGACTCTTTTAATGATTTATCCTATTCTAGAGAAATTGATAAATATCTCCACAAAAATACCACTATCGCAACAAGAGAAATTGGTACTATGACGGAATACGAAGGTTGCAACATAATTGCAGAAAAGCAATTTCAATGTAACGAATATTTTGGGAGAATGATAGCATTGGGGATATCAAAGTTTCACGGCAATACACGTTATAATAAGATGAAGGAAAAATTGGATATTTTGAAGAATAGTACCACTTAAAAATAATTCTTCTGCAAACAATTATATTCAGTCAGTTCACTATAGGAATTTATGACATCAAGAGTTCTTCTAGAAAATCCTACGAAATAATTATGTATTGACAACTACATCGCTATTGTACTATTGTATCTTTTATTTCTTTTTTTTATTCGTATATCGTCTTGATATCATCGATATTACATTTAAATTGTTACAAATTTCATTTAATAATTGATTAAAATGTCCTTAAATTAAGTTGATTTTGTGAATAACATTGAAGTTGTTTGCATAATATCATTGCTTACCAGCCCTGTCATACAACCCACGCGGAGGGTCCTTGGAATCTAGGAAGAAGTAAAAATATAAATAAAACAAATATGTTTAAATCTAAAAACCAACACCACCACTAGTAAGATCTGTTAAATAAATATACTGTAGTATTTTATTTAAATTTTTTATTGTGTATTTGCAAAGAAAAATATATTTTAACATGAGACCTCGACGTGGGTTCCCGGGCTCTCAAGTGCGGAAATAGTGAACCCACGACGTGGGTCCAAGGCGATGAATGGGTTAACAGGGTTTTATCGCCCTTCTTTAAGAAAAGCACCACCACACTCCTGTGCCATGCCTGTGCCGTTTTACCCTCGAGTATGATGGAATTCTATACTTCTTTAAAAGCAGATCCAAATTCTAAATGCAATCAAAAGTACGTCAAGAAAGATAGCAGGACAACATATTATTGCTTCGTTTCAAGTGCGACTCTTAATTTTGTTGGAAGCTGCGCTGCGCTATGGTAGAATGACAAGTTCTGAAACCAAATTAATGTTGGAATAATGCTATTCCAACATTAATATGACTCAACGATAAGAATGCTCTTATCGTTGAGTAGGTTAAACTCTAGTATTATGATTTTCTTCAAAAATCGACCACAGGCTTGAGAAACTGAGGTGATGAAATATTAATATTGTTGTTATTAAGAGTTGTGCCCTCTCTTTAATCTATTACCAATATATTTTAGTCAGGCTGCTGTTCTAATAAAGTTTCTCTTATCAAAGCTCAAGCTCTTCTGAGATTTTTCTTTGCGATTGCTCAGGCGCCGTTTCTATTACTATGAAAATCGTAACTAGTACCTACTACGTAGTCTACGCGTAGTTATGACTGCAAAAAGTCAAAACTACGCGTAAACTGTAACGCAAAGTTACAATACAATTTACTTATTTGCTAGGAGTCTAATTATAGGGATAATAGTTGAAACTGGCTTAGAACAGCCAGATGTTAGCTTACTGCGCACACTGCTTAGGTAAAACTTTAGAGTGTAGCACTTACAGAAACTTATGTGCCGCTCAATGTCTTTAAAGTTACTAAACCATATACTGACTACTAAACGTTGTCACCGCCAATTTAAATGTTACGGGAATGTCCGTTCTATTTAAAATTGGATAAAAGCTCGATGTTGTTGTCGTTTCTACCACCGCTTTTGCATAATCGCTGCAAATTTGTACTAGTGCTAAAAAAATCGTTAGATATGTATGTAGCGCTTCCACAAAACGACAAAATTACGACTTAATACAAAAGATGGCGCTGTACACAATTACACTCAACATAAAATGCACTTAACGCTTTACGCAAACGAAATTGTCTTCCCTCCTCTCTACCATCTCTTTGTGTTTTAGGGATATCAAACCTCGTGCCTCCACAGATATAATAGATACGACGGATCTTTCGGATTCTGATTTTCCTACAAAATTACGCTATAAATAAACGCATTTTGCTGGTTTTGTGAACCAGCAAAATGCGTTTATTTATAGCGTTATTACCTGTATGTTAACTAAATCATTGATTTCAATACATAGATATAATTTCAAGAACCCATCACAAACGATTTACTACATGATTGACTTCGTGGATTTTCGTGGACACTCGGCTATTTGGCGCATGTGTTAGTTGCCTCAAAGGGCGCTATTTATGATATCTTCGATTCAAATCTATTGAATTTGAAACATAATATAATCAACATTTTCAACAATCGATGCGCGATTCTTAATTAAACGTTCTAATTATTCAATTGTTTCGATTACTCGAATGTAGAGCTTTGTAAACGCTAGACATCGGCGAAATCGTTATCTGCAAATAAAAAAGAATATATCAAAGTCAAATTTTGTTTCAAAGGAAGATCTTCCATGAAGGTTTAAAAGTAATAGTAGGTATAATAGACAATAGACTTTAAATAATAAGCAACAATCGCCATTGCTATTAGGTAAACGCAGCTTTCGTCTTGTAAGTATATATATATATAAAAAAAAACCATAATTAGGATAAAATGTAGTAAGTGTTATAGCATTTTAGAAAGCCCATTAAATGCGCCATCTTTTGATGCCACGTGCTGAAATGGCGTAGTACATTTTTTTTTCAGCACGGCCATTTAAAGTTGAATAATGTAATAATTTTGAGTACATGTTTGGGCATATTAGGGATATTTCCTCTGAAATGAAGATAGTTGTGTTCAAATTTTGAATTGTAATGTATACTAGCATTATTCAGTAACAAATCCTCACTAAAATAATTAAGCTAAGTAAACATTTTGTAGTCATAGTACTTGAAAAATCATAACAAGGTGTTAATTTTCTCATTTTTTTTTAAATGGCTATAATTTTTAGAGTGCAGCAAAAAATTTTTTTTTCATATTTTTTTGAGAACCACCATCCCTTGGCCCGTCATCCGTTTTCGGCTTGACGTTGATTTTTGGGACACCCTGTATATATATATATATATATATATATATATATATATATGTAAATATTATTTACTTGCCTAAGTGGATGCTTAACCGCTTCATGAATTTTTCTCTTGATTGACTTCTTAACGTGGTGTTTCGCCTTGGCATATTGATTTTAATCACAGTACTTAATCTAAAATATATGGCTAAATTAAATTATTGCACGCAATGACATGCACAATATTGGAGCCTTGTTATAATAAATGTGAAGGATGGCGCGAGCAACCAATAGCACGCTAATCAACGTACCGTGTAATCACGTGTTTATAGTCTGCGTCAGGGATGTCAAGCTATCGTAGGTCGCGCTTCGCGCATGCGAACCAATAAGCGCATAGTCCAGTAGATAACTCAACCAGTCGAGCTACTAGCGTATTGTGCATCACTCTTTGTCTAATAAAATTGCCCGGTGAAAGAATAGCTTGCTTTTCCAACTAGCTTCTTAAGGCAAGTGTACTATATCATTATTAAGACGGAATTCGATCCGTTCAGTCGCTACACGTCGCAGCTCTACATTAATAATCACGCAAAGAAAAGTGTTTTAATTTTTGATGTCAGAACTGTGACAGCGGGCGCTTCGCTATACAATGAGACTAGTTAGTCTTAACTTATCGGAAACGCGTAGTACGCATACCTATGCATACTAATACAAAGTGATACGTACAATGAGTTTACAACCACAATACATACCTACATATCCACATAATATATAAATATCAATACGCTTACTTATGTATATACGATGCATAGGTATCTATAAAAGATAAAGATACTTACTTGAACTTGTACTAATTGCACGTAGGGTAAAACTGGGTATTACCGGTCAGGAGGTAATACCGGTCAGTACAATTTCGCCCAAATTATTAAGTTGTCGCGCAGGCACACGTAAAAAACGGATTGCGTGACGTTACCACTTGGCGACGCAACGATTTCCCGCTCATTCCGCAACCGACATCTAGGATGAAAGTACTTCAATTGTTTTCGCGATTACTTGAAGTAAATTTTCAGTGTCAAACAATAAGAGGTGAGTGTTTGCTATTTCACATTTCTTGCATTATTACCTATAATTGTTGTAATATAATTATCAACCATCCCAAGTAATACTAAATTCTGAGTTCATTGCGGCATTTTTTCGGAAGTGTTCCTAGACGGACAATGCCGGTCACGGAGTCCGGTATTCCCCGCTAGTAAAATAAGTACATTGTCAGTGTTTTATTGTTTATTTATTATAATTAAATAGCACCGTTTGCGTATTAGTTAGTAGGTAGTTGTAAAATAACGACCAAATATTTATTTACCTATTTATTACAGAATGTCTAAAACAAGAAGCAAATCAAAACCAATGAAAACTGACAAAAGAGAAGCAAAAGTAACAAGGAAAATGAAAACTGAAAAAAGACGAAGAGCAAGAAAAGGAAAATCGATTGAAATGAAAGAGGCTAGAAATGGCAGACCTGCATGATGATGAAGATAGTGACGCTGATGAGGAAAATAGATGTATTACCTTTTTTTCTATGGTATAGGACGCAAATCTGCAATGATTATGGCCAAAACAATGAGTTGTGGTATAGGTGTGTGCTGTGCTGTCTCTGGGCTCACGCTGAGCGACTGAGGATATGACTTGTGTGAAGGTTATATCTGTGACTTATGCCTTAACAAAGCTTGACCAGTATTACCGACCTAGTGACCGGTATTACCTGCCATGGTGTTTAACCGGTCAGTCGTTTTTTTTGTTAATATTAATTACGCCAAAATGTTACTTATTGAACTCAATTAACGTGATTTTGTTAGAAGAATAGTGAAAGTTTAATCAGAGAAAGGAATAATAAAGAAATATTGATTATTGTTTGAGTAGTAATTATTTCTCCTTAAGTGACCGGTAATACCCATTTTACTATAAACTGTACAGACCGTATCAGCAAGAACATACAATAATAAAAAATATACTTTTATGAAATGTTTTTTTTTATTGATAAAGTATATAATATTTTTATTTGAAATAAAAAAATATTGCTGACCCTTTGATATATGTCAACAACTACAATTACTTAGTAGGTAACCAGTATACCAACGAAGCATTGTTTTATATTACACTGATTGCTTGTATTAGGTACGCATCTATAGCATTATTATTACCTACCTCGTCACAAGTCGCGTCATATCACGCTCATTCAACGATAGCCAAGGTTATGGGCATGTTTGTATAATACACGCCTAGCAACTTCACTTTGGCATTAATTGGCACATAACCAACTACCTAGTAACTTCACGTGCTAAATTGGTAGCGCCTGCACAAAATTAATTAGGAACAATTTCGTTCGATAATTACCTATAAAACTCCACTTGTAGTCAATTAATGTTCAAATCTTTGATTTGCAATTTACAGGATCAGTCGCGATATGCCGCTTGTGAAGACGAAGTACGGAGTGTTGAAGGGCGTCGCCTATAACAGTAGCGTAAATTACTTTGCATTCAAAGGCATACCATACGCAAAGCCGCCACTTGGTGAATTAAGATTCAAGGTGAGTAGGTGTCATATGAATACATACTTATGTAGACTAATGTTATTTTTATTATTTCAAACGAAAGCATACCTGAGCATTCACATTAGTATTCACTTCGAGACTATGTCGATATACTCGTATTCGTACTGTCTAATGAAAAAGATTTTACTGAACTCGACGGCGCGCGGCGTACAACAGTAATAAATTTTTTGCACATTATCTCGTGTCTGTACTTATTAGATTATTATATTATCATCTCAACCAGTGCTGGGAATTTATGGTAGCGTTAGGTGTACTTACAATACGACCCGCTTACATATTTGATGAGATGACTAGACGAAGTTAATTTAAACGTTGACCTTACGCTTACTTCAATAAAATTCACTACTTTTCATAAAAAACAACACTGACGAGACAAAAAACGCCAATGAAGTATCATCTTTAATGTTTGATAGCTGAATATTTCGATCAGGTTGCACTGGCCGCGGTGACAAGTTGACCGGTGCAGCAACATTACATGTCACCATTTCAACACGACTCCTGTGAGGTAGAAGTTTGTTCACCCAGCCTGACATTTTTGATTTTTCTGTATATTCTTAAAGCTTATTAACACCCCTCTTTCCTGTTGCCTTAGTATTTACAATTCCATGTTCAGACATATAAATCAGAATACCTAACAAAGGTGTTATTACAGGCGCCTGAGCCCCCAACGACATGGGAAGGTGTCCGAGACGCATCGCAGCACGGCCCGGTCTGTCCGCAGTATAACGAACGCATGAACTACATGGAGACTGGCAGCGAAGACTGCTTGTACCTCAACGTCTATACGAAATCGTTAACACCACAGAATCCTCTGCCTGTTATGGTATGGATTCACGGAGGAGGATTTTATACAGGCTCTGGTAACTCTGACTTTTATGGGCCAGAGTTTTTTATGGCACATGACGTCATACTAGTGACAATAAATTACAGACTTGAAGTCTTAGGTTTCTTATGTTTAGACACCGAAGAAGTTCCTGGGAATGCTGGAATGAAAGATCAAGTGCTTGCTTTGAAGTGGATAAAGGATAACATTGAATTTTTTGGTGGTGCGTCTAATAATATTACGATCTTCGGCTGTAGTGCAGGCTCTGGCTCAGTTTCTTGCCATATGATTTCGAACATAAGTAAAAATTTATTTAATAAAGCTATTTGCCAAAGTGGCGTTTGCTTAAATGAATGGTGTTACAATATATACGCACGGCAAAGAGCTTTTCAACTTGGTAAATTACTCGGCAAAGATACAGACGATCCAGCCGAACTTATAGAGTTTCTAAGAAGCCAACCTGTCTCATCCCTAGTCAATATAAAATTACCTCCATTAGATATACAATACAATGACTTAGCTGATTCTATATTATTTGGTCCAGTTGTGGAGAAGGTCGGTTCGAATGACGGTAAATTTTTATCGGAGCTGCCAACAGAAATAGTCGCAAGAGGCCAAATTGCCAATGTGCCTTTAATCGTGGGTTACACATCAGGCGAAGGAATTGAAATTGCAAGAAAGCTATCTTTTATTAATAGTCTTTATGCATTAATGGGATTTGTTGTACCTAGAGAATTAAAACTGAAATGGTCACCAAAACAAGTGCTGACAGCTGATGAAAAGATTCGAAATTATTATTTTAAAGGCAAGGACGTAACTACAGTAAGTTTGCAGGAGATATCAGATCTAGAAACAGATAGAGCCTTCTTATATAATGCCGTCAAATATGCACGTTATCACAGTAAATACGCTTCAGAAAGTGTTTACTTCTACAAATTTATAGCGGAGACTAATAGAAATTATTCAAAATCGAGTTACAAGATGGATTCTGTAAAAGGTGTATGCCACGCTGACGAACTACCGTATCTGTTTAACGTCACCTGCTTGGATATTCCACTGACGGATGAATCTAAAAGTATTATTAAACAATTCGTACAGCTATGGGTGAATTTCGCAAGCACAGGGTAAGTAATTGATTTTCAAATAAATCTGCTCTGTATTTTACATGCGTAAGTAAAGTGGAGCGAATACTGTAACGACCACCTTGCGTGCTGCGTACTGATCTGATATGTATGTTCTACTTCTACGTAACTGATCGTCAGCGCTACTACCTATTGTGCTACTGCGATGTATTCCTATATGACGCACTAATGATCGCCCTGGCTACACACGTGTGACTAAATCTTTAGGTAAAATATAATTATTATATATTTTACTTTTATAAGCTAAGTTACGATTATAATTCAGCGTATTTATTACGTTTTCGAATAGTTCTCGACTATGATGAACGTCTTCATTTCCATGAATTTCTACCATTCTTCATATAGCGTCTCTAGCGGCAACTTTGATGAACTAATCCAAATGACACGTGAAAATCTTTAATACTTCGACGTATTTATCGTAATCGAGAGATATGACAACTAATACAATGCAAACTCTAATTTATTTTAGTACATTAAGGCCTTGTCCATCTTTAACAGCAATAACTTTCTCAATTTCAGAAAGCCAATGCCATCTGGAGAGTGGAAGCCATTTACAGAGTCGGAACGAAATTACGCTGTTATTGGAGAAAAACTCGAATACCACCAAAATCCGAGCGCAGACAACATGGCATTTTGGGAAAGCATATACAATGAATCACAATCAGACGGGCATCAACTTAAACATTAGCACAATGGTATAATTACGTATTCTGACTTCAACTACACCTACTCTCAGTACTTAAATATATATTACATCGTAAATAGTACAAATACAAGAAAACCTGTGTGTTAGAATCTATCAAATAATTTATTAAAGATGTTGCATAATCACTTGCCTAGCTAGTCGGGCTATACCCACTTCATTATATTAATATAATGCATTAGTGGCGCCTCGAAACTAAGGGCTCTTACCCACTGGAGTATGTCGCTGCGCTCGCGTCGAGTACGCGATGAGTACGCGTCTACTCTGGGCAAACGTTAGAGGAACATGTGCGCCCGAGATACATCAGTGGGATCGAGCCCTCGGTTTCGACAATCGAATTGCATTAAGTTATACTTGTTAAAGTCGAAAAAGTGTGCATCTCCTACCGCAATTATCCACAAAATATTCGAATACCATCAACTGAACCGATTGAAACAATTATACTGCCGTTTTGTATTTTAAATGGTTTGCCGACGTTACCTTTAGAGGCGTTTTTAGATGTGTGAAAAGACAGGCAGTCGATCAAACGCGTCGTCGAATTGCGATTGAGCTGTGTAATCCCATAGTAGCGGCACTTATGCCGCTCAGTATTCCGTAGTTAGATAACGCGAGAATATGCTCGATCACCTTCTTTACTTGCTAAAGGCAAATTGTTATATAATTTAGTTACCACGTGACTTTATTGGTCTACTGTACTGTAGAAAGCCTTTCGGCTACATGAAGTGTCGAGAAATGTAGTAACAGATGGCAGTATTTTGAAAAGCAACGCCGACGTTTAGTGATGTATATTTGCTTTCGAATGATATTCGAATACATTCGTCCGCTACGCGATACCTGTATGGTGAAAGACGCAACACACCTACTTTTGTATACTGTTGTATATCTAAGTACGTATATTCGAATGCACATCGCTACGGAAGAACGGCCTCAATAGCGTAGTTTGGAAGAGACCTACGTCCAGCAAAGGATGGACATCTCAGTTGATGAGTTTAGCGCGTATTTATTCTAGAATTTGAAAGTGATATACTGCCTCATAAACTGCGCTGGTCGCAAGTATTACTCCTTATCACGATAATCCATCCATCCAGGATCCAAGATCCACAATTAAAGTTTTTTTTTCTTAAACTATCTTTTAGATTACAATCATTGTAATTTGATTTAACCTAGGCTATAAATATTTGTCTAACCCTGAGAAACCTAAATGTGATATGTTGTTTAGTTTATTTGTAGGCAGCCAGTTATGATTACAGAAAATACAAGCAGGTAATTTATATTAATTGCTAAACTTACAGATAAAATTAAAACAGTATTAAAGAAATTAAACCTTATAATGATTTTATTCAACGTCCACATTTTCTTACAAATATACTGTCAAAGATAGGTACTGCAATACCTAACAGTATAGTCCTAAAGGAATATTATGATAGTATTAAAATACCAGACATATTTCAGAAAATATATCTACAGAACAACTAAAATTAAATTCTTTCACTATGGATATCCAGACTAACTGTATGTTACTGCAGTATTTACAATATTAAACACCATGGAATCGCAATCTATGTCAATGCATACAACACAAACATTCCATTCAATTTACTTGAAGACATTTTAGAAAAGTATTATTACATATTTCATAGAAAAATGGTTCAACACACACGTCGACTGTTTGAATATCTTCGACCTTGGTGTATTACCTCCCCCAATGGAAAATTTACTAATTTACATTTTATTTGAGGTGTTAATGAATGCAGTAAATGAAGCTTTCAAATTGGTCTAAAACTTAAAATTATGTTGCCGAGTTTAAACTTTCTGATTTGTAAGTCAGAAGCAAAATTTTTAATTAAGAATATACCCAACAAACTGACAACTTTTAAAATCGGAATTTATCTGATATCTTCAAGAAAATGGTCGTTTTAGTTTATGCCCAGTAGGCATTATTATATGTATAGAACAATTGTACTTTTTAGTGATTTACAGGTCATATACTAAAAGTTATTATTTCGTTGAGTAGATTCCTAATTTAAAGATAAGTTTTACCGACAGCAAACCACCGAATTGCACGACAGTGATCATAAAATCTGATTCTAAATGCGTCTGCAGCTGCATTCTACAACACTCGACAGCTGGTTTACATAAAGATAAGGCTACACACGCCCTAAACCCTAGTTAAGGGGAATAGACATTTAAGGGAGTATGTAGATGTGATATCTTACAAATGAATATTAGAAGTGGGCTCTCGATCGAGTGACGGCGCGGATGGTGGCGGTGGCGGCGGTGGCGGCGGCGGCGGCGGCGGTCAGTAGCGGCCGGAGCGCGAGTTGCGCGGCGGCTCGCGGCGGCGCTCGCGCGAGCGGGAGCGGCGCCGGCGCTCGCGCGAGCGGGAGCGGGAGCGCCGCGAGCCCTTGCGTCGCGAGTACAGGTACCTGCGGGGAAGGAGGGAACCTCGTTAAAACGTTATCTGATAACACGTGGGACTTTATTCGGTAACACCTAATAACTATATTCTTCTTCATCTATCATTTCAAGCAAGCTTACTAAGGTCGCTTATTTTATTGAAAAAGATAATAACTATTATTTATAACGAATCCAATTATTATTATTATAAACACCAAGTTGATGCTAACGATTTTTTTTTTCAACATTAAATAATCTGACGATAATAATTATCTAACGACTATAATATTAACTGTCAGTTTATTATGAATTAAGAAATAAAATGATAACCTGGTTAAAAAGAAATGTTAAAAATAGTCGGGCACGCCACGATCGTGGCGGTAAGTCCCGTGTTTGAGGAATGGCTGGAGAGGCGGCATGGCGCCCTCACTTTCCGGCTGACACAGGTAATGACTGGCCACGGTTGTTTTGGCCAGTTCCTGTGTCGTATACGCCGGCAAGAGACGCCCGGTTGTCACCACTGCGGCGACTGCCGCGACGTTGTTGAGGACACGGCGCTGCACACTTTGGCGGTTTGCCCCGCCTGGGCATCGCAGCGCCATGAGTTGATCGCGGCAGTCGGATTGGTTGCTCTCTCGCTCCCGGCCGTAGTTCAGTCTATGGTCCGGAGTGAGAGGTCGTGAAACGCCGTCGCCTCCTTTTGTGAGGAAGTCTTTTCCATCAAGGAGGCGGCGGAGCGGGAGAGAGAGCGTTTAAACCCTCTCCCCAACCGCAGAACCGGGCGCCGGAGGGCGCGAGATGACCTCCAGCCACCCTGAGGATTGACCTGGGGGTGGTGGGCTTTGTGGGCCTGCCCGCCATCCGTTCAGCACCAGGTCCGAGAGGTGGCGTGCGTGTTCTCACGCGCGCCTCTGTTTCGAATCCGCCTCCCCTCTAGGGATTATCCCCGCGTTAGGGAAGGGGGGGGAACAGTAGGGTTTAAAGTGAGTCAGTGCCTTTGGGTAGGTCTGTTCGTGTAGTGGCCTGCCGTTTCATACGGCGGGCCAAAACCTCGCCGGGGTCGCGACCGCATGTGCAAGTGATTCGCGCGGCCCCGTCGATAGTGGTTTTGTCGAGGAACACCGTGGTAGGTTTAGTCGGTATTCCGGGAGGTACATTATTCTTATTCTATCTTTCTTTTAGCCCGGCGAGTCCGACATAACCCCTCCGCCCGCCCCCGCGGAGGGGTATGCGCCATGCATTCCCAAACGTAAAAATAAAAAAAAAATGATATAAATAGTAAATTATAAATAGTACTGAAAAGGCTCTTAATCGTCTGGTTCGGACAAACACCTTTTTGGTTTTATGATTGGTTTACGGTTGATATAAATGATAGTAGAATTACGACTTTAAATTAATAATGTATTAGAAAAATAACAAGAAAGTATAAATGGTTACTAAAGTAAACTAATGGTTTAAATATATAAATGGTTAGCTAAACTAGAATAATCTGATATTGATAGGTTTGGTAAATGGTTTGAGTTACGCGCGAACTGATTCGACAGCTAATCGTGTACTAACTTTAATAACTTAATGCCGATGTATTTGTAAAATTGTGCTTCGACAAAACTGCTGATCTGTTCGTTGCAATGCACCGAACAAGTACCAAGACGTGCATCCGTTGTATAAAGATAATATTATGAATATTTTCAACAACAATGTATAATTAACAGAATTAATTGATTTACTGTAATAAAAATACATTTTCAGTAGATTGCATGCCACTTTATGTTTGAAATAAAATCATTATTATTATTAAATTTTCCCACTACTAAACACGGCCCATTTGTTATATTAAATGAACTAACATATGCTCCAGCACGCTAGACCCATACGGCACTTCAAACCTCCTCCAAATCTCTATAGAGAAGTCTTAAAACCTTCCACAGCATGCCGGACACAAATTTTAATAGTAATGTGCCGTTACCAGTAATTTTCTCCAGTCGAGTATTTTCCCAGTAGCAATCCCAGTAACATTCTAAAAAAATTGTTATTTAGGATAACATGGAAATAATATTTACCCTTAAATTTCATTTGTGGTTATGAGTGATCCGATAAGACTTCTACCACTTTTATTTAGTTTAATTGCAATCAATATTTTAATTTGAAATATTATTTGCCCAATATTCCTAGTAACTTACAGAGAAAGTTTCGAGAAACTTACTGAGTAACTTTCTGTACAGTAACTTTCTGGGTACTTTCTCATTGTTCCTATCAAGTTACTTAGTAAATTTCTTGAGAACTTCTGTTTTGGATTATAAATAGTAAGCTTCAAGTTTACAAGTAAAAAAAATACGTTTTACTAATCAACATTTACAACAAAAATTGGCTGAACGCATCAGTTATATCACAACGTTTCAATATTAATAATTAAATCTAGAATTTTTGAGATCAGAAAAGCATTTTCAGACATAATCACAGTAGGCATTTTAAAATCTAAACGTCTATTCTAATCAACTATATTATAACAGGTTTTCATAATTTTCTGCAATGATTTACAACAGTACTTTTTTAGATAATCACAGTCACAGCTAAATCGAATAACAAAAAAAAAACTAAACTAAACCTAACAAGTAAACATAAAAATTTAATATTATAAATTTTCTAACCAAAATCAGTCTTCTATTCAGTTTCAGAGCTTTCAGAATCCGTTATTATTATTCGATTGTTCCTCCTTTGAGTTATATAACTGCTTACAGAATCTTTATGACTACTCCCGAGTTTTCTAATAAAGTATCGAACAAATCCACCTCCGAATCAGATTCTGATGACGATGAGATGACTATACTGCTTCTATTAGTTTCTGTGCTATTTAAAACAGTTTTCTTTGCTGATATTTGGCCATCATCATGACCATGAATTAATTTCTAATTATGGGCTATAAATCAAATCCTCTGTTTGTCGTCAATTATTTGTTTCTTTTATTTTTAATGTATGTTGGCGAAAGTAGAAAAAGATCTCTCTACTGAAGCAGAAGTGGCTGGGACTGATAATATTTTCATTGCTATTTGTCCCAAAAAAGATTTAAGGATTAGCGTTTCCCACCATGAAAGTGTTTTTTTTTATGCACCTAAACTGGCAAACAAGCATACCTCATCAGGTATACCTTTGCCGGCGTCCATAGGCTACGGTGACCACTTACCATCGTAAGTGGTCACCGTAGCCTATGGACGCCTGCAACACCAGAGGCATCACTTGCGCGTTGCCAACCCTTTAGGAAAGGAAGTGGGAAAGAAAAGGTGCGGGAAGGGGATTGGCTCTCTCACTCACCGAACGAAACACACGAAACACAACAGTGATATTCACGTTGATATTCTGTGAGAGGAGTCTTTCTCCAGTCGAGCCGGCCCATTCATGCTGAAAGCAGTGAGGCTCTAATACTCAAAAAACAGTGTTCAGTAGTCTCAGCCATTTTCCATACAAAATCCTTTCCCCAAATATCACGGCATTTACATATAAAAATCAACATGACTATATTAAACAATATTACCAGCGTTAGGAAATATTACCGGTAATAATAGAAACTTACTGGGTATATTTCCGTATCGTAAAATACTGGTAATGGAAAAATGGTAACGGCACATCACTAGTCACAAATGACCGGCATGACGTGGAAGGTTTTAAGACTTCTCTATAATTCATCATTAAATGATAGAGTCAAAAATTCAGCACTGAATCTTCTTACATCCTATATGAGTAACAGGATTCAGAAATCAGAATTTAGTTTATATTAATAACTTACCCCACCTTGTGAGGGATGAACATGAGATAGTACTGTTTGCGGATGATACGTCAGTATTATTTAAATTAAAACGCCAAAAAACGGTTTTGGACGATGTAAACATTGCTATCTCGAAGGTAGTTCACTGGTTTGATGTTAACAACGTACTTTTAAATGGGGGGGAGGGGGTGAAACAAATAAATGTATCTGATTTTTAACCCCAAACGTCAAACAAGTGAAGACATCTATAAAAATTAAGGAAGACGTGTTGGTCCTTGTTGATGATACCACCCAATTTCTAGGGATTACACTAGATTCAAAGCTGCAGTGGGGCCCACAAATTAGTAAGTTGTCGTATAGGATCAGCTCTGCAGCGTACTGTTAGGAGGCCGTACCAGTTTGTCTTTTTAAAAAATACTACTTTTTACACTGCACTGAATTTTAATGTAAAAACACTTATTTTACAGATATAGTTCTACTGGTACCGATTTCCGAACTTCCCGGAGCGAACCGCGTTTCGCGATGGATAGAATCTAACTAACTTTTGTATGAAGTAAATTATTAAAGTAAATGAAAATGCTGACCAAGTAGTCACAACACAATGGAAATGTACTAGAATAAGTTAAATGCTGATTTAGCGTTTATAAGGAACTATCTCGGGTTATAACAGTACGCAGTCAGAAACATTCGCCAACTTACTGACATAGATACCGTTAGGCTAGTTTATCATAGCTACTTCCAGTGTAATGTCGTATGGTCTATTGTGAGGGAATGCTGCCGACATTCAAACTATCTTCGTACTGCAGAAAAGGGCTATTCGAGCAATTTACAACATGAAAACAAGGGATACATTAAAAAATAAATTAAAGGAAATAAATATTTTAGCAGTAGCCAGCCAATACATATATGAAAATGTAGTTTTTGTATATAAGAACATTGATATATACTATAAGAAAAGCGACATACATAATATAAATACAAGAAACAAAAGCAGACTAAAAGTGCCGGTTTCAAAAAATTAATAAGTCGTTTAAAGGTTAATGTGTGCGCTTTTACAATAAACTCCCAAGTGACATTCAAAATCTAAGTTTTAATAAATTTAAAACAGTTGTAAAACGTAAATTATATTCGAAAGGTTACTACTCAATCACTGCATATATAGAAGATAAAATGCTTGGAATTGAGTTGCTTCCACTCACAGGTTATTTCTAATCATACTATTAAGTAAACTGTAATATGAGTTGCTCTGACTATTATTTGATTTTATTAATAGGTATCTTAGATTTAACAAATTTTTACTTTTTTAATCTTATTGAAATAAACTACTGTAACAACTACACACAGCAGCTCATATAACGAAAAGAATATAACATTGAATTGTATTGTTATAAACATTTGGCGATTGAAAAGAATGGCCATGAATTTCATGCCTGCTTCTTCTCATGAAAGCTCTACTCCTCGAACAGGCTTTTTTCAATGCCAATTTTTTATTTCCTTCTATTTATTTTTATTATTACTTTTTATTAATATAATAGAGAGTTGACGTGTCCAAGAATTGTTTGCACATTTTTATGGAAATAAAGATTTTTGTTTTGACCGCAAGCAATACATTTATTATTATGGCTGCTACGTGGCATTCAATGTGTTAACCATTGAAATTTCTCACTACGAATGTACAAAGGTGTCGCCGATAAGATGTTATACGAAGATTGTTAAAGTAATGTATACGTCAACAATTCAATTGGACATCAATGGATTGTTGTTCGCATAATTCATATTTAAAAGTCTTCCTATTACAGTACATCCAATTTCCCAACTTTTACGAGTATTAATGTGAAGAGAAAGAAAACAACTATCACTGAATTTGATTTCATAACTGCTACAATTATACGCTAAGATTATAATTATAGCCTTCATCGCAAACATCTTATTATATTAATAAAATCATGTCACCCAAAACCAAATCGGCACTAACCGCCGTGGCAGAATGCCAAGCTGGTAACTTTAATATTATGAAAGACAACAAAAGATTAATCTACGTCGGACTTTCACTGCTTACTATAAATCAACGCGTGTTTGCATAAACTTTGTGTTTACGAAGTGCTATCACGAATATCTAATGAAGACAACGAGATTCAGATAAAGAGTTCATCAATTTTGGATGTATCTTAATAGACATTTTTCTTTTCAGCTAGTGATTTTCTAATTATCTCTTTTAACTAAACTAACTCAAGAGGCTGCAAACGTATTGTCCTAAAGCAAAGACGAAATTTTATTAAAGATTATGAAGGATTCAAAGGCCAGGGAACAAAAATAGTTACACAGCAGCACTAACAACAATTTTCAAGATAAGTATGAGTAGAACAAATTCACACCAGCATTCCTACGAGCTACATTTGAAATTTATGCCCGTAAAAATAATTTGTTTCGTATGTAAAATATTATTATAAATATTATTTTAGTTGGTAACTGCATTACTGAATTTAGCTAATACGAAAACAGTAGATCGGAATATATTTAATAGTAAATAACTCTTGCTCAGTAGAACTGCATATATTTGGAGGTAATAGAAACAAGAAAAAGTATATCAACAGACCGAAACAAATGTTAAGGACATAAATTAGAATTTTATTATAAAGATCGACGACCAATTGAGTCCATTGGACTTCTTGACGTTAAGTTTGCACAGCGTCCTGAGTTTAATGCCTAAGTCGGGTAAAGTCTAGTTGGATTTTTCTGCTAGGAAATTCGAGTACGCATAATTTAAAAACTAACTGGCCAAGTGTGGTGTGGACTCCTGCACCGATGGTACTGTACAAACTGAATGTTTTAGGTGATGAAACTATAAATTTACGGTTTACGGTGTTTTCCCTGTACTTAAACTATAAGACATTTTTTGCTAAATTTCACGATTCTGGGTTAACGGGAAATAGCCGATAGATTTTGATTCCTCTGCGAGTGTCCAATTGTGCGGCATAAACGGAAGTATCTCTTGATTGTGTTGACTTAGAAGTTTGATATAAGCTCCAAGGGTGTGTGTCTAAAAATACCTGAGTATTTAATATGAATTTCAACTTGATATCTCCACGCGCTCCTGAGAAAAAGGTCTTCACAGACAGACGAATAGCGAAGTGATAAAGATTTCTATTTTCCTTTTGAGATCTGGAACCTAAAATTATGTGATTGTTCTGCAATTGCCATAAATAGCGCAAATTATACGCGAGTCGAGGGGTAAAGTAATTTTATCGATACGTTAGATATACATATATAAACTTTTTATATGATACCATTACATCTACTAGCACAGAAACAAAGTTTGTTTAATCCCATGTGGGGTTCGAATACACAATACTCGGCGTAGTGGCAATGGCGAGCCGATTACTTAAACCCGTACGCCATGCGTGCTGTCTTAGGCCCGGTTTCCACCAAAGTGGCAAGGAGAGGTGCATAATCAGCCAATAGCATTATATTAACAAAAACATTATCTTTTCTTAAACCCTAAGGTGTTGGCTATGTCTGCACATTTCTCTTCTCCGCTTTGGTGAAGATCGGCCTTAAGGCTGACGCCGCAGCGGGTATGATGAAGGCGATGACACGGCGACGCATCGGCGACTACAGCGGTGTCTACGCCGACGAAGAATACCTAAGACGCTATAGTGTTTTTATTTGGCATAGCCGTACCCAGAACGACCACAGCTTACAACAATAAAATAAATAAAGTCCTACAAACCCAATTACGGTCACGGCGTCCAATCTTAATAGGAACTGGCCATCTGCGCAGGAGATAATATTATAGTGCACAGTGTGTGTGCGCAAGGACAATTGATCTCTCTATTCCCTAACTCTCACAGTCCGATGCGAAGGCAATCCGATACGACGGCAGATAAATCAGGCGCAGGACCAACAGCACTGTGACAAACAATGGCTTTAAAACCATTGTATGCTGTAATAAAGCTACATGTTGCCCTCCATATATAACATTTAGCTTATCTTAGTCCACTGCTAGACTTAGACCTCTTTCTATTTGACCCACATATTGCTTGTAGAGCCAAGTAGAGCTTCCAGGACTACACAATAAAGGCCCATGACCAATACTCAGCATAAATCTTACAATATTTACCTTCTAAGTTCCCTAGATATAGGTTTCAGATGCATGAAGTTGCAGAAACCGCTGCGTGTACACTCTCCCATCTCGTACTGGCGACAGCAAGCTTCACGGAAGTCCGTGACCGGGGACAGCTCCGCGTACACCGGGCGACCACCGAACCATCGGTTGTTCAAATCATTTACTGCCTTTTCAGCGTCTTCTTCTCGGCGAAACTAAAATATAGAATATAACAAATATTTATATATTTAAAAAGACAACTCGCCACGACCACGGAGGACTATACAAAAACACAAAGTACCCAGACTCAGAAAATATATTATAATATGTTTTTTAGGATTTGAACCCACGACCTGCTGCGCCCATCCGTATTTAGTAAAGTTGCAGCAATATTTCTGGAACATTTATTGGTTTACATTATACACGCATTTACTCTCAACTTCTTTTGCGTGAATCATTTGACACAACATATCTCAAGTTCTTTTGAACAGAATCAATTAATGCATGATGACGAGACACAACCATGTTGTTAAGTTAATTTCATATTATAAATGCGAATGTGAGTTTGTTTGTTACGCTTTCAAACCTAAACTAATCGACTGATCATAATGAAATTTCACATAAACGTTGTCAGGGGTTCAGACAACGACAAAGCGTACCTTTCATCAGTCAAGAAAGAAAAGTACTGCTCCAGAGCGGGCGAAGCCGCAGCAAAAGATTGTATAATATAAAAAAACAACAGTTGATATGATTCTTATACTAATTTACACACTGACATAATCACTAACGTATAATACAAGTCCAACAAGACCTTGACCACCAAAATAATTAACTTATGAACATCCATAATGCTGATTGATTATTATTTTTCTTATTTTGTACATATGTTTTATACTTCTGCTTGGATGTGCAGCAATAGTGAATGTGACTGCTGGGCTCATGTTTGTATTCCAGAGTCAGGCAAAGTGGTTCTATATTTTTCTGACTTAGAAATCTCAGCCGAAGGAAGCATGGAGTCTAAAACTGTACCTGGTAGATGGCAATAATCTCAGTACCTATAACATAGGAACATAAGCACGTATGGCAAAATATGGGTGTAAAAAAAATCTACCCTCTCTCCTTTGGGGATGCTGACATGCACCATATCTCATGTATGTTTTACACTTAGACTTATATCTTCATCTACACAAGATGACAGTTTACATGAAAATTAGGCTCACCTTAATATAAACATTCCCGACTAAGTGATCACCAAGGTTGTCACACACATTCATCTCCTCAATCTCTCCATATTTGTCTTCACACTCCACAAATACATCTTCAAAGAAGTTATCATAATGTTCCTGCATCTCTTCATCAGACACATTTGCTACAACCACTGTAAGTAAACAATATGCAAATAATTAATGCAATATAATAATGACAATATTTTTATTCTAATATTATTAAGTCCTCAATAAAAATACCCTATTTATTGTAGACAATTCTTGAGCAAACATGTTTTTAGAATAGTTAATAAGTAACAACAGTTGCTAATAACTATAGTGGATAGGAGAGATAAATAACCCCACACATGACACCATGATTAGCATATTACTATACTAAAAGAAAATCTAAGGAAAAATAATAAGTGATATCTTAGTGATAAGTGACATCTTAGAATGGATTAATGCAACAAGTCATGTAAGTAAAAGGCTGAATATAATAAAGAATCATGATTATTTCACCAATAACAGCGGCTCTTTTAAATATAAGTATTAACATTATATTTCTAGGAGTAGAATGAAAGTTGCACTAATAAGTGGATAACTTGCACTGATAAGTGGATAACTGAACACCTATACAAGTCTACCATGTGTGCAAGCAGCCCTTGCATTGCTTGCCAAAGTATGATGATAAATCTCTTGATAAAAACTCAGACCCTGGCAACTAAAAATAATGCCCTTAACATTGTGCACAACAACCAGCAATGATGGACTGCCTTGAGAAAAATATTATTATGTCAGAGACTGTGTGCAAGCAGACCTTACATTGCTTGCCAAAGTATGATGATTAATCTCTTGACAAAAACTCAGACCCAGGCAACTAAAAACAATGCCATTAGTATTGCATACAACATCCAGCAATGATGGACTACCTTCAGAAAAATATTATTGTTGAAAACATACATACATTGTTACCTGTTGCTGTCTGTCATGTTAGACAGTAGTTTAGACTTAAAAATATTCTTTGCACTTAGAATATGTTCTATCCATTAGGGTTTATAATTGTAACAGCAATATATGGAGATAAAGACATTATGTCTGGACACCTATATCCGTACACAAATGGACAAATTAATTATGTCTATCTAGGTGTAAAATTTGATAAGCTTCAATTGCAGGTACGACTATGATTAAATATGGCATTGTGAGCTAAGGATAGGTAAATATGCCATACCTATATACTAGAAAATGCACTAAATAATGAGTGAATCTGCAAATTTTGGTCAGAATTTGTGTATGGCTAATCCAATTTGGATGTGATCACTGGTAATGTATTAACATATTGAATCCCATATAACAAAGACAATACAAAATGTATTGGTTGTTGTCATTTGTGATCGGGACCAGAGTTGTATGTGCTTATTTAACTTGGACCTTTTGTGTTGCTTTAATTTAAATCTCCTCATACATATCATCATGTTGTGACTGCAGTAGGATATGCAGATGATCAAGAACTGGACAATCAGATTTATTCTTCAAGGGTCAAAATAAACACAATGAAAAAATCATTGTGTCTATAAATGATTAAATGATATATTACACTTGGTAACCAGCATCAATTTGTAACAGCTGTGATTATGATTAAGTATTAATTGATATACTTACAATGACTGCCATCAGCAGATTTGGCTGAATTTTGAGGATTCACATACAGATTTTGTAACAGCACAGTTTGTGAAAAAGTTGGTTTGTTGTGAATACGAGAACAGCGATCCCCATGTCTGCATGCGCCAATTTTAAAGTAGAAGGAACAATTTACTCTGAAATTTAGGCAAATATTAGTAACTATAATACTATGTAGTGATTTTCTTTTTAATTCTATTTGTACAAAACACATTATTTATTTATATAATTAGCAAATAGCATCAACCAGCAAAAGCAATTAAAATCTAACCTCTCTTGGGTATCAGAGTAGCATCACAGTGGTGAATTAATATCATTATGACTATACAATTCACATAAGTGTAAAACTTTAATCTTATTTTACCATTCTAACTTACTTGTCCTTTTCTGTACCGAATATAGCAGCTAAATACTCTGCCATTCTAAAACACCGCCTAACACGGCACCTATCTCCGAGTCACGGTCTGGTCGATCTACGATGAATCTAATATTTTTAAAAGTTATACTTAAAGAGACGATCGTTTAACTTTCGTATTTTACGGGTAATACATTTAATACCTAGTTATAACGCTATTTGTACAAAAAATAACTGTTTTACCAATCATCACAATCAACTATCAAGCTAGAAAAATCTAACCAAGCCATCGATGACAACGAATGAATGAAGAACGAATGATGAAAGCATCCCAAAGACAAGCGAAGCGTCTTTTTGTTATAAACCAATTTGCACCGTCGAAGTAGGTTACTTTAAGGTTAACCATAGGTAGCAGTTGTTTTCAAAAACATGATATCCTACGGCCAACTCAAATAAATAATGATACTGTCAAAAAACGAAGGATAGTTACAACTTAAAAGTTTGATCCTATGCTTATTTGTCACTTAGTAACTTACAAATGCATAAACCGATTTTAACACAGTTTTAATTGAAAGTTAGTTTTATTGGAACGGCTCTAAAAATGTATCCAAAAACTTGAAAAGTTGTTAAAAGTTATGATTGATTCCCAATTGGTGTGGAATTTATGGTAATATACCACAGACATTAATATAATATAGTGTAATCTCTTTTATTGATTATAGTAACACCGGTGAACGGTATTGACAAAGACGCTGTCAAGCCTTGTTGGAAGTTATCAGAATTGTCAATTGATAGTTATTATTCATATATAGTACTTGTTTGTGCGGTAAATTTGAATAACTTTTTTTATAATCACACAGTTTTGTGAAATAGTTGTGTGCTAATAATAACTAACAATTCTACTATGGATGTTTTTTGTGGATCTACATTTTGGGTAAGTACTTATTTATTACTTTAACGTTATGCAATAAAGTTATTCTTTGATTGTTACTCATCTTGTATACTCTTGTATCAATGATACAAATTACACAATGTTATGTTATATTATTTATATTTACATATAAAATATATTTTACACAATTTGTTTCTTTTTTATTTCATTCAATGTGAAATAGCCTAAAATTATATAATTAATTTTTAATATACCTACCTAGAGAAAATACAAATTTGTTGTTGTGCGTTTGCTGCAGGTAGAAAAGTCATTATTTCTACCTGCAAGAAAAGCATTAGCATTATACTTAGAAAAAACTTACTATAAGTACCTATATATTTTTATATTGTTTAATAAATCTGTTATAATTATTTTAGAATACCAACCTGACATGGAATACAGACAATCCAGATTTTACTGAATGCTTCCAAAAGACTGTTCTTGTGTGGATACCATGTTTATTCCTATGGCTGGCAGCCCCAGTCCAAGTATACCAGATGGTTGCTAGTAAAGAAGCCAACATACCCAGAAACATACTAAATGTTAGCAAACTGATTCTAACATTCGTTTTGATACTCCTGAAAATAATAGACATCGGCCAAGTGCTTTATATGTCATCCAGAGAAAAAAAAAATATTTTTGATGCAGATTATTATGATCCTGTTATAAAATTGCTGACATTTGTAAGTACTTTTTCTTTAACCCATAATAAACTATGGGTTTGTATGACTGAATAATCAAATTAAGTAGGTACATAGCAATAAATTATTTACGTGGAACTTCATTCATAGATAGACATTAGACATGCCAAAAGTGTTAACAACATTAATAATTAATGTTGTTAACACTTTATCTATACCAATTATTGGTATAGATATAAAAAAGAACAATATGTAAAGTTTCCTAATAAGTGTGATTTACGGTTACCAAATAGTCTGCTAATGCGCGTGACTCCTAGTGTTGTGAAAAGAGTAATTAATACTTAAAAGTGCTTTTGAGTATTAGGTATACGCTTTAGCTAAATAGGTTACGAAGGAATGGTTGATGCCAAAACCGGTTTTACGCCAATACCATAGAATATTAACTCACAAAGCTTTAGTATTCGCACTCGGTACAATAGTATAATAGCAACTCCGTGTAATAATAATAATAATTAAGACTACAATATTTGCATCGTGGATTACAACTTCTAGTATTATATATACATACTAAATGTGATTGTGACTAAGCTAAATACTCGTAAGCGTGGATCAACTTTAGTTTTGCAATAGGTGGTAATCAAACCCACTATCTCGATCGCAAATCTGAATAAACATTTGGACTATCGTCATTATAACAGCTTCAACTTCTAGGAACACCTCAATATCATTATCAATAAGTATGTGTCATGCGTACGTAGCGAACGCAATATGAATGTCAACAAACACAATAACATATACCTACCTACTTACATCTTTTACTAATTTACTCTACATAATATATTTTGCCGTGTTACTACCTAACGCGTCCGTAAATTATTTAGTGGCTTTACGTTTCAAAGTTAGCATTAAACTAGCTTTTGGTCACGACTTCGTACGCGTGGAATTTGGAAGTTGTACCCATTGAACTATTATTACTTACGTAGTAATTACAACTCACTCGTTGTACCTATCTATATTTTTCGACGTCAATGCAACATGCATCAGATTTAAAGTTAGACCTCCAGCAATGTAACTGTGTAAACCACATTCAATTACGTGCTGTAGATTTTTTGTGATGCGCATACTAATAAGAATTGTTTTAGCTTTCATAGCACTTAAAAAACCCTCACGTTATTTTTCTTAACTTTTACGTACAGACATCGATCAGTGACAATTTTAGTATACAAAGTGTCACGAAATTCAACGATAAACAGGCACCAGTACCTGCACTTAGACAAACAGGGAAGAAAAAAAAATTTTTCAGAACGATAAGAAAAGGTGAAATCCTTAAAAAAGGACACTCCTTATTATATTTTTAAGTACCATTGTTACAATTATGCTTTTTGGGATTCCCGTTGCTGCTTGTATGGCACGTACCGTCTACCTGCACTAATGTTACTAAACAATGAGCAACTATCTATCTCCCTCTAACGCATAATCTCTCTCTCTCTCTCTCTCTCTTTCTATCTCTCTCTCACTTATTTTATGGACTACGCACATGTCCCATTCAAATTCTAAGAACTTGCAACAAAAAACCTTTTGGATACATAGTAAAAGTGATTACCTACTATCAACACCAACAATTTGCAAAATATGGTTGTTGTTCAGAAAATGTACCTATGCATATTTTTGTGGCTAGTTTGCCTAGAATATTATACCATTTTGGAAAGGTAGTTAGTTACGACAATTTTTTAAAATATTTTTAATAGTTGTGTGATAGGGTCAATACATTTTTTTTTTTCACCACGCTGAGTCATGATTCAAAATTATACATAATTTTAGAAAACAACATAATACCTACAGGCATTCTGGATTTTTAATGATTGTGATGGATAGTAGTGCTGCTTATGTTGCCAATACAAAAAATAACACAGAAATATTTGTAAAATTGTAAAAAAAACTTAAAAATATAATAAGGGGAGTCGGGTTTCCCTTTTTTTTCGTAATGAAAAAATAAATCATGATAGAATTTTTCCTTTTCTTTTCTTGTGTAGTCATAAGTAGGTACAGCTTTTGGTGCCGGCTTATCGTTGAATTTTGGGACAAATTGTATACATATATGGCCGCCCTGATGAAACTAACCCTAGATACTGGCGTATCTACTGTATAGTGCATGCCACGATGATGCTCTGACATAACTATAGCTTAGTTTTCTTTATTATCGTCAGCTATTGTAATTTAAATAACAAATGATACGAACCATGACACGATGATGTTCTACGTAGCAAAAAATTTTTCATTATTGTCTATTGTGATTTAGGGTCTAACTAATACGACAGATCGTATAATACCGAGAAGCAGTTAATAAAATAATATAATTAATAACGTCCTTATATCTCATTTCGAACATGCTGTTGCCTCGATAGTTATCTCACGCGCACACATAATAAATATTTTGTCATCTGCATATTCTAGAGCATTTATTTATTACTCGGTGATACTAATGTTCAAGCTTCAAGCCCAAGCTTCTCTCGTTAAATCTTTTAAAACCGCATCCAAATTGATACAGACGTTGTAGAGATTACTAAGTGTGCGTGTGTGAAAGAAACGCACAAGCAAAATGTATGTTTCAAATAAATCGTACACAGACGCACAGGCAAACATTTTCAATAGTAGTACTTACTTAGAACATTGTATTGAAAGTATTTCTCTAATGATTAATTAGGTACTATTTATTAAAATCATCTCGATGTTTGTATGATCTATTTATCGCTTATACTACGACATGTAAGTGATAAGATGAGGATATCAATGCGATATCCGTATTTCCAACTAGAATATAAGAAACGTGCAAATTGGTTAATCTATTTAGCTGATTGTTAGGTTAACTCCAAAGCTAGTTCACCACGCCGCGCCGCCCGGCCACGTGCGCGTTGGAAAACTTCACATAATATCTTTGACATCAACATTACAGATATTTATTTCTCAGACAGATGCGGGTCTTCTCACAATGTTTTTCTACACAGTTACGGCGAGCTTAATAACTCACTATTTAATACGCACATAACTTTAAAAAGTCATTGGTTATATATAGCCTTGGGATCGAACTTGAAACCGGTGCGTGGCAGTCCTATGATCTCCGACTAGGTATACCTTACTGGTAATAATAGTACACTGCAAATGTATGGATAAAGTAGATTGATATTAACATATAACATTCGCCCTAACGATTTTTTATCGTTGAGATTAAATTATTTGTTTTGGTAGTCAATATTGTTCTTCTGTCATCCTTCATTATTTATTGCCTAATGAAATATAACACTTGTACTATATCGACATGTTTTCTGATTGAACTTGACTTTTTAAGTCTGATGAAACCAGATGAAACTAATAACCATTTACTTATTAGTTTTAAGACGATTCGTGCCGGCCCGGCCGGTTCTTCCGGTGCTGGTGAGGAAACTCAAACTGGTTATGTAGGTACCGTTACCTTCATGCTGTTATCCTTACTAGTGTTCGCTGTCGCCCAGTAGTCTAAGTACGACCGTAATTTGATTAGTCTTTACTTACCTATTTATAAGTATAAAAAAATACATCCAATTTATGTTTAATTGATAACCCTGAGCTAACTCGTCCATAGCTACTAAGCGAAATACCAAAAGAACTACGTATCTTTTCCTAACTATATAAAAAAAAAATAAAGAAAATGGTACCAGTTAAGTACCTTTTTCTCCATTGTTTGTCAACCGATTGTGTGGATGCCACCACATTTATTTTGTATTTGCCAATTTACATCTGTACTAATATTATAAAGCTGTAGAGTAACCGCGGCCACATCTAGTAAAGAATATAGATATTCAGCCATATTCATAAAACTTACAAGAGGGTTATAACGTCGGTATAACTTAAAATTCATACCTAAGAATGCTAGTTTGCTTAATAAAGATACTGTTTAAAATAGGTACAGTTTTACAGGAAATAATAATAATAATAATATTCTACCACATACACACAACACCATCTAGCCCAAACTAAGCAGAGCTTGTACTATGAATACTAGACAATGGATAAACATACATATATACTTTTTTTTTGTAAATACATACATATTATACCTAGAAACACCCAGACCAAGACAAACATTCATGTTCATGCACACAAATCTTTGACTTGTGCGGGAATCGAACCCGCGACCAGGCGTGGCAGTGGGTTATACTAACCACTAAGCCATCGAGGCCGACAATCAATAAAACTTTTTTACAATGCATTTATTAGACTACTAAGTATTTGAACTACCCAGCGTATTAAGCCTTCAATAAGATATTTTTTTATGAATAAGGCCGTATGTTACTGTCTAATGTTCTTTAGGTATCAACAAGTAGGTACGTTTTTTGCTTGAGCACTCGCGTGCAGCTGTGATCGTGTTTATGTAGAGAGAATCCAATTGAGTAAGGATAACGTTAATTACTTGATGGATCATTGTGCTAGTCTGGCCTAAATACCTACTAAGACATTCAGATTGACGTTGTTAGCTGTTGCAAACCTATGAATTTGTATTTATATTTATATTTTATAATCATATGAACTAGAAACTGGACTAGCTCGATGGTGTAGTAGAATATAACTGCTGTATATGAGGTGTCGGGTTCGATTACCGAGTCGGATGAAGTGTTATTCGGTCTTTCAGTCAAGAAATTATCAGTAGCAGCCCGGAGTCTAGAACTGTGCCCGGTAACTTATAAAGCCTACGGAAACGACAAGCCGTTTCTTGGGTATAAAACCTACTTCAAACATAATTATATTGCCATTCTTTTTACCCGACTACGGCGAAGCCAAAAGGAAGAGTAATGATTTTGGCAGTCTGTGTATGTATGTTTGTATGTTCCACCGTAGTGCCTAAACTACATATCCAATTTTAATGAATGAGGTGTCAATAGATTCGTAATAATGGCCCGGGTGACATAGGCTATATAAATATTACGAAAAAGTATTAAATAAAAAAAATAAAGTGTAAAAGCTATAACCCTTTTTTTACGTAGTCGGGTTATAGTTTTTACACTTTATTTTTTTTATCATACATATTATGTATATATAGTAAGCATCTTACACAGTAGCTGAACATTAAACTAATTTGTTTGAGTATTTTGTATTTTTGCACTGTGATTAATATATCTATCTATTAAATGCTATGAAAAATAGAGTAAATCAAAATCTCACAAGTGTTTACCGACTTATGTTGCTGACTTTACCTATCAGCAATAGCTAATAGCTATATAACGATAGGTAACTAGACCTGCCACAATATCCTAATTCCTAACTAATATTAATATTCGACCAATCGTCATGAAATTTCGCATACACGATGTCGGGGGAACAGAAACATAGGACAAAGGGTACCTGTCATCCAGAAAGAAGTACAGTTACTAACATAACCTAGCTTACATTTTTACAATCGCTTGTGTAAATGTAGGGCAAAATCTAGTATGGCATAAATTCAGTTATGTAGGTTAATACATAAGTAATAATGATTATAGATGATTGTTAAAAACACTTTGTCCGTGTCCACTTTTCCTTATTCCTCCACGCACATCTTCGCTTTGGTGGCCAGGCTTTGCAAATACGGAATATATTTACCTACCATTTAGAAAAGCATATAATACCAATGCGATTTAATTTAAGCCTTATTGAATTATTTATGAATGATGCACAGCCATTCAGTTGTGACTAACACGTATAATGAAGTTAATTTCTCAAGAGTAGGCTATTTATCTGTTATCTCGTTCAGTAGTCATACCTTCATATCTTCTTAACCGGTCGTATACCGCCGGCTCGCATACCAGCCGGCAGATTTGTACCCGTCGTAGGCCGGTGGCTCGCATGCGAGGCACCAAATTGGTTTTACGTTAGCTTAAGCTAAAGCGAAGGCGGCGCGCAGCGTTTTGGCGCCAATTTGGTGGTTCGCATGCGAGCCACCGGCCTACGACGGGTACAAATCTGCCGGCTGGTATGCGAGCCGGCGGTATACGACCGGTTAATGAAATGTTATTTTTTTTATTTCTGCCTGTAAATTTGACTTTTCTCTAGGTAGAGTAAAGTCAAATTGACAGGCAGAAACTGCTACAACTTACTGCTATTAACAGCTATGCAGCCAGTAAATATGCATAGGAAATAGTAAGTTCGATATTGGATGCCACCACATATCGCAAGAACGTGAAAATGTTATGATATATTAGATTTTCCCGCAGCTTTGCTCGCGTAAATATAGGTTAGGTTAATAACAGTGTTTTTTTCTGGATAAAAGATACTCTATGTCCTTTTCTGCACTCCTAACAACGTGTATACAAAATTTAATGATGGTCGATTGAGTAGTTAAGGCGTGAAATCGCAAAAAACAAACAAAATGACATTCACATTTATAATATTAGTTAGGATTACTAATGACAGCTATAGGCACTTTTCCAGCTCTTTAAGAAACCGGCATTATATTGACTATTGAGGAAGGAAACAAGTGCAATGTTTATGTTGTAATAGTAGGTAGGTATCTGTTTCGCTTGTAGCAGTACTAGATTTAGCATATAAAGGATGCATCTTGTGTTATATTTTCTTTTCTCTATACATACCTATAGGAAAAGATATAGAGAGACTTAAACGAAAACCTATCTAAACGACTACTTATCTTACTATATTGCATACACAGTTATAAAAATATAGGTGCAAATAGGTACTTAAGTGATCGTTCACAGACTTTCACGGATCAGTTTAAGATACGGTTTTCAGTGGCATATAATTAATTAGTCTACACCTACCTCAAAACTAAATGCAACGGCGTTTTACGCCACCTCTTAAAGCAATACATGCGCCAGACCGGGACAAAGCTATTCACACTGTAATATCCTTTCTTGTGTCTCATTCTTGCGCATCCAACGACAATGCTTTTAGAGATGGTGGTAAGGCTCCAGTCGCCTTTTCCCGATTACAGCTAAGCTGTATTACTAACTGATACGTGAAACCATAAGTATGTGTAAACGCGTGCTATCCGTTTACGCAGCAGAACGATCGCAAATATTATCAGTGTTTTTGTTAGAGCATTCTCAATTGCACCACGGAGTCTGACAAAGGATTCAGTAGATAATAATAGGCCTGATCTCTATTAACTAAATGGTAACCTCTCGCCACTACCGCCGCACCGAGTGTTGTGGGTTCGATCCACACGTGACAAAAATGTACATATATGATCCACAAATGGTTGTTCTGAGTCTGGGTTCTTAGTTGTTTGCATGTTTGTAAAGTCCCCCACGAACACAGGAATTAAACCGAGAGCAGGCGTTGTCTTTGTTAAATAAAAAATAAAATACTGTAAATAAATAAACTGGCAAAATCTGAATGTGACGTTATGTTGTATAATGCTAAATACATCGCATACGTACACTGACATAAGACATTAGGTAACTACCGTTAGTCGTTACTGTCTTTGTAGTCAAGAGCGCGAATACTAAATTCTAAAACGTGATATTAGTCATGTAAACTCAAATATCTATTTATTTTAACCATAGTAAAAGATAGTATTGAATACGAAGGTCTGTTTCAGGTGTTATCAGCTACGCTATTATGCTACAATAGAAAATATGGTATGAGGTCATCAGGCATTCTCTTCATGTTCTGGCTACTTCTCATCATCGCCGGGTTACCACAACTCCGGACTGAGGCGACGCACTACATGACAAACGATGATGTGAATGTCCGATATAATTTTGCAAGTTATATCGTGTACTATTCGCTAATTATAATCATGTTCCTATTGAATTGTTTCGCCGATTTACCGGCTAGAGATACACCCTATGCTTACAACGAGGTATTTTTTTTCAGTTCTTTTTATAAAACCTCATTACTTCAAACAATGTTCTTGTAATTTTACTTCATGACAATCGCCATACAGCGGTTCATAATTGTACACTACGTACCTATAGTTCGTTTTCTTGTAAAGTAAGATACCAACAGAAGAAAATATGTCTAGAAGGTAGTACAAAGGGGTGCCAAATATATTATAAACACTAAGTGTGTTTGCGCTACGTCCTTGGCCATACAAACGACATAGATTATCGCGCTTTACACAACTGTTTACTTATATCATTCGGATGTAAATATGCGCGTCATTCGTTACGGGAGAACACAGTAAAAAAAATATAATTTTAAACGACATATACAGGCTGTCCGGTAATTAATGGATAACCTTGAAATGTCTTATATTAGAACTGATGGCCGTTCAGAAAAATATGACAAAATATCTATCGTAACTACTAGGTACCTGAGATATGATTTCTTTTTAATTACCTTATTTAACTTTCTTGTAAATTACGACCATAAATGAATGAATTCCGTCGGTATTTTGTTGTTTTATTAATTAACACCAATTATGCTAATAGAAGACAGTCAAAAGTATGATTATCTATTGCACTGTTTTAAATATTTTTAATTTTTTTTCCTGAACGGCCATCAGTTCGCCTATAAAATATTTCAAGGTTATCCATTAATTACCGGACACCTGTATATTATTTAAGAACTACGCACGTATAACATGGGCTTTGGATAATGTCAGACATGGAATCAATCGCCGTCATTGAGAAAAGTTATCATGGTATATAGTTTTGTAGGCACCTTACAGACTTACCTTGTGTACAGTATTATGATAATAATCTTATCTCAATTTCTTTAGATTTAGATACCAATGTCTTGGTTAAAGCTTCTCTAATGAAGTATTCCATTGTAAAAGAAGTTAAGTACTTAATCATTTCTTTGTATCTCTCGTTTATTCTATCTTCTGAACACAACAGAAACAATCTCCGGAGAGAGCTGCCGGCTTTCCCAATCGCCTCACATTTAGCTGGTTCGACCCGATTGCTATAACAGGCTACCGCCGGACTTTAACTGAAGACGACTTATGGCCTCTGAACCCTCAGCTGCTATCTAAAGATGTCGTTACAAGATTCGAAAAATTCTGGCACAGAGCATTGAAAAAGCGAGATTTGTAAGTAAGGTTTTAGTTTGCTTTTGTATAAAAGAGTCCCCCTCTTTTTCTCTCACCCACCGTATTAATTTAGATACTTTATCTACCGTTGCTAAACATTTTATCTTTATTGGGATCAGGTCATTAGACAATTAAAAAAGTAATTTATATCATTCTTAATAAAGTTACTAAAATAGAGAACTGCCATGGCCCAAAGAAGATGACAATCACCTTGACGTGCTTTTATAAGGGACAGGTGAGCCGTGCCCACTCCAGCATTGTTTGGCACTCACCCGAGTATGTTAAGTTTCAAGTTAACAATCTAGGGTGGTATGTAGGTCATCGCTATATTCTAGGACTCCTCATTCCTCTTCCACGTGAAAAATAATTCAAGATTCGCCAATGAATTCTCTCGACAGTGTAAAAATTGTGAAAACTGGAAATGACTACAAGTCGAATTTCGAGTATACATTGCCTTTATTCGACAAGCCAACCTATTAATATAATAACAATACACTATGGCGAGGAATATATGGATGAGTGTTGAACTACTAATTATTATAGTGATTAGTCGGCCGATCATAGTACTGTGCACTGTGGACCTTATAATTTATAGTTATATCAATTATAAGGTAAATAATCAATTCCCTTGAACGACAAACTGGTTGCATCTTGATTTCTTTCTTATAGATAGATTTTATGTCACCACGTCATTGAAGTCTCTGCAATTTCAAATTGTAATTTGTTTTTTCCTTTTAATTATCCTTTACTTATATCTATTCATGTTTTACCACTGTAATCAATTAGTAAATTATTATTATTATTATTATATTAGTATAATTATATTAGTATTATTAACCTGAAGAGTTTTTTTGTTTGGTTGAACGTGCTAATCTCAGAAACTACTGGTCCGAATTGAAAAATTATTTTAGTGTTGGATAGCCTATTTATCGAGGAAAGCTATAGGCTATATAACATCACGCTACGACCAAGAGGGGCGTCGCAGTAACCATAAACGCGGGTAAAACCGCGGGCACATCTAGTCGTACATAAAGTACAATTGAGCCAAGATTGTGCCTTTACTTCCAACAACTTGATACCGTTAATCGTAAACGCTATTAAGTACCTTTACAAACTTGACTTTCGAGTAGCATGTTTCCACTAATAATATTAAACCTCAGTGTTCATGTACCTTTTTCTTGTAAAGTTTAGGAGTTCGAAATGCAAGAATCCATAATTAGCGAGTCAGATACTTGATATTCTAAAGAGCTGAAATATAGAGTCCATGGAACTACTGAGAAAATGTCGCCAAGTTGAATGATGGAACTAGTCAGAAAGATTCAGAATTTCTACTAAACGTTTAACTTTGATTCCCTAGCTAGTAGATTTCGCGCGTACAATTAAAATAGTCCCGTGGAGCGTCACTGACAGCGTAAGGTCAAATAAAATTGCCTAATCGATATTAATGTTAGTAGGTCAATTATACTTTGACATACTGAAACGATTTTAGAGCTCTGAGTCTTAATATATAAGCGCCATGCCTTCTTACTCTATATATTTGGGTGTATTATTGATAATGTTTTAGTTACCAACACAATAACAGTTCAAAGTAGATACGCAGACTTATTGCGAACCGTGTACCTACAATCGTAATGAAAGTGGAACTTGCGGCCTCGCTTTCGTTTTCATTTCTAGGTGTTGCACTTGAACGAAGGCTATTGACGTTTATATTTTTTCTTATTCACTATAAACACACTTATTAAATTATTAAGTATAACCTGGCATACTTTGTAGAGATTTATTGTGAAGAACAATTAAACAAGTACTAAAATAAGAAAAATAAGTTTTAAGAGAGATCGCAACTTTCTCCAATCGGTAGAAAGGTAGAGAACCAGTAAATGTTATTTTACACCGTGGCATTACATTTTTAACGCTTAAAATATCATGTAACTGCAATGTTTTTTATTTTATGATCTTTTAATCAGTCAATTGTTAGAATTTCAGATATAATTGAGAACCTATGTATTTATTGTGTCTGGCCGCCGGTGTGCCGCTGCAACTCAATAACTTAAAGGGTCTAGCAGAATAAGATAGGGTCAGCGGTTCCAAAAAGATAATTTGAAAATAACTTGTGTGGTAACATTGGCTAGGTACAAACTTACCATTGACACAATTTCAGCCTCTCATTTCGCTGCGTTCTAGAGATAATTGATCAAATAGACGCTTAATAGACGTTTAATATTACTAGTTAGGATTACCAGTGTCAGTCAGTTCTTTACATTCCTTAAATACATTCCTATTTTTAATTCCAGAAAAAACAGCATATCAGATGATGCAGATAGTGTGTCTTTCACTAACGAGAAGAAAGAGAAGAAGCCAGTCTCTATACTGCCAGTATTATGCATGGCTTTCGGTGGACAGTTCGCAGCCGCCATGGTTTTAAAGCTATGTAGAGATATACTTACGTTCGCGTCACCAGAATTACTTAAGTAAGTACTGCCCGAGACCTTGAAATGTTTTTGCAGTGGCGAATCTAAAATGATGGTAGGTATTATAAACGGATTTTTAGTTTGTTGTCCTCGTATTTGCTGGGGATTCCCTCTGTGAATGTATTAACACCTACAATGCTTGGTTACTTTCTAAGAAAACTAACTTTACTTTTAGAATAGTTAGCCTTATATTGAATATTATTTTTTTAGTGCCGTTAATAGGTATATTTGATTTAATTGTTCACATAATACACTAGTTCACTTTTACCGGGAATCTGTGTAAAATGCCTTCAAATAAGCCGTCGCTCGTTTTATCGTAGTTGCCGATGTTTTTTTGGCAAATAACACTAACATCGGATCTCCATGAATAAAATACATGATCAATGAGATTTATGTCAACATAATTATTACCCTGGACTCATTGCCCCCAGCCGAATCACCAGTGCCTATCACAGCTGAGCGTTTTGGAACATTCATGTTTTTTTACCTACATATAAATTAGTATATATTTTCTATTTCAGATTACTCATAGAATTTATTGAAGGCAAAGAGCCTGTATGGAGAGGCTATGTGTACGCAGTTGGTATGTTCGTGTCTGCTGCCATGCAAACTCTATTATGGGGACAGTTCTCTATAAGGGTAGGCATGGTAGGCGTAAAAGTCAAAAGTTCATTAAGCAATATGGTGTACAAAAAAGCCTTAAGCTTGTCCAACGAAGCTAGAAAGAAATCCACTGTTGGAGAAATCATCAACTTGATGTCTACAGACGTGAACAGGTACGGTATAAAAACTTTATTTAAATAACCTATTGCAAGTAGCGGATTTTTTTTTGTCTGGTTAATTGCCTACCTTTTGTCAAGAGTTGTTTAAGCTGCCCGTAGTCCTCTAACATGGCTTAACGACTGCTGTCAATTTGACAACAACCGGGACCGACTTCTTACGTGCCCTCCGAAGCACGGAGACGCTCAGATGAAATACCACTAAGCGCTCACCCATCTATAGACTGACTGTACCCAACATGGCTTAACCTCGCTAATCGTTGAACGAAGAATGACGTCATTGTCTATACGTCAAGGTTTATTATTTAATTTTACATTTCATTCATACTCTACAGCTACACTAAAAATATTGTAAATTACGAGTATGCTGATTATTTCATATTCCAACTAGTATTTCTTGCGGCTTTGTTTAGGTACAGTATTTTTTTCTGGATGCAAGGTACCCTATACACTTTTAAGTACTCCTGACATCATGTATGAGAAAATTTAAATATCATGATAGTTAAGGCGTGTAAGCGTAAACAAACAAACTCACATTCGCATTTATAATATTAGTTACGATTCCAATAAAATACTGCAATTACCTTACAGGCTAAATTAATAGTTATCGTAGTTATAATATGTAGGTATACCGCTACAACATAATATGTGGCTTACATGATGCCTTTTTTCATTAAAGTATTCACAAAAGAGTGTACATTGATAGTAAAATAATTTCAGTGCATCGGTATTGAAGTAAGTATTAACTATTACTACTAACTTGTATTTGTGTTTAGTTCGCTTTGATCTAAATTACTATAAGAATTTTACTGGGTTAAAGGCAACCTGTTACTCTCTCCGGCAAATAATTTCCAAATTTTGCGTCGATATTTGTCGTTGCTGCATTACTAAATAATAGAAGAACAAACCAACAAACAGACTTGCATATAATTATAATATTAGTGCATGAACATAGATGTTTGTCTTGGTCTGGTTGTTTCTATGTATTATATTACGTATTTACAAAAAAATAAAACATATATGTATGTTTATCCATTGTCTAGTACCCATAATATAAGCTCTGCTTAGTTTGGGCTAGATGGTGTTGTGTGTATGTAATAGAATAGTAAGGAGTAATTTTGTTGTTTATAAATTATAACAATCTTATATAAATTATAACAATTAAAAGATAATTCCAATCATGACAGTCAGCAGTTTTCCTTTTGGGTTAAGTCGAAGTTGGCTCTATATAATATTTTATGCCTTAAGCCGTTTGCCGTATTTACGGTGTATATGTATGTATAATGTACTGTATTGTACCTATATTTACTATATATGCTCATGCTACTATGACTGCATGGATGGCGTAAAGGTTTAAGTGCTCGTCCTGCAGGCTCAATTTTTGTAAATGTAAGCCTACAATTCGACGCTAAAAAAATTGTGTGTATCACAAGTGGATGTTCTTTTTGTCCGTCGTTTGAATGTTTCTAAAAGTTCCCTGCGACACCGGAATTAAACCTAGTGTGTCAGTTATCTATTTAAATAACAACAGTTAATTATAAAAAATGTAATGGGCCCATCCAAGAAGAACATCGTTATTTCAGACAAACTGTTTGTGATTGAGCATTATTCTATGATTATCACGAAATAACAACCCACATGATTATGTAAATATGGTATCTAACGTTGTCGCCCACACCATTATACCGAAAACTTCTTTATTTATTTATATGGTTAACAGCTAACATATTTTCAGTGTTACACATGCAGCAGGTTTGTTATGGTTACTCAATACTTGTGTCCATTGTCATCAGTATTTATCCAACCGACTGTAATACTACAAATTAACTCATCTCGCGTCTAATTACCAGACACAATAGAAAAAGCATTGTTTTGCGCCCAGCCCTGGGCTCGCGACGCAAGACGGGTTAAGCAGATAGATGACAGACTGATGTAACTCACATTACTGGCAAATCGAAGACATGAATTGCGTATAGTCTCCTTACTAACTTCACGATGCTATTGAGTGCTGCTTGACAGAAAAACTAAATAAATTGACCTGCTCTGGTAATCAAACTCTAAATTTCTCAACTGGCGGTGATGGAATCACAAACTGACTGTTATTAAGTTATTTTTATTAGACCGTTACATTAATAATATTTAGCCTAAATGCAGTCCTACTGCAGAGCAAATGCTAGGTATTCCCCTTCTTCTTACTTGCAGCAATTTACAACAAATTCCTTTTGACCTGTCAATTCTTGAAATACCAGCCATAATTGAAAATCTGTGTGTCTTTCCACCGATGTGCGGCTGCGATGTGTTCTCAGCCCTCGCTCAGATGAGCCAGACTCCTAAATCATCATGTCCTTGTGCTTGTTGAATAACATATTGTTATTTGAAAACCAGCATGTATTTCCATACGCTCATCAATTCAGTAATAAAAAAGTAAGGACAACTTATAACTTTTTATTTTCCTTCTCCAGGTTAAGCGATTTGGAATTTATACATTTGGTATGGTCCGCACCATTACAAATCTCACTGGCTATGTACTTTTTATGGGGGATTTTGGGTCCATCGGTTCTGGCGGGTCTAGCAGTGATCATAGTTCTGATGCCGTTTAATGGAGTATTTGCCGGCTTACTTGAGAAACTGCAATCGAAACTGATGCGATATAAAGACGAAAGAATCAAGCTTATGAACGAAGTACTTAATGGTATAAAAGTAAGTAATCTGTGTATCTGGTCTGTTTAAGAGATTTACCTATATAGAATCAGAGGTCACTTGCGCACCAATTAATTATCTTTTATGAAAAATAAGCGGTCTTACCCACGATTTATTATATTTATTATTACCTGTACACTATAAATTTAAATACCTTTCACCGTATTGATAGTGAAACATAGCTAACAGATCTACGACCCGCGACTTTGTCTTTGTTTCAAAAACCTATATTCTTCTTCAAATTTCTTTGAAATCTGCTCATGATTTGAAAATCGGACATTAAAATGTTAGCCCAGTCTAGCTAAAACTTAACATACAATCTGCTTACCAACACACGTTTGATCAAAACAATTCTAAACCATTGGCTAACGAGAAAGGTAAGGAACGTACTAGCTAACAATTAGATTAACTGGTACCTACATGACAATCGCAGTTGGCAGTCCGTTAACGACTGCAAGCAAAGCAGATTGTATATATTAGTTAGCTTTACCTAGACTGCTCTATGGCTGTTTGTTCCGATTTTTTTATTATGAGCGGTTTTCGGTGTGCAGGTGACTGTGATATTAGTATATTATGTTTAGATTAAAATGTATGAATTGTATCTAACTATAGGTTTGTTCTGTGTTAGGTTATTAAGATGTACGGATGGGAACCAAGTTTCCAGCAGCATATACTTAAAATAAGAAATAAGGAGTTGAAGATTTTGAAGCGAATGGCCTATTACAACGCAGTTACAGCGTTCGTATGGTTTTGTACACCGTTTTTGGTTCGTATTTCGTAGTTATTATTTTTGTTTTCTTTTTGTAGTATTACTATTCCCAAGTGTATGTATTGGAGGGCTTCGGGAAAGAAGTCAGGTTTTCTGTTTTCTAAAATTATTGAAAGCGATAGCGAAATTCTATAATTTGACCAGACTTAAGAAAATTTAACAATAGTTTTTAAATTATGACTGGCATTTCAACAACTCACCGGGGAAAATTACTGCCCGTATCAATTACCAAATGTTTATATGTCATAAATATTTTTGACCAGTCGCGTAAAGACGTCAGATTTGCATGCTCGCCGAAGTATGATGTAAATTTTTTATTTATTTATTTTCTTTTCCTTCGTAAGAGTATTACAAATTGAGTTACAATTGACTATTTTGTATTCTTGTTAACTCCTCCAGGAAAGCTGAATATACTGCAGTTTGGATAAGATTTTTTAACAATAGCAAGCAATTTTATTGATGCGTGAATATATTCACCCATCCATAAAATTGCATTTAATTATAGGTGGGATAATAACATTAATAACTCACGACCACAATCGCAATCCATTCTAGTTTTTATAATTTTATTATCAACCAGTAATTTGTAATAAATCTTTGTTTTTAAATTATATGAATCTAAAATATATAGGTACTTAATACCTATTTAATCGTATTTTATAGGTCTCGCTGATGTCATTCACGTGCTTCGTGTTGGTGAACGACAAAGAAGTGCTCGATGCGAAAAGAGCGTTTGTAGCGTTGTCTCTTTTTAACATACTACGATTCCCAATGTCAATGTTACCTAATGTCATATCTCACCTTATACAGGTCAGTTACCTTTGAATACTATGTTGTTTTGTATACAGCGAGTAACATTCATTATTGGTCATATTAAAAAGTTGTATATTCATGACTAAAATACTTATATTAGGCGTTACTCCCGGCAGTTGCAGGTAAATGTAGGGTCCTCTCATAGAAATTTATTTTACTTATTTGGAACATTCCAGGACCCATGATGTCTTGAAATGTTCCAAATCAGACAAATAATTTATATAATACAGTAACTTATTTTAAAAAGTAACATGGTAAGTATGGTTTATATCTGCAAATAGCAACTGAATTTATAGGCTAGCTTTATATATTCATATAAAGGAAATAAAAATTACCTACATGTTTAAATTAGTTAATATGACTATTACTTTTCTGTTAAACACTGTATACTTACTATGCATAGGTATACAGCAAAGAAAATTTTATGATATATAATTTTCTCGATAGATACATGTCAGCATCAGGAGATTGAACAAATTCATGAATGCAGAGGAACTGGACAGAAACATGATAGAACACAACCCTGATAAGCGTAAGTACCCATCTGGCACAATCACTATAACCCTGAATGTTTTACGTAAAAGTAGAACACGCTCACAATATCCAACCGAAATCAACCTTGAATTTAGATATTTCTGTGAGTTTTATACAGTTACTCATAAAGGGGTCACTGAGGTAAAATGGGTTACAATGACTAGATACATAATATAATATAGTGTAATTTTTATTTTGCAAAATAATTTATGCTAGATCTTTATGGTGAGACAAAGTCAATTAAACAGAATAAAGCGTACAAAAATACAACTAATCCTTACTATATAATATTATAAATACGAAAGTAACTCTGTCTGTCTGTCTGTTACGCTTTTACGCCTAAACCACAGAACCGATTTTGATAAAATTTGGTACAGAGATATACCTACTAGACCTTGGGAAAGGACAGGACGTAATATTGTCTTATGTTTACGCAAATGTTATTCATTGAAATTAAATTATTATATACGGATTTTATCGCGTTGTTTGTTTAATACTTTATTACATAATTTAAAAACTGTTACACTACTACTACTATTGAACTTTACTTATTTTAAGCTAATTAAATTATTAAAAGTATTAAAACTATTTATATACGTTAAGTTAGTCTCCCCGTGACCATGGCTGTTGAACAGCAACCAAAACGTCAGGGAAAGTGTAAACTTAAATATAAATAGTTTTAATAATATAATTGGCTTAAAAAATTGTAAAGTTCAATTAGTAGTAGTAGTGTAACAGTTTTTAAATTATGTAATACAGTATTAAACAAACAACGCGATAAAATCAGTATATAGTAGTTTAATTTCAATGACAGGTCGTTTTGTTGTAAAAAAGTTTGTATGGGAGTTTGACTTTATCGAAGATAAAACTATGAAACTATGTATTCAGGCAATCGATAAGAAGTAAATAAACAATTGTTTCAGCGTTTATAAAATGTCTACCTACATGGGGATGAAATAGGAGATGAAAGTTCATATAGCAGTCTGAACAATTCTGTCTATGTTTACTATACGTATATTTATTGGAAACATGTGTATGATTAGTAAAAATGCCGTCAGCAGTTGGTATGTGTATTATTTGCAAATAACTACCTTAAATTTTTTATATAATATATATAATAATATCAGCCGCGTATTAAACTGTCCCACTGCTGCTCAGCGTGAGAAGGGTAAGGCCATAGTCCACCACGCTGGCCCAGTGCTGGTTAACAGATTTCACATATCTTTAAAAACATTATGGAGAACTTTCAGACATGACATTTTTTTTTATTGAATAAAGATACAATGTATCTATCTATTTATTATAAAAAGACACTTGCAAAATTATTAGCACTTAATACCTAGGTACAGTACCCGGCGATAAACATTGCACATCGATCTTTGGAAAGAGACAATCGGCTAATTTCGGCTTCGTAGAGCGTTATCTCTGTCGCACGAAATACAAACAGTCCGGTATCTATTAGAAGCTGTTAAAACAATTATGATTTGCTTCTTTTGATAATTCTTTTTATTCTTTGTATAAAATACACCAATTTTTCTATAAGTGATGCCTTTAGGTTGAGGTAATATAAAATAAAAAAAACATGTTCACATTATGTTTACGTATTTAATTATTTTGGAAAATTACAGCTGTAGTGTACATAATAAACACTATTTTACCTATTGTTAAAATGAGACATTGTAATAAAAATAATAATAATTCTAATTCTCAATTACTTCCATTTCACTATCTGTGCTCTCAAAGAGGTCAATATCACTGTCACTGTCAGCCGTATTTGTCACTAGTCTATCAGTGTAATTATCTAAACCGTGTTGAATGCTTCTATATTCATTCTCACATTTGATTGCATGATCGCAAATCTTATTCCACTTCACATTCTGCTACCTGCTTAAATAATGTATTTTGCGACTGCCAATTTCTTAATAGGGCCATATTGAGTGAACTGACATCTGACCACTGTGGGCAAAAGGTAGTATTTCCTGTGAGTACAATTCATAAAGAGAATAAGGTCACGTGTAGACAGATGATATCTAATCGCTTAATTAAAGAAATTTAATGAGTCTTTACTAAACATAATTACTTCAGAATATAATAATATTTTTATATGTAAGACCTTTAGTCAGAATAATAAGATTAAGTTTTGTGATTGGGCAACATCTGGGATATATAGAAGTAGAGCAAAGCTATACGAATTATATGGTATGAAACAATACAATTTCGATCCAAATTGTATTAAATATGTTTAAATTATTCAAAATTATTTAAAAAGACTTGTGCCAATGCCAATTCCCTTTACCTAAAAACTGAAATTCAAAATTCTAATAATAAAATAAAAACTACATAGAACATTATTAACAATGAAACAGGTTACAGCAAGGTGCGTGGTAATAAATTTGAACTGAATGTAAATAGCGTAATTTCAAATAATTGGAATAATATGAATAATTGGATTGGAAGTAGCCGATACATTCAATAATTACTTCGCAAAAATACCTTTAAATACAACTAGTACCCTTAAGGTCTTGCCCAGCTCGAGCAGAATACTTGGTTAGGAACAACGTGAAAGAGTGCAAGATACAATTTAGTTTTGAGTGTGTACATTTGTATGATATAATAAAAGTACTTAGGACGCTCAATTCAAAAAAATCAGCCGCCTTCTGAGGTATTTCGGTAAAATTAGTTGAATGTCTTCTTCCCAAGTCACTTGGAGTCGGCTTTTTCTAGTCTAACCGGATTTGACTGAATATCAGTTTTTACAACATTATTGTTAATATTGTGCCACACCTAGCCGCAATATTCAACAGATGTATTGATGTGGGCATTTTTCCAAATTTAATGAAATGTAGTAAAATAATACCTTTATTTACAAATGGATGCAAGAGTGACCTATTAATTTTCGGCCAATTTCAATATTAGCTGCTATTATTAAAATATTTGAGAAGATTATATTACAGCAATTAGAGAGCCACTTTAGTGTAAACAATTTATTTCATGCAGATCAATATGGTTTTAGGAAGGGCCGTTCAACGATAGATGCGGGTGTTATGCTTTTAAGACATCTATTCAGTGCCTGGGAAAATTCGCTAGATGTCATTGGCGTATTCTGTGATCTCTCTAAAGCTTTTGACTGCGTTGACCATCTTACGCTGTTGCGAAAACTCAGGCATTATGGCATCCGAGATACTGCACTTGATTTAGTTGGTTCCTACCTAAGCGATAGACTACAACACGTTGATATCAACGGAAGTAGATCTTCTGGATTACCATTAGTCAGAATGGGCTTGCCACAGGGCTCAATTTTGGGACCCTTTTTGTTTTTAGTGTATGTAAATTATTTGCCGTTCTTCATGCAGGATTTGTGTGACATTGTTTTATTTGCAGATGACACATCCCTTATTTTTAAAGTAGACAGAAGAGCAACAAATATAAATACTGTTAATGATTCGCTCGCGCACATCCTGGACTGGTTTAAGTCGAATAATTTATTACTAAACTCTTACTCTACTTTACTTGTGTAAAGAGTCCTAACATAAATTTAAATAATGAAATTATTACTTTCGTACAATCGACAGTTTTTCTAGGTTTGACTTTAGATCACAAAGTTCAGTGGGACGTTCATATATCGTGTCTTGCAGGGAAACTTAGCTCAGCCGCATACGCAATTTGGAAAGTAAGACAGCTTACTGATGTAGATACTGCGAGACTAGTATATTTCAGTTACTTTCACAGTGTCATGTCCTACGTTATAATAGGGCGGGAAAAAGTCTTTTCGCATATAGCCTGTATACATTTTTAATTAAATCTCTTTGGCTGTGCTAGTTGTATCTGGCTGGTTTAGATACCATTAAAAAGGTTACATTTCAAAAAAAGAAACAATTTAGTAAAATATTGTTACCCGTCGGTTTTCATTTGTTTTTCTTTCTGTCAAAATGAGTGAATCTAATGAAGAAATTCGATACATTTTAAGATTTTATTACAAAAAAAATGTAACATTTATATAACGTGTATATAACCTAATGCGGTGTCAGTAAGAGTATAGCACAAAGTTGGTTTAAACGTTTTCAATCCAGGAATTTTGTTGTCAAAGATGCACTTCGCTCTGGTTGCTTTGTGACGGATAAAATGAACGCCATTTTTGAGAAAATGGTGCAAGATCGGCATTTCAGTAGTTATGACATAGCTGAAGATCTGGGAATTTAAAACCAAACAGTTTTGACCCATTTGAAAAAAGCTGGGTATACAAAAAAACTCGATATTTGGGTGCCACATGAGCTCACTGAAAGAAACCTAATCAACCGTGTACTCATTTGCGATTCTTTATTGACACGTAATGAAACCGAACCGTTTTTGAAGAGATTGATAAATGGATCACGTACGATAAGAACGTGCGACAAAGGTCGTAGTCAAAGGTCGGTCAGGCTTCACAGACTGTGGCAAAACCCGGGTTAACTCGCAATAAGCTGATGTTGTGTGTATGGTGGGATTGGAAGGGTATTGTTCTTTATAAGCTTTTACCGCCAGGCAGAACCATCGATTCGGATCTCTACTGCCAACAACTGATGAGATTAAAGCAAGAAATTGAGAGAAAGCGGCTGGAATTAATCAATAGAAAGGGTGTGGTCTTTCATCACGATAACGCTAGACCGCACACATTTTTAGTCACTCGAAAATTTGAGTTTGGCTGGGAGAGGTGTTAATGCATCCGCCATATAGCCCTGACCTTGCACCTTCAGATTTCCACCTGTTTCGGTCTCTTCAGAATTCTTTAGACAGTATCAGGTTAACATCAATGCCAAAACTACTTGTCGCGTTTTTTGATCAGGAGTCCCAAAATTTCTACAGCTACGGGATCATTTCACTACCTACAAGATGGCAGACAGTCATCGAACAAAATGGCACATATAATTTGTTTTTTAAAATATTGTAATTAAATGTAAATAAACTTTGAAAAATAATGTCTTGAGTTTTCATATAAAATGCGAAGAAACTTTTTCCCCGACCTTATATTATTGTGGGCAAGGCAGCTGATATTGAGAAAAAAATTCTCCAACAGCGTGCAGTACATATATATTATTTATAATTTAGGCCCATGATTTTCCCTGAAAGGTCGATTTAAGAAAATAGACATACTTACTGTTGCGTCGCAATATATATTTCCTAACATTATGTTTATTAAACATAATATTCACTTGTATGATAAGAATAGTGATATTCATAACGTAAACACTAGAAATAAGCATAAGTTAGTCGGCCCATATCATCGTTTACATAAAGTTCACAATACATTTGCGGGACTCGCTATACGTTTTTTTAATAAACTAAGTACCTATTAATATAATTAATTTACCATTGCTTAAATTTAAAAGCACCGTTAAAATACAGCTCATTCGGAAGGGTTATTATTCAGTCAACGACTACTTAAATGACAAAAACTCATAGCACTAGTTGCTTGTTGCATTCAGGATTCAAAGATCTGTATTCCATATATGTATGTTTGTATCTTATGTGGGAGCCAGTCAGTGCAGACCGGCGACACTTCGACCCAGTGGGATCTTTTGTGTCGACACTCTTCCAATAACGACTGCCATAGATGTTCATGGCAGCCGGGACCGACGGCTTAACGTGCTATCCGAGGCACGGAGCACGCGATAATTGTCAATCAATACGCACATAATTTCGAAAAGTCATATAACTTCCGAAAGTCAGAGGTGCGCGACGTGGGTTCGAACCCGAGACCCATGTATTCCTTATAAGTCAATTTAGTAATGTAGAGGTACCTCGTGATTATATGTGATCTTATTAAGTATCCTGCTTCTCATTTTGATTTATATTGGAAAATATAAATCCAGAACTGCATTTAATCATGGACTGCCTTTGCATTGGCACAAAGTGTAAGTGTATGCGCCATCATGCCATCCTACTGTCTATTTTAGATTTATATTGAAAAATATAACTAGGCCCAAATTATTTAATCTCTATTGTTAAGTTATTATTGTTATTATCTTTAGTTTTTTAAAGTCACCATATGGTATAATGGCTGCAACACCTTGTTAATATGAGTTGTAAAATACTGACATTATATTTTATTGGCGATTTAAAACAGTGGCCGTGAGTTTCTTGCAGGTTTCTTCTCATAGGGTCTACCTACCCTTGGCTGAACCTAGTAACTAACCTAAGTGCAGCTTCAGTAACTTAGTAAACACACTAACCTATATATGTTGACGTTCATATGTGATAGGTACTTTGTGACCTAAATAAATGATTTTTGACTTTTTTACTGTAATTTTGAGGACCGTCCACGAATTGACTCGGGAGAACAGCGAACTGTTGTAGCGTAGAGCCGCTGTGCTGACATAGCAGTCGTCAGGAAATGGGAGGGCACTAAAACACTAGCCAACCCCAGATACGATTATATCGAATCCAAATTACTTTTTAATTATAAGAGCGTCAGTTGATAAGTTAAATATCTACAATGATGTTGAAATTTCAGCTGATCAGATCGAAGTAGAGAACGGTCACTTCACGTGGGGTGACCAGGAGTCGGAGCCGGTGCTGCGCAACCTGAATCTGCACATCCCGCGCGGCTCGCTCGTGGCCGTAGTCGGTGCCGTCGGCTCCGGCAAGAGCTCGCTGCTCGCCGCACTGCTCGGCGAGATGGATAAAATCTCAGGACGAGTCAATGTTAAAGGTAAACACCAACTACATTTTGATTAGCACATTTTCCGCTAAAGGTGCTTTTTAAAATGTACTCCATGCCAAACTTCTTAAGATGCGTTGCTAACTTTGAAAAATCATGTGCATTTAAAAAAACATACATTCATTTACCAAATCAGACGGGTGTTTGATGTGGTAAAAGAATGTATTTTTTAAAATGCTGGTGGCACCTCATATAGCCCTATATGCCTACTTCGTTTTTTTATTGTTTTGAATATTTTATAGTAATTTGCTTTCCGTGTTTCATAACTATGACAAAGTATGTGATAGCTTATTGAATCAGATATAGATATATATCATATATAGAACCACAAATTCAATCTCGATTTAGATCTATAAAGATCGATAAAGTCATAATAATATTATTATTTATGATCCAAATTCACACATGTGAAAAACGCAAAGCTATTCGTTAGAATAAAATGTATGAACAGCGCTTCAAACTTTCAGGTGACAATGGATACGTAACACAACAAGCCTGGATACTAAACGACACCGTGCAAAATAATATATTGTTTGGAAAGCCACTTGATAAAAGCAAATACAATCAGACTATCGAAGCTTGTGCATTGAGGACTGATTTAGAGGTTCTTCCTGGTGGTGATCAGACGGAAATTGGCGAAAAAGGTAAAATTTTTCGTATTACATTTATTCCGTACGTATTTTTAAGGTTGCTAGCAATATCGATTACCAATTACTAGTATTCTTGCGAACCCCTCCAGCTAAACAAGAATGCTTGTATATTGCTTGTAAGAAGTGTGTTCACGTCAGTAATGCAAAGGGTGCATGCAATTGCAAATTCAATATTTTATCAATGGGTAAAGCAGATATAATATATGGATATGGATAAGGCGATATTGAAGGAAATTTTGCAAGCCATCTTTTCCACCGCTACACATGTGAAATAATTCGGTGGCCCACGACGCAAAAGAGAACGCCGATCTTCAGAATTGGCGCCGGCACATAATATTAACGCGACTATTTCGACTCTCTTACTCTTCTGGCGTGGTCCCGACATCATGGAAGACATCATTGGCCCACACGATCCCAAAAAAAGGCGACCGCTCAAAGCCGTCCAACTACAGACCGATAGTCATAACCTCCCTTTTCTCAAAGATAATGGAATCCATTATTAACTGTCAGTTCTTACGGTACCTGGAGGGTCATCAGCTGCTTAGTGACCAACAGTACGGCTTCCGTAAGGGTCGGTCGGCTGGTGATCTTCTAGTATTCCAGACACATCGTTGGGCACAGGTGATCGAGACAAAGGGAGAAGCCTCGGCGGTTAGTTTTGATATAGCGAAGGCCTTCGATCGTGTCTGGCACAAAGCGCTTCTTTCGAAGCTCCCTTCCTATGGGCTTGCCGAGATATTATGGGATATCATGCGAATGGGTCACTAGTTTTTTAGCAGACAGAAGCATTAACGTCGTAGTCGACGGTGAATGCTCTAACTCCATGCCTGTAAATGCTGGTGTCCCGCAAGGCTGTGTGCTATCGCCTACTCTATTCCTCCTCCATATCAATGGCATGTTGCAATTTAGCAGTATTCAATGTTATGCGGACGACAGCACGAGCGATGCTCTTTATACCGGCCGTGCTAACATCTCGCGGGAAAACGTTATTGAGAGCCGAAACAAACTTGTGTGCGGAATTGAGACCTTTTTGAAGGAAGTCTCGGATTGGGGCAGACTTAACTTGGTCCTCTGCGCGTTCAAATCTTAAGGTTATACGGTGATATTCACCTCGACTGCTTTAAAAGATACCTTTAATAGGTACATTTCTTCATAAAGAATAAACTCATGTAAAATTTTCAGGAATCAATCTTTCGGGTGGTCAGAAGCAACGCGTGTCTCTAGCACGCGCGGTGTACTACGATGCCGATAACTATTTTCTTGACGACCCACTAAGCGCTGTTGACTCGCACGTCGGCAAACACATATTCGACAAGGTATGTGTAAATATTGGTAATTAGCGATCGTTGCTATAAATAATCGGTTCTGCTGATTATTTTGATCCCAATCAAATACAATACTACTAAAAGATAAAAAATCTGTTTGTCTGATGTATGTCCACGATAATTAGTAACGTAGGAATTGCTGGAACAGATGATAGGACCATGCGGGCTGCTGAAGGACAAGACGCGCGTCTGGGTGACGCACAACGTGCCGTACTATTTATTTTATCCCAATAATATTGTTTAGACACAAGAAGCCTGTTCGTTTGATGTATGTCCTCAAGCAGTAGTAATGTAAGGAGTGCGGGAGCAGGTGATAGGGCCGGGCGGGCTGCTGAAGGACAAGACGCGCGTGTGGGTGACGCACAACGTGTCGTACCTGGCGCACACGGACCTGGTGCTGGTGCTGCGCGAGGGGCACGTGTCGGAGGCCGGCACCTACCAGCAGCTGCTCGAGAAGAAGGGCGCTTTCGCCGAGTTCCTCCTGCATCACTTAAGCATCGCAGAACAAAATGCTTCAGCTGAAGGTGAGACTATTTTAAAATATAAACATATAATATAAAATAGTTTTTTGCTTCTTGTTTCTAATTAACTATCTTTTACATCCTCTTTTTTATCTAATGTAACTTTTATGTTCTATCCATTCAGTTTAAAATAGATTGAAAGTCATTTTCAAAGCCAAACCGAGGAAGAAGACTTTCTCATTGTTATTGTTACTTATAGCTAGGTAGCAAGCAAGAATACGGATCACCTCATTAGGTGATCCGTCATCCGTCCGATCATAAACTATGGTAACAACTCACCATTGTGAGATTTTACCATAGTTTATGAACGCTTGCAAAATCAAAGATATTATTTTTCTTTGACTCATCAGAAGTCTCATCAAGAGTCAAGGATTGAAATATCACCGCAAGCACAATAAAAACAGTTTAACTAAGATTTTTTGTATCGTAGGATAGTTCTTCAGAGACAACATTTTCTTAAGACGATTTCTATGGGTATATTTTTGTAACCAAGTAACAAAACAACCTGTAATTTTTTTGTCCAGTTTAGCTTTATCCATACCTGAGACAAATAATATTTTTGAAATAAATGATGTCTAGGTACAAAATAAAAATATTTGAACTTCGTTCTTTTAATTCATATACCGCGTCCGTCTGCCAATTTCCGGAACAAAATGGTCGATGTCGCATTTTCCCTTTGATAAATCAATATAAATGATTATCTTATCGAAAGAAAATGAATTGTGAATTACATCAAAAATGTGTATTAGTTATATGTACCTTAGTGTGTTTATAAATAAGTAAATAAGAAGTGTCCGGCGTATAATACTGATTAGTATGGCGTAAGCTGCGCTTGACCGTTCTTGGTCGGGTCTGGCTTCCCGCGCGGGGTAAAGCTTGTCGTGCAATGGACGAGCTAGAAAGTGTACGTGCGGCTGCTTGACTTAGATCCCGGTGTTACGAAGGTAAAATATCTGTTTCCTGTGTGCTTGGTTCAGGTTGCATTCTGATTACAATGCCTACTTTATAAAATGTATTTTATTATTTTATAACTTTAGTCTGTGTTTCGAGTGATGCTTTTAAGTTATATATTCGTGTAGAAAAATAACAATATTGAAATCTGTATGATATGATTGTAGGCTAAATCCTGATTCATCTGTGCCTGATTCGTATGGTCAAAACACCATATGCTTGACTTGTATGATGATGACAGCTTTTGGATAGAGACTTCGTCAATCGATGAAAAACTTATAACTCCAAAATTCACGATCCTTCAATCCTTCGATCCTTCATCAGAAAAGCGTGAATGATCGCTCAGATTCTGACGATGAGGCAATTTTTATGTTTAAAAGGTCTCAATATGATAAACGGACTAAAGTGTCTCACGCCATTGGTGAAGATACGATTACTCCGTATTCCTCCAAAAATTCAAGATCTTATCAACAAGAAAAAGGTTTTGAGGATGACATTGAAACTAGCTCGGTTCCTTGCAAAAAGCCTAGGAAATATACTTCTTATAGTACTTAACTTTGACTTCATTACTTATTCGTTACCATACTTATAATACGTATGTTTCTTTGATAGTTAATAAGGAAGATTAATTTTAAAAATGGCATTTATTTAATGTTGATCTAATTTTTGTTAGGTACTTTATTGTTAGTAATAAATACAGTAATGTGATTGTTAATTCTAATAATATTAAGACTGCCTAACTACGACTGATGTCATAAGTGCCATTATTAGAATAAGTTTGTACTCCTGTGATTTTTGAATTATGAAAGGTTATAGCTAAATCAATAAGTATAATAAAGATGACTAGTGAGTTGTACACGGAAAAAAATTAACTGAGAAAATAATATATTGTAGCAATAATAAAAACTTTTTAGTACTTAAGAGAATTTATTGTTGAAATTAAACTACTATATACGGATTTTATCGCGTTGTTTATTTGACACTTTTTTACATAATTTAGAAACTACTACTATCAAACTTTACTAATTTTTAAGCTAATTAAATTATTACAACTATTAAAGCTATTTATATTTAAGTTTACACTTTCCCCGACGTTTCGGTTGCTTTTCAGCAGCCATGGTCACGGGGAGACTGAGATGGTAGTTGTCTCAAATTTCCAGTGTAGTTATTTCAAAGTACCTAAACATAATTTAATCATTGGTTTTTCTATTTACACAGAATGAGCTCAGATGTGTGAGTGATGTGATCACTGATAATTGTTTTTATAAAACATATTATTGTAATTGTTACAATATGATTTTTTCTTAATACAGATAAAGTTTTAATTTTTTTTCTGTTTCTGATCCATCTGTAACAAATTCTGATTCATCTGAGCACAAAATATTCGAACATCGATGTCTTGAAAACTACTTTATAAAAACGAGTCCCTGATTCAAATATAAATGTTCTTTGGTATACCTATTTTTATATGAAAATGTGTAACAGAGCTGAAAGTGAAATTAAATTTTGGCCAGATGAGGAAGGTCAGTCGAAGAATGAAATTTCCAAGAATTACCTAGTAATAACGCTAGTAATAACGCTAATATCTTTTATATACATAAGAAAAGTTCAATATTCTTACATTTAAAATAATAAAATTATCACTTTTTTTCATGCGCTTATTTCAAACATTTCAAACATTCATTGTTACTGGGCAGCATTGCCTCGCGCATGCTATGCTCCATGCCTTCGTCCTTGCTTTTTCGTAATGAATATATGTATATATAACATCCAAAAAATCGGTATTTTGTTTAATTCTTTGAGATGATGTGTGTAATTTATTTCACACACGGTTAACAACAATCACGTTATTATTTCCGTTCGTCAACACTTATCGGTATTTAGACGCAAGGTCAAACCTACAGCATCATTTGTAAAAACACACAGGTACGGTCGACGACACATGTAGCAATTTTATACTACTCCAGCTATCCACTGCGGCTTCACCCACGTTTCTGATTGCTGCGCCGCTGTCGTTACTTATAACATGCCAGTATAATATAATATCCTATGTTATTTCTGAATGAAGTGCCTTTCTAATGGTGTATGAATTATTAAAATCGGTCTAGTAGTTTTCGCGTTATTCAATGCAAACAATCTTTTCTCTGTGTAATATTTATACCACGTATATGGCAAATAGACCTATCTTATGCAACTCCAGAGACTTCTGCGCAAGACACGGTTATTTATATTGAAGGATATAAGGATCGGAGAAAAAAGGGTGGCGTGACTAGGCCTCCAGCCCCGCCGAACGAAATACAAAAATATAGATGTTGCTACAATACGTCAATATTCTGAGATAGTGTAGTAACTATTTCTGCCTCCGCTCATACATGATGAAACCAGTATGGCTCTACTAATATAAAATATAGATAAATTTATCTGGTTTTAGAAATGTTGCTAGTTATGTATCTATATAAATAGCATCATTTTTAAAAATACGATACTTATTTATGAATCACTATTTTCCATTATTATTAATATATATCAATGATTATTAAGTAGTAAATTGAGATAAAATAAATTATCCTGTAACTCTGCTAGTGCTGTAAGTAATTGATAATTACAATTATTTTGTTTGATTAAACAATTTGTTACACCAGTTCACACCAATCTATCCACAAGGCAGAAGTGTGTTATATCAACATTTCCCAGCTATGTGTTAACACTATCATAATAGGACAAGCCTAGTAGCATTTACCAGGTACGATTCCAGACTATCTACATACTGTTACTTAGAATCATAATCCCAATAAAGCTAAGCCCGACCGGATCAAGTTAGAGTTAATTATCGGTTTCTCGATTTTCTCAGCTACTACATGCGGTAAAATTAAGACAATAGTATAAACATTATCGTAGGTAATTGTTTTGCCTAATTGTAACCAGGCAAAACAATTACCTACCTATTCAAAATGTCGCAAATGTCAATCGATTTCTGTCGTTGACTGTACAGTTACCATGCGTGAATGTCATGCACATGAGAGGAAATAAAACATAATTACAGTACTCGCTTAAAATTTCTATTTACTACTTATAAATTCACATAAATCTTAACAGCCTCCCTTGCTCAATGGCCTAAGATTGTGTTTGCGGCATTGCGCTGAGTGAAGTCCATGTTTTGACGCCTGAGTCGGGCAATATAATAAGATTTTGTATAGAGAATTTTCTAGCAACAGTTAGCCTGGTAGGAAATTCTAAAGCAGCATGGAGTCTCGAGCTGTGCCCACTAGGTGGCAAAATTAAATAGATCTGTTTCTTGGCTTAATGTTTGTGTGGCACGATAATTTACGATATTCCTAATGTGTAAGGCTTCTGCCTTACCCATTAGGAATATCGTAAATTACAAATAAATATGAAAGTAGCTGTCTGTTTCTTACATTCAACGGCTGTTGCTGAACTGATTAAGATTAAATTTTGATAAATATAAATACTAACTTGAACTCTAGAGAAAGCCATCAGAAATTTAAAAAGCAACATGAGGGACGTCGCGGGCTGCTAAAATATAATGTTGTATTATTTTACATACAATAGCAGCGATAGCCTAGTGAGATACCGTTGGACTGCCACGCAGAGGACTCGAGTTCCAAACCAAGTCGCGCGACTTGGTTTGGAACTCAAGTCCTTTGCGTGGCATCACTGACTTTTTGAAGTTATATGCGTATTAAATAGTTAATTATCGCTTGCTTTAACGGTAAAAGAAAACATTATGAGGAAACCTGCATGTATAAGAGTTCTCCGTAATGTTCTCGATGATATGTGAAGTTTGCCAATCCGCACTAGGTCAGCGTGGCGGACTATGACCTTACCCTTCTCGCATTCAGAAGACGCGTGCCCAGCAGTAGGACAGTTTAATACAGGGCTGATATTATATTATTATAATTTTTACAGATTTGGAAGTTATTAAGCACGACCTCGAAAGTAAACTTGGTTCGGAGTTCCAACGTAAACTGCAATGGGCTAGATCGTTGTCATCGGGCGCTCGATCGGATACTGAGACCACCGCGGCAGGTAAATATTAAACCCCATTGCACATCTACATAAAAAATAATAATAAAGAATCTATCTAAGCACTGTCAGTGGTAAAATATGCTACACATTTAAATTTGAAGTAGGTACTTTCACACGTACGTACACTACGTAAAAAAAGTACTTTTGCCTTACAAGTTCGTATGTGCTTATCACGTTTCGTCATTGATCGTACATCGACCGTCTAAATCTAAAAATATATTTCTTAAAAAAATATTCAACATTGCTTAAAAACATCAAATAAAATAAAATATGATAATAAAATGAAAAATAACCAAAAAGGTAGGTATAATATATTGAAAATAATGCTCTAGTTACTATGAAAAACGAGATCGCATTATAAAGATATATCTTAAGTATGTAGGTACCTATTCGTCGTCTCGTGATCTGTGGCTGTGGCTGATCTACAGAAGCGGTGAACTTAGCGATCCCGCAATTAAAATAATTTTATAAATATAACGAACCAGTTTTAGATAGCATAAGCATAAGCTGACCTTTTGACACTTACAATTGAAAACTATGTACTGTGTGACTGCTAAAAATAATTAGTACGACAAATAATAGTAGGTATAATGTTGAATCAAGATAAGATAGATTAGATCAAATTAATGCAGATTTAGCTAAGAAGAAGAAGCTAGCCATAAAGAAGGGTTTGTTATGGTAAAGTAAAGAAAAGTTTAAATTAGTAAGTAGTAGAATTAGTACTTACGTACTAATTTACACTTTGAAAAATTAATATGTTACGTGTCATTTAAATAAACTACATACATTTTCATTTACGTATTGTACCTACACGGAGTTAATAATACCAGTCTTAGTTCTTAAAAATAACACTTGAAGTTAAGATAATATTTTTAGAATATTATGTACTTCCCCACAAATCCTGCTAAACCAGGCTTAGTCTAGCTTGTGGACTTGTCCGAAGTGTTCTCGTCCACCTCAAGGTGTTTTTCTTCAGTACAAGTCATAAATCATTAATCATTTATTCAATTGTGAACATCGGTTTACAGTTAGGATGTTAACATTTATTTAGTCGTCCTGCCATGTTCTACCTTTAGGCATGTAAATTTAAATAGTGATGATAGATACTACTTTATATGTATCTACGTAACTTGTGTGAAAAATGTGCCGCTTTGAATGGTGCCCTGTATTTGCTTTTGCACCAGCGAGTATTGGATATGAGAAAATGTATGTCGAACCGGCCAATGTCTACTGGCGATGCGAAACGAGGATTGAATAGAAGTGAATTGACTAAAATTTACATAAACAAGTCGCTCGAGCCATTACGGGCTATTAATAGCAATCGCGAGATAACGCTAAAAGATAATTATAAACAAACGCCCTCCCGCGTCAGAGACCTCGAACGAGCCTGCACGACTCTCGATACTGTTGCGAGAATCATGTATCCGTTGCTTAGTAAATAAATATTCTATGTGCCCAGCAATACGGTTCAATATTAAATGAACAACTATTTCAATTCTCGTCTCGCACAGCCAATTCAGACCGTTTTTACCGAATTGCGCTAGGAGTGAATCGAAATTTTGCGATACAATCATAAATTCTCACCCATTCAATCCTCAGCTTACCTCACTGGTGGAAAAGCACTTTTACCGTCTCATGGCACTAGGCTATCGCAACGTAACAGTATGTTAATGAAAATATTAATAAGAAATAATGTAATCAGGTGAACTTGGCGACAAACCAAGTAAAGAGCTATTGGACGAAAAAGTGGTGGAAAAAGAATTTGACCAATTTATTGAAACTGAGAGAGCCGAGACAGGGAAGGTAAGTTTATTTTTAACACTTATAAATCCAAGCTATTATTAGAAGTAACGAGTTACAAACATTTGTTGCCTCTCCAGCGGCCGTATCACCATCGCTAATAGTCATCATAATTGGGTGTGCGAGAACGAGGCAAAGTTTTATTCTCGGTATCGCGCTGTCCCTTTCTCTCGCACGCAATTAGTCTCGGGTTCGATTACTAGATCGGACAGTTTTATTGGCTTGTGTGTCTGACAAGAAAGTCCTAATAGCAGCAAAGAGTTTGGAACTGTGCTCTGTAGACAGCAATAGGTCGGTCTCCCTATTACGTGGGTCTAAAATCATAACTGGCTAATAAGTTGATACACTCTCCACTGTCTACCACTTCTGGGAAATAGGTATGAGACTATGCACGTACAGTTAAAATTATCAGAAAACAAGCCTAGTGTCAAATGCATCAATCAATAATGACCAAGTTCGGACGTCCCAATTCGCCAATCAACCGTAGTATACAGCACCAATCTCCAAAAACCGTTATATTGCAACTGTATATTATCGGACAGCTCTTTTTTACCAATTGAGCTTAGACGTGCTCGAAAAGGATGCTTTTTTTTAAATTTACTTTCTATTGTATACTAATTATTGTGTGCTAGTAATAATAAGAACTTCATATATAGCCATAGTCATGCTCTTGCCGCGGCCTGCAGTGCTTAGGTTTTGAAGTGGAATGAGGCAGTCATGTCTTTGTGTAAGTTTGCTATTTTCTTCTGAAAGATCGGTATTTTTCTATTAGAAAAATACCCATAACATGTTACACCGAAATATAACAATACCAATTTGGTCTAGAACCTCTTTCGCTGTTGGGCATTGAGTTTGCCCTAAGTAGAAGGATTAGGCCATAGTTAATTAGAATATCCCAATACGGGTTAACAAATTTTTCCGGGAACATAATGAAGAACTGATAGACAAACAGGGTTTCTGCTATACTTTTATTTCACCAATAAAGCGAGCGATAATGAAGTAACTAGCACATACACCCCTGTGCCATCCGAGCATGACAAATGGGTATATTGCATATTTTACCCTACAGGTGAAATGGGCAGTTTACAAGCATTACTTGAACAACGTTGGCGTGTGGGCAGCAGTGGCGACGGCCGCGGTGTACATCGTCATGCACTCTATACAAATAGGCAACAACTTCTGGCTTGCGCGCTGGGCTAATGACAACAATATGGTAAGTCTTCTTTTTTACTTCAGCGTACCCAATTAGCAATTCCCTATTTCGTATGTACATTAATCTGACTCTGTATATATGTTTTTGGCACAGCTTGTGAACGGGACCGTGGACACAAAACTACGAGACAAGTACCTAGGAGTGTATGGAGGACTCGGTCTGGCACAAGGTAACATATACAGTTAAATTGTTCTATAAGTCTTTTTCTCCCTAGCCTTTATTATTCCCAAGTCACTTGGGGTCAGCTTTTCGGATTTGACTGGATGGCAGTTTTTACACGGAGCGGCTGCCACCTGACCTCCGCAACCCGAAGGCTAACGATACCCTAAGGCTAGACTAGTGTCAGGATAATAGAGGGTACTGACTTTCCCAATAACGACTGCCATAGATGTTCATGGCAGCCGGGACCGACGTCTTAACGTGCTCTCCGAGTTTCTTTAAGTACTATATTAAAATTCTAAGTAATAGAATGTTCTTGTTACATTTTCCTGAAAAGATAATAACATTCTGTTTAACTCTAACATAATATTACTTAATGGCGCGTCAGTAGATGTGGTACAGCTTAAAATCCGTGTGTTACCCCATCAAGCCGTCCTAACGCAGCGACCGAATCCCAAACCTGAAACTATAGTTTTTGGTTCCCCGTTATTGGTGGCGGCCTTATTGCCGTTTGTCAGGCACAGTTCCAGACTGTACTACTGCAAATTTCTTGACAGTCATACCTATAAACACTATATCCTCGGATATAGTGTTTTTGGGTATTTCTGTCAAGTTCAAACCCGAAACTACTGTTATACCCGCGCCACCAAGGTAATTCAGTCGATTTTACCTGTCTTAAAGTAAAACTAAAACTGTTCCGAACGTGGGAAACACAAGTGAACAATGACCGAGACTTGTGTACAGTTAATAACACTTGATTACTATAGACTATAGATTGTTACGGGTTTGTAGTTTTAAGAACATTCACACGTCATTCGACCATCGCTCACTCGTTATCTATAAATCTTGTTCTTTATTTATTTATACTTAGTCATGTTTGCCTTTAAGGACAAATATGTAGGAAAACCTATCTAACCGTACTATACACATTATCTGTTACTACGCTAATTGTTGTGGGTTCGATCCGCACACGGGACAAAAAATTGTGTGATATCACAAATAGTTGTTCTGAATCTGGGTGTTCTTTGTGTCCGTTGTTTGTATGTTAGTAAGGTCGAACACAAGACAGGAATTTAACTCAGTGCGGAAGTTGTCATTTAAAAAAACATAGTTTAAAATTTCATTAAGAACGAATATGGTCATAAAACCTGATATGAAATGTTGTTTCATAATTTTTCATCAAATTCATTTATAATGTTTCATATTAATGCGGTTATTTTATTTGACATCTACATATCTTTTGGAAGACATGTGTCCTGAAGCCAAAACGCCAGCTTTTAAAGCTGAGCCTATTATGCATGCGTTAGAACAAGGCAAAACATATCATCAATAAAATATACATTATAATTATACTCGAGCATACAATAACAAAAGATTAAGAGACCAACGAATCTTAAATCTACGGCTTACGGCACCTAGCTAAAATAACGAATAAATCATTTTGCCTGTTTACAACCCTTTCACTGATGGTGTGGCAACATTCGGTAGAATCTCCTATATCCTGGCGGTCAGTAGTATCGATAGTGTGTCTGTACCTGGCGATTGACCATACCCTACGGTTTAACGAATGCATTGCATATTGTTATGTTTATATTTACGAATTATTAAGCACTACCTGACTATGACTGATATGGTATTTTTATTACGCTTTATTTATTTCTAGAAATTAAGTACCTACCATACATTACATGGGATATATCTATAAAATGTAAAGGTTATTTCAATCAAATTAAAAACGCGTACACGAATTAATATTAAGTTCTTTAGAAGGACATTGCTAGCTTTTATTTTCTTTCTATTTTTTATTTTGATAATTCAATGAATTCAATGAGTAAAAAGTAAATATATAATTAGAGTTGGTATAGAACTAATTGCCTAGGTAGATTTTATTTTCCTAGAGAGTATAATTTATAAGTACATCGCTGGCTAACTATTATAGTTGACGTTAATTTTTATAAATTCCAGAACGGAAAAATTACGTATTATATATATATGCAAGGTACTAACCATTCGTCAATTATTTATTATACACACTATACTTAAACAGCACACTGAAGTACCGTTTACCCCGGTCTCAGATAAGAGAAGAAAATACTTAGTTTGTACTAAGTCTCAAACCAGACACGCATCTGTCAATAAATTCTACGTATTCTTAGGACCGTATTTATATAACAAGTTAAATAAAATATTAAATATATATAATGTTAGTTATAAAAAATGTAGTTCCATCTTAATGGAATACCTAAGAAAATTTAATTATACGGACACAGAAAAACTGCTAGATGTCTTAAAATGATATTATGAATTATGAAAAGTAAATTTAAAGTATTTTATTTATTGTATTATAAAATTATTTACATAAAGAAAGCAACAATCATAATTTACAATTTAACTAATATTAACAAAACTAACCACTTATAAATAGAACAAAATGAAGAGTAACTTAAAGTTGTATATTACTTCCTAAACACATTTAATCGTAGATGTACTTGACTGTAAATATTTGTATTAATAATGCGCTAGTATAAAATAAAATTGTCAAGTGATGTCCTGAAACACAGGTTTATCCTAGTTCAGGCAGGCTTAAACATTACCTTTTGAACTTCATTTATTTTGTATACACTATAAATTAACATAGTTAAGAATTATTTTTTTAAATTATTTAAAGCATGTATGCTTTAATACTGTTGATGTAATATGTATGATGTAGTGTAAGGATGTATCTTATTTTTTCGGTTAATAAATAAATAGGAATTATAAAAATATATATATATATATATATATATATATATATATATATATCGGTAGAACTAATATAGAACTAATTATTTAGTGCATTCGTTAAACCGCAGGGTATGATCAATCGCCAGATACAAACACACGTATCGATATTACACACCTTGTAAAACTGAGGGTCCTACTACAACATCCAAGTAAAAAACTCGTTCTTTTTGGAATACTCCTTGCATAACCTAAAATTTGATCACCAAAGTGTCTTGCAACCACAATTCCTAAAAATTTTGCAAACAGTAACAGTTTTGATGAATTCAATATATGGTTATTTCAGCGATAACATCTTTATTCTGCGATCTGCTACCATTCTTAGCTGGCTGGAGAGCTGCAAAAATTCTTCACGAAATTCTATTAAACAACATACTTAGAGCGCCGTTGCAGTTCTTCGAAGTGACTCCTATAGGCAGAATCCTTTCGAGGTTTTCCAAAGATGTGGACTCCGTAGATACTGCGCTATCTTGGCAAATCTCCAGCGTTCTCAATTGCATATTCGAGGTAATATCATTCATGTCTTTTAAGTACACGTTTTGTGTAGAACTTACGTCATTAAGGGGATGAAGGCAGATCAAATTTTTTCCGAAAACTCAGTCGGCTTTCTGGCCATAATTTTAATACATTTCTTTCCTTCTTTAGATAATAGGAACCATGTTCGTGATAAGTTATTCAACACCGATGTTTATGGCTGTGATATTACCCATTGGAGTACTGTACTATGTTATACAACGAATATATGTGCCGACGTCGAGACAACTCATGAGGATTGAATCTATAGCTCGCTCACCTGTCTTCTCACATTTTAGTGAGAGCATTTTGGGTGCTATGAGTATTCGTGCTTTCCGAGTCACAGACAGGTAGGCATTACATGAATACATTTTATAATCTTCTTTCCGATAAGGCTAACTGAATAAACTTAACGTTAAAAAGAGTAGCCGTGAGTTTCTTGCCAGTTTTTCTCATTGGTTCTAACGCCTTTGCTTTGCTGAACATGGCAACAGGTAAATATAAATTCACATTAATAAATGTAACTCTGACGTTCATAAGTGTTACTACATGAATAAAGCAATTTTTGATTTTGATTTATGTTTGCACCCTCACCGCATTCCCAAAAAGAGATGTGTTACGAGCACACTGCACACACACAATCAATCAATTCCACAAAATCACTTGCAAAACATTTGAATCGCAACTATTCAAACGTTATCTCTCTCACACAATATAAACTAGTAGGTATGTTGCACCATAGTTATGTAAAGAGGCATATCTATGGCGCAACATACTAGTTTATTTTGCAACATGTGTGCTATTATTATAAACTAAATAATCTATGGACCATATTTTCGTCGTCCTATAAACGTTACATAACTAGTGTATAATATCATAGATGTGCCTGCGGTTTCACTCGCGTTTATGGTTACTGCTCCGCTCCCGTGCGTCGTAGCATGATGCTATATAGCCTATAGCCTTCCTCGATAAATAGGTTATCCAACAATAAAATATTTTTTCAATTCGAATCAGTAGTTCCTGAGATTAGCGCGTTCAACCAAACAAACAAACAAACAAACTCATCAGCTTTATAATATTAGTATAGATTGTAGCAGAAACAGAGTCACCACCGATTTTGGCTTCGATGGCATAGTGGTTAGTGTAACTGACTGCTACGCCTGAGGTCGCGGGTTCGCTTCCCGCACAAGTCAAACATTTGTGTGCATGAACATAGATGTTTGTCTTGGTCTGGGTGTTTCTATGTATAATATGTATGTATTAGAGGTTAAAGTATGAAATTGCCGATTTTTACTGGCAAATTGAAACTCGTTTTATCTAAGTTGTACTATAATATTTATTTGTACAAATTCGAAAGACTTACCCTGATTATCTATACATTGCTGCTATCTAAACGGAAGTTCATTTATGCCTTTACGATAGAACTCTGGGATCTAGATTCGACAAACTGTGTGAAAGCATTTTGTATGCCTCCTGGGAAAAAAAAATTTTATCACGTAGAAAATTTTCCATCTCACGAAAAAAATTGTAGTCCGTTGGAGAAAGGTCTGGCGAGTACGGAGGATGACGTATGGTTTCCAATTGCAGCTCCTGTAGAGTTACAACGGTTTCTCGTGCAGTGTGAGGTCTTGCGTTATCATGGAGCAATAATGGTGAAGATTGATTCACGAGTCAGGGTTGTTTCATTGCCAGTTTCGCCATCATTGTTCGAAGTTCGGAACATTAAACATCTGCTGTTATTGCTTGACCAGACCTGCGAAAGCTATAGTGAATAACACCATGAAGAAACCACCAAACAATTACCATTACATTTTTATTGGTAAGCTTTGATTTAGGGCACTGTTGCGGCGTTTGACCTGGGGTCAGCCATTGCATTTTTTTGCTTACGGTTATCGTAAAGAACCCACTTTTCGTCACATGTCACAATTCGACCCAATGTTCCTTCATTTCTGAACAGATAGATCAACAAGGCAACACAAGTTTCAATACGCATTTCTTTCTGCAGATCAGTCAAATCATGAGGCCCCATTTTTCATATTTTTTATCTTATTTATTTGATGCAAATGAGCCAATATTGTAGATAGGGTAACGTTAAACCATGCCGCTAATTCCTGGGTAGTTTGACTCGGATCGGCTTCCACCACCTCCTTCAATTCAGCGTTATTCACCTGTGTGGGCGATCTTCCACGTGGTTCGTTCTTCAAGTCTAAGTTTCCATTACGAAAGCGTTTAAACCAAAAACGCACGGTACTTTCATTAGCAGTCTCCTCTCCAAACGCAGCGTTGATATTGCGAGCCGTTTCTGCCGCGTTAGTTCCGTGTCGGAACTCGTATTCAAAAATGACTTCGGGTTAAGGATTTTCGAAGTATCCATCTTTCCCGTCTAAGCTGAATAAAAAAAGCAATTGGAAGTCTAAAATCGAAAGATGCATTTTTTAAAAGAAGATTCTTATAAGTACCATGTGAAAAAAGTTTCACTCGAAAATCTCACACCATGAAGGTTTTATGTCAATTCAAAGTATCTATTACTATAACATCAGGCAACTTCATGCTTTAACCCTAAAATTTACAAAAAAAAGTACATATATCTGTATGTTTATCCATTGCCTAGTACCAATAGTACAAACTCTGCCTAGTTTGGGCTCGATGGTGTTATGTGTATGTGGTAGAATATAAATATTTTATAAAAATATTAGGATGGCGAAAGATACAATGTTTTAATTTTCAAGTCGTTACTCTACACTTTGAGTCAAGTACCCAAGAACCAGGATAAAATATTGGGGAGGCTCATGCCTCCAATAATAACATTGGCGGGGCTTAAACACCCCCAGGCCTCAACAAATCGGCGCTTAGTGACCAGAACTGTACTTTTCATAGCATATCGTAGCTCTCATAGCTTTGAGCTGTACATTGAAAACGAATTTTTATTTGACTGTTAAATTGTAGGTTCATCAAAGAATCTCAGGAAAAAGTTGATTATTGCCAATCCTTCTACTACCTAAGCGCCGTTGCGGATAAATGGCTCGGGATTCGACTAAAGCTGCTTGGTGCTCTTATACTATTCTTCGCTGCGTTATTTACAGTAATCAGTCGAGAAAATATAAGCCCTGGGCTTGCCGGGCTCTCAATTAGCTATACATTAGACGTATGTATTCGATATAATTCTATCATTTATTTTCCTGCCGATACTGAGCACTAACACTGTTATTTATGTTTTTTAGATCACTCAAACATTAAGTTGGTTGGTCCAAACCACATCAGCAATAGAAACTGACATCGTGGCAGTGGAGCGAATGAAAGAGTATGCTGAAACGCAACAAGTAAGTGAACATTAGAAAAGGCAAACAATACTTTGTCATTTGGTAATGACAATTACAATTTACGTATACTTGCAGGAAGCAGAGTGGATTAAACCGAATGGCCCGAAGCCTTCATGGCCGGAGACCGGCACTGTACAATTTGAAGGGTTAAACCTGGCGTATCGAACTGGTGCAGAACCGGCGCTACATAATATTACCTGCACAGTGGCACCGCGTGACCGAGTTGGCATCGTCGGCCGCACTGGTGCCGGGAAATCCACTCTCACCCTCGGCTTGTTCAGGTACATACTTAGTCTGGCCATAAAGTGTTACAATTTAAAAAAACATAAATTTAGATTTGAATTTAGAATCTGTCATTCTTATATGAATATTCATTGTGTTTTCTCATTTTCGCACCAATCGTTGATAAATATATTGTGATATTAAAATAGAGTGGGGTGATAAAGAGAACCGAATTGCTGTGATAGCATTACACAAAGAAGTTATGGCGCAAAATGCAATTTTTGAAATTCTCCATCCACTTGGTATTAGTCGAATGTTTGTGAACTGGGCTATTGATAGGTACAATAAAACTTCCTCTGTTTGTGACTATAATAGATGTGGCCGTCCACGTAGTTTTTGTAAGAAAAAGGCGATCAAAGCAGTGAAGGAAAGAAGAATTCGAAATCTTTAAAGAATTTGAAGTCTGAAAGCAAAAGATTTTATCTAGGGCAATGAATATAGCACCTAGAACCATTTGAAAATATGACTTAGGACTTGCAGCCTATAAGAGACGCACTGGTAATTATTTAACTGATAATTTAAAAATGAATAGGGTGGTAAAATAGGGAGGGCACAGAAGAAAATTATTTACTAACGAGATTTTTTTTACTATTGAGCATTGTTTTTGCTCTATAAAAGCTTCCCAATTAGTCAGCAGTATACAACGTAGACATTATCCGACTTCAGTGATGGTTTGGTAGGGTGTTAGCTATCAAGGAGTGACTGAGCCTTATTTTTGTGAAAAGGTGTCAAAACATCAGCACAAGTGTATCAAGGTAGGATGCTTGAGGAGATGGTTAAGCTTCTTAACAACACCATGTTCCATAACCGAGAATGGTTCTTTCAGTGAGACTCGGCACCGGGTCATAAAGCTCGATCCACCCAAGCGTGGTTGGAAACGAACGTTTCGGATTTCATCAGAACTGTAGACTTGTCGTCATCTAGACCCGATCTTAATCCGTGGGATTATGATTTATGATCAGTTTTAGAGAGTATGACATGCTCTAAACGCCATGATAATTTAAAAACCCTAAAACAATCCATAAGATTAGCAGTGAAAAATGTTTCCATGGAGAGAGTGCGTGTTTCTTTTGATAACAGCTGGCCTCAACGTTCATTTTGAATGAGCTTCATATATTTTTAATGTTATTATATTAGTGTATAAACTAACACACATTACAGTAATAAATGTTTTATGCAATAGAAAAAGAAAAGATTTTTCCTTGTAACAATATTTATGGCAAGATTAACTATATAAAACACAAATTGATACTTGAGCGCTCGCTACATAGTGACATTCATCCCTACAGAATCGTGGAAGCAGTTTCTGGACGCATCCTCGTCGACGGATTGGATATCGCCAGCATCGGTCTGCATCAATTACGCTCGCGAATCACAATCATACCGCAGGACCCAGTGTTGTTCTCAGGCACTCTGAGGATGAATCTAGATCCCTTCGAAACGTACTCGGACGATGACATCTGGCGTGCACTGGAGCACGCGCATCTCAAGCCGTTCGTGTTAGGTGAGTGCCGATACGAGTGGTGATTGAGTAGTGCTGCAACATACAACATTGACGTGTACTAACTCGCTTGGTGTGTGGTGCGCAGGGCTGCAGGCCGGGCTGCGCCACGAGGTGTCGGAGGGCGGCGAGAACCTGTCCGTGGGGCAGCGACAGCTCGTGTGCCTGGCGCGGGCACTGCTGCGCAAGACGCCGCTGCTCGTGCTCGACGAGGCCACCGCCGCCGTGGACCTGGAGACCGATGAGCTCATACAGGTGAGTGCGCGCCCCTCTCCCGCCGGGTGACCGCGACCCGCACGCTCATCGCACGTCTCGTGTTACAGAAAACTATCCGCTCTGAGTTCGCGGCGTGCACGGTGCTGACCATTGCGCATCGACTCAACACCATCATGGACTCTACTAAGGTCATGGTGCTCGACAAAGGGCAGCTCGTGGAGTACGCACCTCCTGAACAACTACTACAAGATAAATGTTCCATGTTCTACAGTCTGGCAAAAGATGCCGGGTTAATAAACTAAATAATTCAATTCTAGCATATAAGTAAAATAAATAAACAGTATTATTTTAATAAAAAAGTTTTCGTCACAACCGAATTGTAAAACCGTCGTTGTTGATTTATTTGTGTTTAAGGTATAGCTGATATATTATAACCCATTCGCTTTTTTAAACAGTCCTTTTCCTAGGATTTAATGACGCTTTACTTATTCCCAATCCCTTTGAAATTGATTCAAGCTTTTACATCGCTTAAGTACTCGATTTAGATTTAGTAAATATTCGCCGAAATGTAAAAGCGTTCATCTTACTCTAATAAAATGTGTTGCATTTTGTATAGGACCCAATAATCGGTGAAGTGCCGGGGCGGCCACAGTCGGATACGAATGTAATAAACAACAAACTGATATGGTGGTTAAACCGTAATTAAGGGACCCACCATTTTACTGTTAACAATGTTTTTACCGCTCGTTCGATTCCATTACTTAAGTCGTATTCTGCTAAATACTCATGTCAAAGAATACGGATGAGCAGTACTAATCTTTATATGGTCTAGGGCTTCTCTCACTATTTTGTACTTACCATATTATCAAAATTAATGTGGTGTAGGATAATAGATCTATGAGATAATTTAGATTTAGCCTTCCTAATAAGATTTTACGATTATGTGAAATTGAGGAATACTCTCGTGAGGAGTGAATAATAATAATATAATATAATATTTTATCACAAATAATAATAATACTTCTGCAATATGAGCGCCACGTGCATGCACCTTTTCCTGTTTCTTCTCAGCCCGGCTTTGGCTTACAAATGTAGAAATGGTTTGGAATCAGATGGTGCGTCGAGAGCCTTGCAAGTTTACCACAAAGAGTAGTTTGTAATGTGGGTGGTTGTACCAAAAGGTAATTAGACTTAAGTAATATTACTTTCTCTAGAAGTTCAATTAATTTATTTACATCTTTTAATACTGGTTCTAATCCGTTACTGTACTGGTGATAATCCGTTAATACTGGTATCAGTATCCTAGGGCTGCGTTCCACTTAGCGTTCACAACGCCTAAGATGCTCTTTCAGTCATTCTACATGACAACTATGATCGTTATGGTCGCAGTGAAAACGTCACTAATGACGTCATTCCTCACGCTCATGCAAAGCTCATGACGACACATCCCGACAGGTGGGTCAACGTGAGAGTTGAGAAATATGGCACCATTTTTTAAAATATAACGTATCCAAGATGGTGATGATGACGATGAATACTTAAATAAGTAATAATTTTAGTATCTGCAGTGTAACATGTGACAGGTAATCATATATCTGAAATTACTTTTCAATACTTCATCAGAGTAACGATTACTTACATTATGTAAATCATAAATACTTGGTCTAAGTTTACGTTTTTCACGATCATGATTTTGTAGAACGGTATTCCACTGTTCACCTGAACTGGATGAACGAGTACTTTCTGAAGCATTATTGCAACGCACTACCAAATATCCTACTGTCGCATTAAGTACAGTTTGATTATATTTGAATGTAAATTAATTAAATAAATACTCCACAAAATTATGAAATACTAGATTTTGCCCGCGGCTTCGCGTTAATGTAGATTTGTTAAAATAGATTTTTAGTAGCCTTTGTTATTCTGATGAATAAACAATAATACTGTAAAGTTTCATCAAAATCAGTTCAGAATTTTTTGCGTGAAAGAGTAACAAACATCCATCCATCTTCACAAACTTTCACATTTATAATATTAGTAGGATATTATATATATACCTACATTATGTTTTTTATATAAATCTAGTTAACCAATAACTATTAAAGTTTATTGGTCAGACTTACAAATTGTAACCTAACTTCAAGGTATCGCTATTTTCCCTAATTCACCATTTCTATTATTTACATCAACGCTCCATTATCCGTTCCACTTGAGTTAACAATTGTAGCGCTCGGAAACAAGTGAAACGGTTAAAACCATGGTTGTGAGCGCGAGTGTCGTGAGCGCTTAGTGGAACAAACCCTAGTTGTCCTTTATTAAAACCAGTTTTTATTTAATATGACAGCGCGTGTTTGATTAAAAATGAATCAGAGTACATAGTGTGAGTTTATTTTACTATAACGCGATCGACACATTTATGACGTTCGTCGTTCCGATTGGGCCACTCTAAGCTCTCTTAACCGTGAGCGTGAGTGTCGTGAGCGCTTAGTCGAACGCACCCTAGTTGTCCTTTATTAAAACCAGTTTTTATTTAATATGACAGCGCGTGTTTGATTAAAAATGAATCAGAGTGCCTAGTGTGAGTTTATTTTACTTTAACACGATCGACACATTTTTGTCGTTCGTCGTTCCGATAGGGCCGCTCTAAGCTCTTAACCAATCCGAGAGTCAAGCGCGGTAAAGACGATATTACACCGATCAACCAAATTGAAACAATTCCATTGTAAAGCATTGAACATTGCACATTGAACGACTTTACTAATATACACGTAAATCATTTAAATGACATTCAATGTTCACAGCGCAATGCGATGTCGCGCCAACTCGTCCGTGCGGGAATTTCGTGAATCTGCGACTATTAAATAAATGAGTTGAAAAATAAAAATAAAAGAAAATCTCGGCGTTGGTGGGTACGCCCGTGGATTTCAAGAAGGATAACTAAAGGAGCCTGAAGCATTGGTATCATCAGCATTGGTAGAAATGGCAGAAGAAGATCCAAATTCATATTTGAATCATTTGCGACTAACAGAAAATCAATTTAATGAACTTCTTGAAATGGTTACACCATTTTTTCAAAGATAAAATACATTAAATAGATATGCCTTGTGCTGGCACAAGTAAAACTGCAAATTGTGCTGAGACATCTTGCTACTGGCGATTCCTTCGGATCCTTAGAATATTTGTACAGAGTACCTAGATGCACAATATCAACCTTTTTTCAAGAAGTGTCTGACGCTATTTGGATGGCACTTGAAGATTTTATTAAGGTAAGTGACTAACCTCTTACTATGTGTGTGTGAGTGTCTTCATGCGCATATTTTTTATAATTGCCTACTATATTCGTAAATTAAGAAAATTTATATTATTTACTTTTTAATAATACCATTTTTAAATCAAATGTCAATCGAGCTCCTATTTTAAGATTAAATGAATTAAAGAACAGGATAAAAATTAAACAATGTTTATTAGGAATTGTATTTTCGGAATTATGTTAGTCTTTATTAATACTTCTAACGACAATTTGAAGCAAGTCTTCAAAATTTTGTTCTGTGATGACTGTAGCTTGGGATTGATTACTATTAAACACCTGATAGTTTTCATATAAACATATCGCCTGTTCGTATTCTGAAGTTAATGAATATGGTGGTGGTAACTGAAGAGCATATGGTGTCTGCTGATTTTGTTGAGAATCAGACTCTGGTGACTGAAAAATATAAGATGACTCATTATAATTAAAGATCTCCAAGGCACTTCGTTGAGAATTCGTTGCTGCTAACTGTACAGCATAGGGTGTCTGCTGATCCGTTTGAGAATCCCTCGCTGGTGGTGACTAAATAGTGTAAGATAACTCTGAATAATTAGATATCTCCGAGACACTTCGTCTAGAACTTGTAGATCGCGATGAAGACATGTCTTCTGAATATGCTAGAGAATGTACGACGACCGATAGTAGACGCTCTTGTACCATGACTGACTGTAGTTTCTCTTGGCATAATAAAGCTCTTTGTATGTATATGGCTCTTAATTGAACAGCTAAACTTCTACAAAACAAATCGAATTCGTCTTCTTTGTTATTTGCATCATTAATTTCTTTTAACTGTTTTATCGCTGTATCTATTGGTATTTCATTAAGTCTTTTCTAGCCTCGTTAAAATATCTCGGAGTTTGTGAGGTAGACGGTGTCGAATGCCCACCCGTTGTTGCATGGGGCGGTGTTCCATTAATATTATTTACTGCACTGCTCGGTTGACTAGGATCTAAATTCTCATTGTTACGTTGCTGCTCTTGGTTACTTGAATATCCACCAACTTCTGCACGGGGTGGTGTTCCATTAATATAAGCATTTACTGGATTGTTTTGTTGATAATGATCTGAATTCTCATTTTCACGTTATTGCTCTACGTTACTATCAATGTCCTGAAACAAAAAATACAATTTATTATTAAATAAATCTTGTTATAGGTTGCTCAGAGTGCAGACAACTGGAGAAAAATAATAGACGACTACTACAAAATGTGGAACTTCCAAAATTGCTGTGGAGCTATGGCTGAGAAAGTAGTTAACATAAGATGTCCTCCAAATAACCGACTTCTACGACTACAAGAAGAATTTTAGCATCATTTTGCTTGCCATAGTCGATGCAAATTACAATTTTATATACGTAGATATTGGCACAAACGGAAGAGCAAATGACGCTGCTGCATATGAAAAATGTATATTTAATGAAGCTTTAGCTAGGGGTGTTTTAGACATACTAGAAGAAGGAGGGCTTGTAGCAGATGATGCGTTTCCATTAACTACCAAAATGTTGAAACCATATAACAGACTAGGAAAATTTGGTGACAGACAAAAAAAAATTTTTTTACAGGTTATCACGAGCGCGAATAGTTGTCGAGAACGCACTTGGTATAATGGTATCAAAATTTCGAATTTATGAGAAACCAATTCTTTTATCCGTTGTAAAGGCTGAGTATTTAGTAAAAGCTACATGTGCACTACATAACTGGCTTAGGAAAACTAATCGTAGTTATATGTCACAGCAATCTATGGACAGAGAAGACTGGGCAGCAGGGTGCATCATGCCAGGAGAGTGGCGAACAGTAAAAGCTGATGCCCTTAGTAATTTAACAGAAAATACTATCAGACACAGTAATATCGCCCGCAGGCTTTGCAATGTGTATGCGGAAAAGTTTTATACGACAGATACTGTCCCATGGCAATGGAATATGATTTAAAGAGTCTGGGACTCTAAATGCTGCTTACACATGGATTCATTTTGCAAAAACTTGATTTTAAATATTAGCTATATTATTATAAAAAAATGTATGACTATTATTTTAATAAACAATAAAACTACTATATACGGATTTTATCGCGTTATTTATTTTACACTTTATTACAAAATTTTGAAACTGTCACACTACTACTAGATACTATTGAACTTTACTACTTTTTAAGCTAATTATTTTATTAAAACTATTAAAACTATTTATAATTTAGTTTACACTTTCCCCAACGTTTCGGTCGCTTTTCAGCAGCCATGGTCACGGGGAGACTAAGATGGTAGTTGTCTCAATGTTCCAGTGTCGTTATTTCAAAGTACCCGAACATAATTTAATCATTGGTGTTTCTATTTACGCAGAATGAGCTCAGAGTATCACGAAGTCTAGCTCTGGTTAGTTCTTGGGTTTGACTATTTTTATTACTGGATCCCAAGCTGGTGGTACATTCCAACGATCTTCTCTATTAAAATTAGGATGTTTTTTGATTTCAATAGCCTCGCGAAGCATCCTTGGTAGGAATCGGTGTTCTTTAGCGAGAATCTGTGGTTTGTCAAATCTCAGGTAGTGGTTGGTCCCCTGTTGCACATGTTCACACACAGCAGACTTCAACGAGCGTTGGTGTTTTACATCAGCTATGTGTTCTTTTATGCGGGTGCCTATGTTTCTCTTGGTTTGACCAATGTATGAGAGTCCGCAGTCACAATCTATTTTATAGACCCCTGCGTCTTGTAAAGGTAGTTGGCACTTGACAGATGGTAAAAATTGACTTATCTTCGTTGGCGGCTTGAAGTATGTGTTGATTGAAGCTCGCTTCAAGATGTAGCCAATCTTGTCAGTGACACCCCTTACATAAGGCAGTATAGCAGGCTGGCGCTCGACTGTGGCTGGCTTTTCTCGGGATCTGTGACAGCGGCGCGGCTGTTATAGCTTGTTGTCTTGCAGTACTTGCTTGACATGTTGAAGCTCGGTGTCCAGGTGTTTCTTGTCACAGATCCCGTGGGCTCTCTGAAACAAAGACATTCCCACGGTAGCTAACTGTTTAGGATGGTGGTGAGATTCACCGTTTAAGTACCTATTTGTATGTATGGGATCTGTGACAAGAAACACCTGGTTTTTTTGCAATGACCCTTTAAGTAGGTAAACAAACAACTTACCAGCACATTATCTTTTGTTTTCGAGTAAATACGAGATATGATCCTAAATTTATCGTAATGTACCTAATATCCCCTTTAGTGTGGTCCAAGTTTCTTGACTTTCACATTTAAGTAAACAATATTTGCTATAATTAATAAAATTTAGATAAAAGTAGATAAAAATACGATATGATAGGTAAGTAGTTACTTACAAGATTTGACGAGCTTTCTCTTGTGGGGCATACTGCATTCAAAAAAGTATCAGCCTGAGCAAACCAAAACAACTTTGGCACATAAACTTTATCCATTGAACAGCCACTTTCAGTTGATTTTTTTATTTTGGCTAATTCATATCTATATATATCCCATGCGAATACTGTTTATTTTTAACTTAATGGCCTCTTCAGTGACACCATAAATATTTAAATCTTCCTCGCATTGAAATATATTTAGATGTCTCAATGCCATTGAAGCAATAAAATTGAAAGCAATTGAAACCGCAAACCGAAATTGATCCGTGTAATATATCGGCTTAAACGTTTCGATCGCGTCAACGTAAAATCAACTCGCACTAGGCACCCAAATTACGCCTATAACGAATTATATAAAATCAAGCATTGAGCTCTGTAGACGGTTTACTATATGTGTATGCGTGAAACACGAATTGCAAAATGAGGGTATAACACTCTTTAAACTTACGGATGGGATACCTGTTTATGAGCATCAGTGCCGCATTACCCCTTTAGCAAGAGTAGCAAATGCTACGGTACTGCTACGGCTTCGCGCTAAAGCGAAAAACATTAAAAGTTGACTGAAGTGTATTAAGCACCTGCGCAAAGAACGTGGACGTGAACGAAGGAAGGAAAGTCTTCACTAGACAAGTCACTAAAACCAGCCATTCGAAATTGATATTCTAAATCCGCAATGGAAACCTGTACATTCCGGTGATAATTGTCGATTATATCTATTGTATTGTTAAGGGCCGGCGCTGACTGATGTCGTGGCACGGCACAGCACGGCTGGGCATGTTTCAGTAGCCCGAAGGACGCTTTGGTATGACGCAGTATGCCGCGCCATGATTGTATCGAAATAAAGTAATATGAATTCTAAAATCATTAAAATAAGAATAAAAACAACTTCATCAGTAATAAAATCCTTTACCGTGCCGCGACGTCAATCAGCGCCGGCCCTAAGGTGTTGGTTTCGTTCCTGAGTTTCTCAGAACCTGCTTTAAGCTTACAAAATATGTAGCCGGTAGATGGTAATAGGGTCGCTTTCTATTTTACGGAACCCAAAATATTATTAGCGATATGCGAGTGTTGCTCTTCTTTTCTTATCGTATGGCTTTCTTTAAAATTTCTTATATCTTTGCTGTCACCTTCGGCGATATATAGATTCAGACATTCTTTGTTCACTTTAACACTAATTGCGAAATAAATCCTACTATTTTATGCATGAAATTCCTTCTTTTGAGTGTGTAACAAAAGAAATATTAAGATAGACTAGACTAATAGATAGGCTACCAAGCAATATGGATTACATTTTAGAGTCTGAAAAAACTCTTATACAACAGCTTTGTTCGTCTGTCTGTTATACAACTTTCAACTCAAGAACCGTATACGTATAGCAAGAGACTCGCGGTCAACGCCATTCGATTCAGCATAGTCGATATACCCCGAAATTACTATTACCTTTGGTCTCTAACCTCATATCTGTGGTCTCTGACATTTTGAATGAACGCATCATTCAATTTTGTTCAATTCCGTAGATTAAATTCATACTCACTGATTGTCAATGGTCTATGCACTCTATGCAAAAGTCTATAGCTTTTATATTCTATGGTGTGCTCATAGATAAGAATATATATATATATATTTACTGAGGTGTGCTGTGCTGTGTGCTGCGGCGTGATGTGGTGTTTGATGCCGATTTTTTTTTGAAAAATTTATTTTACTCACTCGGATGTAATAATTATATTTGTCAGTGAATAAAAAACTAAAGACTAATTAGTCGTTTATAATTATCCATTACAGTTGGTTTTTACAATTGTACAGTGGCAGTTTAATCGAAAATTTATGGCAGTTACAATATACTAATAAAATCACATTTTATGACAATGTCTTACGATTCCACGCTTGATAGCTTCTGTGGATCTGAATTTTGGGTAAGTAGATTTTATTCGTGTTTTTATAAATGTATCCGTGGGGTATGGCAAGTGAATGTAAAAAGCATGGCCAAAACCTACCTACTTGCCCAGTTTCTAATAAATTAACCAGTTTTGCGACAGCGCCTAAGTCTGGAAAAGATCGAGTTGAAAGGTCGGTTTGCTACACTAAGAAAACAAGCAACACATCCTATTATTACTTAAAAACATGTTTTATAGTATTTTATGTTTATGGAAATACTTTTTTACAAAAATGTTTTTTATACATAAAAAGCTCTTTATTATTTTAATGAAAACTGTAAAATAGACACCTGTTTAGCTAGTTTTATATTAAATTAAAGTTTGATGAATAAAACATACTAGAAAGAAGTTGGAAGCCAAGCACTGTATTTCAGGATTCCAATTTCGGTATTTTTTATGTGTGAATTATATCGTTCACGTTCACGAAATTCATTTTCTAAAATAGATTTCACATAGACTATAAAAAAACTCAGCCAAACACTTGACCTATATATAGTTTAGTGATTGTTATGGTATTTTTATCTTGAGATATAAGCACAACTGAACAGAGAAAACACTGTAATGTCACTGGGAACAATATTTACTATTATTTAATAATGAGTTTATATAACATCAATCAAATTTGGAAAAATATACTTTATGATTTATCAAATATGTATTAAAGCAATTATATTTTACTAAAATTTTCATTAAATAGCACCCATATCCACAAAACAATACTACAGATGAAACATTTCTGAAGATAATAAAAATACAAAGCTCTTCATTTTAAATAAAGTACATAGACACATGGTGTATAAACTAAATTCAATGTGGAATATTCAATAATAATCTGATGTTAAATTAAAATTATTTTCTTACCTTATATTTATTGCGGATCTCGGATCGGATCAGATAGATCAGACCGGAGGCGTTCTGGACAAAGGCCAGGTTAAGAGTACCTTGAACCGACGGGCGTGTATGAGGAATGTGATGAAAGTGAATGAAGCCAGAGAAGTGTGTCAGGATCGTAGCAAATGGAAATCTGTAGTCTCTGCCTGCCCCTCTGGGAAACAGGTGTGAATCTATGTATGTATGTATGTATATTTATTGCACCTTATATTTATGGTTAAGTTACTATTTATCTCACTGTTAAGTGTTAGTAATAGTCAATATCTAATTCAATTACTGTTATACTTTTTTGAACATGAGAAAGGTAAAAGGGTTGAAAAATATGTTCAATTAATATGACAGCTAAACATAAACCTCCAGTAACAATTGAACTTCTAAAACAACTAAATTAAACCTTTTATTATAAATTTTAAGATAAATAGAGTTTCCAAATGTATGTTCACATATAATATTTTATGTGTTGGAATAGTATAAATGTTCATACATACATATCATAACAACTAATTTTAACTGCTAATATAATAATAATCATATTATTTGTTTATCCAAACACAATACAAGAAAAATTTTAGTGAGGAAATAGTCTTTTTTAATCAAATAGTAAATAATAATGAATGCTGGGTATCAAGTTGCCAAGTAAAATTCTTATTAGCCCTATTGAGTAGTAGGTACCACATAACCTTGACCCAAGCCATTTTCTATAGTAACATTAAACAGGTCCATTATTAAAACCTGTTTTAAGTAGCATTAGAGAAACATAGCTATGTATTTATAACTTATAATCTCTCTGTTGATTCCAAATAATCACTATATTATTTATAACACAATGTATAAACACAGCTACTTTATACACAGATTATAAACCAACTAACATTGGTTTTGGAGTTAGGTATAAACAACTGAATTACAAATACAATTACTCCTTATCTATGTAACACACTTGCAGGATTCAAAATAATATTATTTAAAACTCTTTGTATGTCTGTCAGCTTGTTATAAAATTACATTATATAATCATACATTTTATTTACAATACTTAAGTTAAAAATACCTCAACCCCAAAATTTATAAAAATTGTTGTACATTATAGTTGTAAAAATGTAACAATGTCTGTTTATAGACTGAATTAGTTTTGTATATTTATTACTAGTTGTGGTTAAAATCTTGAAAAATAATACTTCTATTAAAAACAATTTTGAATCACAGCTATGTACTTTTCACTGGATTAAGAAAATATGTAGTAGCATTCTTAGGTTACAGTTAAGCTGTATTTATTATAGATTTTTGTTTTTGATGAATATCATCTGAAAATTTTACACATAGATAATGTAGATACATAGAATTATCAGAAACAGCTGAAATAATTTTGAAATACATACTCTGATACTCATGATAGAAGGGTAGTTACGTATCTTTGATTTTGTATATTATTTACACACAAGAGCAAATAGCAATAAAAAAAGTCTTTTGTACAAAAACTATCAAAATTGATTGTAAAATAAGGGAATAATTAATATTGTAAATTTGGCTATAAGAAAATCTGAGGTTGTAGGGATGTCTTACTATCCCTCCCTCACACAACTGTAGTTCAATAGCAATTCCATCACAGTTTGTATCATGCATCCTTTTTTTGTCATTTGACAATAACATTACTTCTATCAGATTTGAAATGCTGGTATGTTGTTTATACTTGGGTCGATTTCAAAAACTCTTTGTATTTTGAAGTTTGGGTAATGCAACTATTTGACTTAATAATATAAGATTGTGAGTCAACTACCCTATTATCACTATACATTACCTAGTATTGCAAGTCATGTTAAATTTAACTTATAGTTATATGCTCTGTGCATACTTTTTGTTTTAATACACTGTCATTAAACCATACTCAACATGGATTGCTTAATTATTTCATAATATTATAAAAATCATGAACTACCTAAAAATTTAGTACATAGGTAGTATTTAGATTGCATAACTAATTCTAAATACTACCTATGTACCTATACTATAAAGTCCTTGTTTATAAAATGTGCTGCAGTAATTGATAAGATCCTGTGCATATTTTCTCCCAAAAAGTTTTCCAGAATTATTAAAAGTCATCTTTAAGTAAAATAATGAGTTGCAAAAACTAGTACGAGTTGGCGAGCAACGAAAACGTGTACCTACATATGTTGTTGTTTTTCATATGAGCGAGTTTGCTGTTCTCTTTGCGACTCGTAGTAGGTACTTACAGACAGTCGCAGTGTCAGAAAAGCTCAACAAGCATTTAGCTTGTCATCTTGCCCTTGTCACCGCCCTCTGAAATCCGCAAACAATTTTACACGAAACTACATAATTAGAAATACCACGTGGCGTGTGAGAGAATGTAGACGATCGTCACTGTCTCTTCGAAATGCGGAGCATAGCGATAACGAGCCCTAAAACAAGTTCATTAAATCATAAGCAATAATTAGCCCTTGATTTACTGAAACATTCATTCATGAAACAAAGACGTAGCGAGCGAATATGTTTGTTCAGTTATGATCGGTTACATTCGGCGTACGAACTTAAACTTGCGTCTTTTGTGTTATTGTCATGTCAACAGATATTTTCTGCTATTAGTGCTCAAAACACAATGATCTCGCAGCAGTGTAATATAAACATGACTCAATTTTAATATTATTGTATCGTAATTCGTATACCTATATAGTTTTAAAAGTTAATTATGTACCTTATCTAGAAATTAAACTACTTCATACTACTATGACTTGTTCATGTTCACGTACATGTTCACGGGGCAACTAAGATGGTAGCTACCATCTTAGTCGCCCCGTGAACATGGCTGCTGAAAAGCAGCCGAAGCGTCGGGCAAAGTGTAAACTTAAATATAGTTTTAATAATATAATTAGCTTAAAAGGTAGTAAATTTCAGTAGTAGTAGTGTAACAGTTTCAAAATTATATAATAAAGTGTCAAATAAACAACGCGATAAAATACGTTTAAAGTACTTTAATTTCAATAAATAACATTCGCGTAATCGTAAGACAATATTATACCATAACAGACATCGTTTTGCCGTGTGGGCATCCAACCCACAGCTTTCGGCGCACCATGCCATCTATGCAGTCTAGTCTCTGTTGTAAATTTAGATATAAGATAAACTGGAGGATGTCTCGCTATCTCCCTCGCACAACTATGCTTAAATAGCAATTCCATCACAGTTTGTATCATGCATCCCTTTTTTATCATTTGACAATAAAATTACTTCTATCATATTTGAAATGCTGGTATGTTATTTATACTTGGGTCGATTTCAAAAACTCTTTGTATTTTGAAGTTTGGGTAATGCAACTATTTGACTTAATAATATGAGATTGTGAGTCAACTACCCTATTATCATCATTATACATTACCTAGTACTGCAAGTCATGTTAAATTGGACTTATAGTTATATGCTCTATGCATACTTATTTGTTTTAAGTCACTGTCATTCAACCATACTTAAACATATGGATTGCATAATTATTTCATAATATTATGAAAATCGTGAACTACCTAAGAATTTAGTAGGTACAGTATTACTCCGAACTTACGCGATAGGTGGGACTGAGCGATAGTCGCGTCAGTCGAATTCGCGTAAGTCAGGGTATAATTTTTTTTTTTTATTTAAAATAAAGTCTTAGATTATACACAATCATATAAAATCGTCAACTGAAGTTGTTTTTATGTAAAAAAAGGGTTAATATAATCTAACAAACCAGGTTGGCAACTCAAAGATTAATTTCTCCTGCAAATTTTTCTCGTTTCCTGAACAATAGTGTGCAGAAGTTAGTATACAATCGATAATTGAGAGTGGTGTGGCGCTAAATCAAAAGACGAATCGACGAGATTTGAAAATCGCGTAACTCCGGGTTTGCGTAAGTCGGGGTAGCGTAAGTCGAGGTATTACTGTATATAAGGTTTAACTAATTCTAAATACTACCTATGCACGTATATTGTAAAGTGGTCTTTATTAACAAAATGTGCTGCAGTAATTGCTAAAAACTGAAAATTTGATCCCAAAAAGTAATAGTGCAAACAATATCAAATGGATAGTAAAATAAGGGAATAATTAAAATTGTAAATTTTGTTAGAAAAAAATATATTGGAGGATGTCTCGCGATCCCTTCGCACAACTGTGATTAAATAGGAATTACATCACAGTTTAAGTATTTCATAATATTATGAAAATCATGAACTACCTAAGAATTTAGTAAATAAGGGATGGAGTAACTAATTCTAAATACCACCTATGTACCTATTTTGTAAAATGTATGAAAATTAACCTCAAAAAGTTTTTTGGAATTATTAAGTCACTTTTAAGTAAAATTAGAAGATTATTAGGGTGTTTAGGGGCCCCACCAACATCTTTGGAGCCCAAGCCAACCTCGCCTACGACCGGTACACCTGTCGGACAACGGACGAGGCTCTGGCGTAGGCTTTCCCTTTTTCAGGGTTGGGAGGTCAGACGGCAGTCGCTTCCGTAATAGCCAAATTAGCCAAACCAAAAATATGGAAAGTTTAAGAAGAGACTCTGCCACAGATAGGGTGCCGCCGCAAAACGGCGCGCAGGAGCCCAGCCCGACTCCTGTGGCAAGTGAGATAGGGTTACCTTATCAGGGGCGGACACGGCTAAAGACGCGAGCCCCAACCCAAAAGCTCCGTTTTGCATCTTGGAATATTGGCACGCTAACTGGACGCGCGAGAGAACTGGCCAAAACACTTCACAGGCATAGGGTGGCCGTGGCGTTCCTGCAGGAGACTCGGTGGAAAGGCAGCAGATCCAGGTCTATTGGGAATGGCTACAAGCTGATCTATACAGGTGCACCTAGCGGAAGGAAAGGGGTGGCCGTGGTGCTGTCTGACGAGTTGCAGGACGACGTCTTGGTGGTGAACCGCGTTAGCGACCGGCTAATATCGGTGCGGGTGCTTATCAATGGGGTTATAAACCACTTGATAAGTGCCTACGCCCCGCAGACCGGTTGTTGTGACGCCAAAGAGACGTCGCTCTGGAATCGGCTTGATGGACTGCTTCACGGTATCCCATTGTCACAGGGGAGAACGGTCACGTGAAGAGAGTGAAGGGTTTGAACATGTTCACGGTGGCTTTGGGTACGGCAGACGCAACGAAGAAGGGGAGAACATCCTTAGAACGTGTGCGGCTGCCGACCTTGCGATCGTGAACACTTACTTCAAAAAGAAACCGGAACACCTCACCATGTACCGAAGCGGTCGATGCACTACCCAGATCGATTTCCTGCTCGCTAGTAGACACCATATCGGTAAGGTAGCCATCTGCAAGGTCATACCCGGTGAAAGTCTTACTGCGCAACACCCTCTCCTTGTCGTGGATGATCTCTGCGTAAAACCCCGACGTAGACGTGTAGAGCATTGCCGGCGTCAAATCCGGTGGTGGTTGCGTGACAACGTCAAGTCGACAGGTGCGCTGGTACCGATGACGAATCAGCTCAAGATCAATGGGACAGAATTGAGGCAACCATCACTAGGGCGGCGCGGGCGGTGCTGGGCGTCTCAAAGGGCAGCCGTAAATGTGACTAAGAGACATGGTGGTGGAACGACACAGCCCAAAGGGAGATAAGGGTAAAGGAAGACCTGTACAAAACGTGGCAAGCAACCAGATCTCCTGAAGATCGCGACGCATACAGGGCTGCCAAATGTGCCACTAAGAGAGCTGTAGCCAGAGCCAGGTGGGACCACTTGGAACCTCTTTATGTGAAGCTGGAATCGCCTGAGGGGCAGAAGCTCATATATAAGTTAGCACGTTCCAGGATCAAAGTCGCACAGGACATCTCCAAGTGCTGCTGTGTGAAAGATCCTGGGGGCAACCTGTTATGCGAGGATCTTGCGGTAAAGGAGAGATAGCGCTCGTACTTCCACGAGCTGCTGAATAAGCAGCACCAAGACGTGCAGACACCGGACCTCTCTCCGAACCTAGGACTAGTGCCCCCGATAGCGCCTGAGGAAGTCCAGACGGCCCTTCGCCACATGAAGAATCGGAAAGCTGTTGGAGCCGATGGAGTCCCCATCGAGGCCTGGAAGGCGATGGGTCCTTGCGGTGTGAGCATCCTAACAAACCTTTTAACCGCATGCTCCTGACCGAAAAAATCCCGAACCGATGGAGACGTGAGTATCATCACTCCAGTCTTCTAAGGTAAAGATCGGTGCAGAGTGTGGTAATTACCACGGAATAAAGGTCATGTCCCACACCATGAAGATCTTTGAAAGGATTATTGACTCCCGGATCCGACAGGAGTGCACTGTCTCGGAGTGTCAATTTGGGTTTCGCTCTGGGTGCGGCATCATGAACCCTATTTATTCCCTAAGGATTACCATGGAGAGATACAAATCGAAGAATACGCCGCTGCATAGACTTTTTGGACATGCAAAAGGCTTTCGACTGTGTCCCTTGCGTGGTGATCTGGTGAGCGTTGAAATCCAAATGAGTACCAGAAACCTATGTTGACATCATTCGAGACATGTACCTAAATTCCGATTCCGTTGTCAGGACCGCAGTTGGCGATACACAACTCTTCCCTATCACCGTTGGAGTTCACCAGGGATCCGTCCTTAGCCCGTTTCTGTTCAGCGTAATATTGGACGTCTTGTTGGACAGCATCAGAGACACTGAGAGCATCACATGAGCAACCTCCCTGGTTGCTCATGTATGCTGATGATATCGCGCTGGCGGACGCGGACAGGGCTCGATTGGTCGATGAACGTGTGGAAGGAATCGCTTGAGAACGACGGTCTGAAACTCAACGTGGCGAAGACCGAGTATCTGGTCTGCAACACCATAGTCCCCACGTCGGGCCGCATAGGCGGAGACATGGTCGAGCGCACAGACCAATTCAAATATTTGGGGTCAACGCGTCTGGTGACATCGACTGCGACGTCAAGTCACGTATTTCGGTAGCTTGGGCAAAATGGCGTGAGGTGACGGGCGTCATTTGTGACCCTAAAATAACGGTAAAGCTGAAGGGGCAGGTCTATAAGATCATCATTAGGCCTGTCCTTTTATATAGCAGTGACACGTGGCCAGTGCTTGAGCGACACAAGCAGGAACTGCGTATCACGGAAATGAATATGTTGCGCTGGATGTGTGGAATAATGCGGAAGTACCGTATACGGAACTCCCGCATCCGTGGCAGTCTTCATGTCCGTGACATAGCAGATAAGCTGCAAGAGAGTCGCCTACGCTGGTACCGCCACGTTTTACGAAAACCGGCATGTTACGCGGGAAACAAATGTCTTGCCGTGCCACCTCCGCCTGGCCCGAGTAAACGGGGCAGACCCAAGAAATGTTGGCTTGACGTCGTAAGAGATGACATGCGTGACAACAACCTCACACCACAGGATGCTAAAGATCGTGCGAAATGGAGGAGACTTAGCGAGAAAGCGGAGCCTGGATTCCAACGCCAACGCCGCGGATACAACCGGGATAGCCGCTGAGATGAAGATGAAGAAGAAGACTTTTAAGTAAAATAATAAGTTGCAAAAACTTGTACGAGTTGGCGGGCAACGAAAACGTGTACCTATGTTGTTGTTTTGCATATGAGCAAGTTTGCTGTTCTCTTTGCGATTCTTATTAGGTAACTATCAGTCGCAATGTCAGAGAAGCTCAACAAGCATTCAGCTTGTCATCTTGTCCTTGTCACTGACATCTGAAATTCGCAAACAATTTTATATAGAAATATCACGTGTCGTGTTCGAGAATATAGACGGTAGAAACAGTCTCATCGGAAAAGAGTAGCGTAGTGATAACGAGCCACAGGACAAGTTTATTAAATCATAAGCAATAATTAGCCCTTGATTTACTGAAATATTCATTCGTGGAACATAAAGACGTAGCGAGCGAATATGTTTGTTCAGTTATGATCGGTTACATTCCACATACGAACTTAAACTTGCGTCTTTAGTGTTATTGTCGTTCCAACAGATATTTTCTGCTATTAGCAAACGTTGTCAGAATAGTCAAACATTTGCTCAGAACACAATGATCTCGCAGCAGTGTAATGAAAACGCGACTTAAAAGCGAATTACCAATAGTGGGCATCCTACTTATAGCAATCGTCGCACTGGCAACAGCAAGGTGACCACTAAAACTATTGTGCCATCCGTACAGTCTATCTGCGATGCACTATTCTAGGACATAACAAATGCATCATTAATTAGAGTATATTATTATATCGCAATAATGTTGTGCAGTTGTATTTTTTGTCGATCTGACGCTACTTTCTCTTTATATGATATGACTGGCCAATTTTTGCGACTTCAGTTGCTTTACTTTAAAAAGCACCATACATTATACCCACCCAGCGCTTTAATTAACCTCTCAAGGGCCGCGCTCTTAAATCTATCTACATCCTGAATGTCATCGAAATCGGTTCTACGGTTCAATTATTACACATTTTATAAGTTTGCATTGCCGACTAACAGTACCGTTAGTAGGAAATAAGTGTTAATTATTTATTAACCAATTTCAGCACTTACCATTAATTTACTATTGAACAATAATAACTTGATTTCTTAATTGAAACACTATCTATAGGTCGTCAACGAAACATTCATCGAACGGTGACTAATGTACATATTATACATACTACAAATTTTATTTATATAAAAGCGCTCCGCTTGAGGCTAGAGCACTCATCGTATTTATGTCACAAAACATAGCGGTAACTTGATTAGCATAAGCCAGGAAGTCAACACGAAATTGGTCTGAGTATTTAATTATATGCTCATACGTACTTAAGGGCGCCTAAATGAAATTATAACGAATATTACAAGTATATTACCTGTTACCCGCGATTGCGGAGGTACACGTATTTTAATGCATAATATGTTCTTGCTCAGACTTCAAAGTATCGCCGTAAAAAAGTGTATTAGAATTGATTTAGTTATTTAGTCGCGTCAAGATGACAGACACAAATATCATTTTTATTGGTATGGATTACATAGGTACCCAAAACTAATGTCATGATTATTTTCATAAAACGTTTGCAATCAATACCTATAGAAATATGTCTTATCGTCCCTTTCAAAAGCCTCGCAAAAGCAAATTTTAAATACATGCCTTCACTTACACCATTATCACCAAAGTAAACGTAAAATATTTGTATTTAATAAATCATCTTTTAATAATATAAAAATAATCAAACATCCAACCAGAGTTGGGCATAATCAACTACTTTTGTAATCGGATTAATAATCTGATTAAAAATAATCATGATTACTTTTAATCAGATTGAATTAGTCATGGTTACTTATAATCAAGACTACACGTCGTGTAATCTTTAATCTTGATTACAGTAGTTAGTAATCAAAATTACATTTTTATTGTTGACTGAGTTTATATGAATTATAAGTATAACTTAGGAAGTCATTGATATAATTAATTAATATTTTATCAAACTTCCTGTAAAGTGATAATTTGTATTTAGGTAACTAGAAATTGTGTGCTCGGCTTTTTGTGTCACGACAAGACACGCGGTAAGGGTATAAAATGATCGGCTACGAGCCAATCACCGCGTACGTATTGTCAACGCGCGGTCGCGCGCCATTTTGCTCAAGCGCATCAATCAGGCTAATCGAGCGCAAGGAGGCGAACGTCATTTTTGTACCAATTCACCAAAGTCACATAGACTTTCAGATGCAATGTTTGAAAAGAGGGTGCTATTTGAATCTAATTTAAGCCGCATATCGTAAATAACATTTCGTTATTGACAATCCAGTATATTTTGGCGTAAAATAAATAAAGCAAAAATTTCAATTTATGACTGATTAAAAAATAAAGATGGTTTATTGTTATACAATTTGTTTTTTTATTTTTCAAAGTTGTCACTGTTGGCTCAATCAATCAGAAAAAGTAATCAAGATTACGATTACAAATTAATAATCATTAATCATCAAATATGATTACTTCCTTGATTATTTTTTGGAATCTGTAATCATGATTACAGATTAGACATTCTAATCATAATCCTTAATCTGATTACATTTTGTCCAAGTCTGCATCCAACAACAATTTTTAATGTTGCATAGTATGTCTTAAAATAGATCTAATTAAACTTAACAATAGCTAGTTTTAGCTGCGCTAAGGCTTGCAAAATTAAAAAATAATATCTAGTACTATTTCTATCATACAAATAGTTAATAAGTACCTATATTAGCTTTTAATTGGACAGCTTTTCAAAGACTCGACTTTGAATTTGGCTTAAATATACGAGTTTCGGTTGTCGAATACAATTTTGTATTTTTGGCCCATAACTATAAGTGAGAGGTTGTTAATGTCGGTAACAAAAACATCTAAGTGATGTTTAGTTGATCCAAGTGGCGGTTTGGCGCAATCGTCAATCAGACGCATCGAGCCGGGTCAACCGGGACTTGCCCCTTCTCTCAAGCCTCGCTCTTTGCTTCGACGTCTCCTCGTGCCTGCACTTGTGACGACGAGTATAAATAAACATAACAAAATCTTCGACAACCATCGTTACACTGACCTCATGCCTCTAACTTTTATGAACTACTTTATTTCAACAGACTGTTAATATTTTTGCTAGCTTCATATAAAGTTATTTATTAATTTTTAATTTATTCATATGGAGTACCAGATTAGGATTACAACATACAGTTTATGCCCGAATTAGGAATATCTTGCGTAAATAAGAAGTTAAGAACCCACTTAATTTATTAAAATATATCGTAAGGCCAGAATGTATTATTATTGTTTTATTTATATGTTGTATTAATTCAATAAATAGTCTTATTTATATTATGTATATTGTATGAATAATCAAATACTATGTTAATGTATTGGCTATTAACACATCTTAGAGATTTAAACAATACACAATACAACACATAAGAAGCTTTAATTAAATATAAAATTACGTCACGGACCCATTAAAGCAATAACTATTACATTATTGGGCTTACCAAACAGCATTCTCAGTAGCAGTATCTAGGTACTTTATTTAAGTAAACCCAACGGATTTTTATTCATTTTCTATTGCAAAAGCAGAAACGAATAGAAATAAAATCAGATGCATACAGATTGTTCTGATCGCTGTAATTTCATCGCTACCTTGCGCTAACTATACAAATTGCTAGAGATAGTTAATAGCGAATAGATAATAGCTAGTTTAAAAGATCATCAATGCTTGATTTCTGCACCGGAAAAGAACTTTGACAATCAATGCATATAGTGGGTAGCTTATGTTTCGCGACCATTATAATATGATACAAAAGTTAGTAACACATTTATAACAGTAATTGTGTACTATTTGCTTAATAAAATTAGGTTTAAAATGGCATTTTAGATATATTATATATGATATATTATATTCTAACTACAGAGTTGACTTTTGTACTTATTATAGTTCTCGTTTATATTAATATTAATGATTATGTTTTCTTTTTCTAGAATAGCAGTCTCACGTGGCACACGGACAACCCCGAGCTAACGCCATGCTTTCAAAAAACGGTGCTAGTGTGGACGCCATGCTTATACTTATGGGTCGCGGCGTTTCTTGACACATACTATATAGTCAATAGCAAAGAAAGAAATATACCATGGAATATATTAAACATCAGCAAGTTAGTCGTAACTTGCTTACTGATAGTATTAAAATTCGTGGACCTGGGCGTGACGGTCCATACCTCATCGAAAGGAGAAGTGGCGGTGTACAATGCCGATTATTATAGTCCCATCATTAAGATTTTAACATTCGTAAGTATATCTCGATTTGTCAACATTCTGGTATCAAACTACCGATTCGTCGAACCGTCTTGTTTATGAATTGGCAGGAAACAATGTCCATATGACATATAGTACTCACTTATATTAGTCCAATACAAACTCATATTACAATACTAACAAATATTTGTGTATGATATTCATAAAATCATCAATTTCTATTCAATTTCGTTCCACAGAGTAATAATAACTTTATTTTTTAATCAACCTAATTGCGCACAGACCATTAATTTCAATGCACTTTGTGTAATATCTCTTATTTATCCTATCAGATATAGTCATTGCAATGTAATATAGTGAAGGACGCGTATACAAAGAAAATAAAGCCCTAATTCAAGTCTAGATACATAACAGTTTCATGTTTAGGTCACTGACCGCTCTTAATTCGTTATCAGCAATCGATTCACAGCTCCTATAAGTTAAAGTTTTCGCATTGCAATAAGTATATATGCTAAAGGAAAATCATAATGAAAGTATAGACGTCAAAATAGGTTCTAATTATGTTAATTACCAAATATAAACAGAACAAGACACTATGAAAAAAAAATCATTGTCTGGGCCTCGGGTTCAGAATGTTGAAATAGTCGTTAACTAATGATTATACGATTCTAAGGAACACAAATAACAATTACTCACAAAACTGACCAAAGTTTAAACGTCTAAACTGTTGTAACAATTATTGCCGTGATTACTTAGTAATAATATCACATGTAATTTTTATTCTCTTGAAACGTTGAGCTTATGTCACTGCGTCATTTGTGTTGCATAATTTTCCGGGCTCGTAATTATTAATTAATAATGGTTTTTATTTATTATTAGCTAGCTGCCTGCGGCTTGGCTAGCGTGGTATATCATTCAAAGAGCCTATGTCAAGTAATGTAGTATGCAGGTAGTGATACATTTTTCTATTATGGAAAGAGCAGTTCAACAGATTAAATAACAAATTCACATCCTAATAATATTAGTATTTATTGATTATAAATTTACGCTAACGATCACGCGACAACAATCGTGTGGATGATTGTGGGACAAGATGGATTGGAAAGTACCAATTAACCGCTTGATTAACTGGTACTTTTGTCACCTGTAAAGGATCGTTGACAGACATTATAAATAAATGAATATTTTATTAGTTATTACATACTCTCGTATGAATAACGGTTTAACTAGATTGCTTTTAGCATAATATTCATATTTTGATAGATCGGCTGCATCGGTGACACAGCGGTAGTGAATATGACCGCTGTGCGTGAAGTCTCGGGTTCGATTTCCAGGATGGGCAGTGTTTTTAGGATATTCTGTCAAGAAATTGTTAGTAGCGGCACGGAGTCTAGAACTATGTCCGGTACCAACAGACTATCGAAATTTACGTCTAGTACACCACTGCCTATGCCTTTGGGGATATAAGCGTGAGACTATATGTGTATGCTTAATGTATCATAAAGTAAAGGGCTTTGTTATTGCAAATATGTAACTGCTTACCATCTGGCAGTGTGCAGTCAATTTCCAAAAGCTTCACATTACACAAATGACATTTTAAATACCGTTGTATTTAAATTACACATTTGTGTGCGTAAATGCAATGCGGCAATCTTCATAATTATGCAAAAATCTAGTTACATACTGGTACTACTAGAAATGTGGACGGATATAGAAAGGGTGTTGACCTAGGGTCTGTATAAAAATTCAAGTAAAATATGCAATTTGTCGACCTTCATTGCGCTCAGTGAGCTTGAAGTTTGTCGATATTTACATTACATTTACACAAATTAAATAAATTAGACTTACTCTGCAGCAATATTCGTGCATATTAGCAAGTATCAAATGTAAATATCTAAGAGTCAGTCACATGACAATATGTAATTAAAGCCCTTTCATAAATTGTAGGTTCATTCATGAGCCTTGGACAATTTGTTTAATGATACGCATGCCGACAAAAAATTGTTACATCACCCATAAACTATTAGAGTATTCGCCTCGAGCCGGTACCGCGGTCATTATGACTAGCGCTGTTGCGACCAAACGGATCTTCAAACTATTGACCTTCACCGTGGTGTAATCACAACAGCATTAAATCTTCATAAAAACTTGCATACTTCATGAAACGGACTTCGGCCGGTTGAACACAAACGCTGTGCTTCTATTGTGCAACACAACACACGCCCGCATCAACACATCATTCATTTTAAGTTATTTCTTTATTATGTATGCGCTCGCAACATTCTAATTTAACATCATACATATATACGTCATTCTATATATCGTTTTGTTACGGTAGGCCGAGATGTGTTACATTTTGTTATGTTTATGATTATAGTAGTTTAAAGAGCGAGTATATTAATGTCTACCGGCCACATTATTTATGCTGTAATAAAAAATACTTAAATCGGAAATCAAGGCGACAAGGCAGTATGGAATAGGTTGCTATTCCACACTGTCTTGTGAACGCCTCATGCTCGAAGAGCCATGCAGATTTGTATATCCACCCTCGCTTAGCAATGTCCACAGCCAACTTAATGTCGTAGTACAGACAAAAGTCCTTTATATTACTGACAGTTTTCTGATAAGAAACAGAATACCTAGAAACTCTTACGATAATGCCTTGTATCTTATACTTGATAAGTCAAGTGACAATTTACACACACACATACTTACCTCCAAATAGACCACACGACTTTCAAACATGTTGAGCATATGCAATGCAATAAATTAATTAATATTGTTTTATATTCAAATTATGATATTATAACACAAGCATAAAACTTACCTAAAACAATATCCCGAAAATAAATTTAATCTACCTATATTAAATTTTATTTTATTGTTTGTCCTTCAGATAGGTTACTTTGTGTCTAAAAATAACTTTTGTCTACAGGCCTTATCAGCTACGTTATTATACTACAATAGAAAATATGGTATGCGAGCATCAGGGGTCCTATTCTTCTTTTGGGTATTTCTGATTTTGGCTGGCTTACCCCAGTTACGATTCCAGATTACCACACATTACAATAGTGATGAAGATGAAGATGTTAAATTTAACTTCGTCAGTTACTTGGTCTACTATACTTTCATAATAATTATGTTTCTATTGAATTGTTTCGCTGACTTGCCGCCCAAAGATTCGCCTTACAAGTATGAAAAGGTAAGTTTAATTTTGCGTTATAATCATATCGCTTTAATTGTTTTGGATTATTATTTTAATGTGTGAAGACCAGACAAAGACTGGTCGTGTGATCAGTACGGTAATTTCGTTTTCATAATTTAATATGTTTCGGATATACATATAAATCTAAAACAAATTTTATTAAATTCGAACCGTTCCATTAGTCTACTTCCTGCTTTATGTTCGTAGAATATCGGCTTTAATTTAGAAATTGTTCGAATTGCTACTATCATCAGCAAAATAAACTATTTCTGTGTATTAAATCATTTATTAACATTTAATTTCCTGTAAGCAGTACAATAAATTTCTGCAGCATTAGATCTTAAAATTTGCCACAATAACCGACAGGTTATTGTGGTGTTCGAGACTTCGTACGAGTACATAGTATATTTTAATTTACCTACAATTGTTTTGATCATATATAGTAGGTTCTTAAATTGTTAACTTATTATACGGACGCATACTATACTAAAGCATTATTACTATATTAGTATCTAGTCAATTTTGTACATAAAAGGTCAAGTTTAAAAAAAAACGTTCGCCACAGTAATATCATATTACGTCACCACACGCCCACGTTCAAAACATAAATTAAAGGAATTCGACTAGCCTAGTCGACTCGTATGAAATAGTTATGGTAATTTTTGTTTATATGTATAGAACCAATGTCCAGAGAGTGCATCAGGCTTCCCCAGGCGTCTCACCTTCAGCTGGTTCGACCCACTTGCCCTCACCGGCTTCCGAAGAAGTCTAACCGAAGACGATCTATGGGCTCTGAATCCTCAGGATTCATCCACAGAAGTTGTACCCAAGTTCGATAAATTCTGGGAGAAATCATTAAAAAAACGAGAAATGTGAGTATAAAAGTTGATCAAAAATTTATGCGTAAACTTGTCTAACTGTGCCTATGTACCTACTGAGTAAATATTTTTTACTCTTTAATCATATTTGACATTTCAAGGCGAAAGATATACTTGATGAGTGTTCCTTTAACACCATAGAAACACATAAATTATGTACGTAATTGTAAACTATGGATATGGTACAAAAACTTAAACGAAATAATAACATAGCTTAATAACGTAGATTAATCAATTTAATCAACACAAATTAGTTTGTTTTTTTAAAAATAAACTTTATAATATAATAATAATATTTATTTATTGACAGAAATAATAAGATACATCCTTACACTACATCAAACATATTACATCAACAGTTTTAAAGCATACCTACCTTAAATAATTTAAGCTTATATTAAAATTAATTCTTAAACTACGTTAATTTATAGTGTATACAATATAAATGAAGTTCAAAAGGTTATGTTTAAGCCTGCCTGAACTAGGATAAACCTGTGTGTCAGGACATCACTTGACAATTTTATTTTACACTAGCGCATTGTTAATACAAATATTTACAGTCTAAAGTACATATACGATTAAAGGTGTTTAGTAATATACACTTTAATTGCGTGTTTATTTTTCTAGTATTTGACTCTAATTAAGCATTGTGTTTTTTTTATATTTTGAATATATTATAATTAAATAAGCATGTACAATATTTGTAGTTACTATTAAAACCGAGTCTAAAGAGCTCTGGCAGTTTATCGACCTGCACACTATTACCTTGACAGTAATTGTTTTTAATGAGTCAAACCTTCAATGTATTGTTACTGTGGCAGTTTGAACGGCACAAAGGCAACATACCGCATCACATCGGCCAGCGTCAACTTCAAACCCGAATCTGAGAAGAAGCCAGCATCCATACTGCCAGCACTTTGTTTAGCTTTCGGAGGGCAGTTTATGTTCGGAGCACTATTGAAGTTGTTCAATGACGTCTTGATGTTCTTATCGCCGCAGTTACTCAAGTAAGTATTAGAACTGCCCAGTCACACTTACTAAGTATGTTTGCGACGTCATAATAACAAATATAATTTATTAATTATAACTTGAAGAATGCTTATGTTTAATTGAAATGTGTAAATCAACATTTTATAAAGTATTATTCATCTTTTTAGGCTCCTCATAGGTTTTGTAAGTAGTAAAGAGCCAATGTGGAAAGGTTATGTGTATGCTGTTGCGCTTCTTGTCTGCGCTACGGTGCAAACGATGTTGTTAGCGCACTACTTCACTAGAATGTACCTGGTGGGCATGAGGATAAGGACTGCACTGACCAGCTCCATCTACAGAAAGTCACTCCGGATGTCCAACGCGTCCAGGAAAGAGTCCACTGTCGGCGAAATTGTTAACCTCATGTCGGTCGATGCACAAAGGTAAATTATAAATAAATAACTAAAATAAGACATAGACCTGGTGTTAGAATGTGACAGATCTATCAATAATCACCACATGGTGAATGTGCGGTTTGGTCAATTGTAACACTCTTTTGACTGTTATCGAAAGCTATCAATCATGCAGGTTTTCCCGCAATTGTTTCCGCCACCTGCACGAAATAAAATATATATAATTGTTTAATTCGGGTAATTTCCAAACATGTCGTTTATGTGCTCTAAACTATTGCTGTTTTTTGTACTTATTAATAATGAAATCAATTGCTAACTTATTTTTATCATAAACGTACATAATAATATAAAATATTGATTATAAAAGGGAATCAAATAGAAAATAGCGAAAATAATAAGCAAGAACTTCTTGATATTACTGTCTACTACTGCATATTACTTATTATAGAGATTTTAACATACGAAACCTTGTTAACATAACAACGTAATGTTATCATATTCATGTAATGTTCATTCGTCCGTACTCATATTATAAATGCTAAAGTATGTTACTTTCTCGCCCTAAAGGCCTTCGCTGTTGCGTTAATGTAATTTGGTATGGAGATACCTTGAATTGTGGGTACATAGGCTACTTATTTAATGTCTATCTTTAGTGTTATATATAAAGAAGTAGTACTTCCGTAATATTTGCATCTTTAAAACTACTTAGTAGAATATAAATGTGAAGAATAAATATATAAAAATTCACTTACATTACAGTTAAGAACACACGCTTGATATTGCTTGATTAGCAGCTAAACTGTCTCTAATTAAATAACAGTTTTCATGATAAACATTCAACAAAAACATATCATTAATATTTTTAAGCCGACTCGCGCGTCTCTTAACAAGTATAAAATTCACATACACAAAATACACCCAGATTCTAGATCGCACAAATATGACTTAACCTGTTGTCATTGAATGCGTGGGAATAGAAAAAATATACAATCTCTAATGCTGTCATCTCATTCTCACGCATGCGATAACAATACTTTAAGGGCCCGATCCCAGTGGCGTGTATCGGACGTGCGCGTTCCCCTGACTTTTGACCAGCGCCCACGTTGCGCGCAGCACGCACACCGAGCCCTAAGAAATGCCGGTTACACTCTAGTCATCTCTCTACTAGCACTGCCTACCTCTACCTAAAGAGAAAATTCTGTCATCAACAGCTGTTTCAACTCTGGTTTGACTTTGTGTCCATTGTTTTTGTAAAGATGAACATTTAACCTATTGTTCAAATATTGAAGACAAAAATAATATTTGCCTTCAATATTTTTCCTGTAATGTCAATTTGTTGCAGTATCAAGCCTTACCTAAGAAAACGCGTGTCATTTCACTCATAGACGTTATCAAGATTGGTTCAATAAAGTAGGTGGAATCCCACGCTTTCTAAACGGCAGGACGGTGCCAGGGAAATATAATTTTCTTGCGACTCTTTATTAGTTGTGTGTTTAGAAACCTGTTTGCTTTTTTAACTTATCACGGCTCTCGTTGGGTAATGTGAAATCAACTGCATAACTTCGTTGGATTATGCAACATGATATAGCATTGACAGGTTTTTGTCGAAGGTTCAGTTCCGATGAAAAAATAACATTGCTTTATTGTTTTAGCAAAGAACTTGTTATTATTTGTACAGTATACCTATCACCGTACAATGTAAATCGCTGTGAGCATCTGAAAATTAATTATGGCTGCTCGGATGGCATAGTGGTTTAAGTGATCAAAGTTCGATACACAGAACAAAATTTGTGAGATTTACAAATAGTTGTTGCGAGTCTCGATGTTCTTTGTGTTCATAATTTGAATGCTTGTATAGTCCCCTCGACACAGGCATTATTACTATTGCTGAATTAATCTTTAAAAAGTTCCTATACGCCTAGTACGCAAACACGGCGTCCAATATTGTCTTAAGTATCAAGCAATGTATGTAAACCAAACTTCGTTAGATATATCTATAATATCTAATCTTATCATGGACTTGACCGTGAACATTAACGGAAAAGATTATATGTAAGACAATATGAACAGGGTACTGGCGTATTTGCTATTGGATTTATATTAAAGTAGGTGTAAACCCATGGCTTCGTTCGCGTGTAATTTGACTTTATTGACGATGTAAAATAACAATTATGAGTCGCAATCGCACACCGAACATTCGGTATCTTTGAACATTATATACATATACATATATATAAAGCACAGCGTCACGCCTGTGACCTCGAAGAAGTAGGAAGAGGTGTATTACCATTCCGGCAGCCATAATAATGCCCACGTAGTAGAGGGTAAATTATTGCTGTCGTTTCAAAGTAAAACAATTCTACATAATTCAATACCAATCGCATAACTAAGTATTCAATTCAATAGCACAAAAAGTTGCTCAGACAAGCAAGTCAATCTTATAAAGGGGTTATGTTGCCACAGTTTTGGTACATAACCCTAATTATTTATCTGTTTCTTTCTCTTGGGTTCAGGCTTTCTTCGTAAAACTTAGTTTAGCAGTGTAAACGTAAAAATGTAACGGAGCTACTTTCACATTCTAAATACTTTCAGTGAACCGCGAATCGTTCGCATTTCTTTAAAATGTAGCACACGTCCTCCAGCATCCAAGTTATCTCCATGCGAAATTGCATTTAAATCTCCTGAAATGTTCAAACTTGCAAACATAGCAAATAGCATCATTTTCGCTTTTATAATATTAGCAAGGCCACTTTTAAATAAGACGAAATATATAACATTTCTAATTAGACAAAGACAGCACTAGTGAACTGTGACGTAACAAGTTGGTAACGCCGTAGTTTGGTATTCTATATACAAATTAAACAAAAAATATAACCTCCTGCAAACGTATCGAAATTCAAAATATTATAATTAATGATTTTACTTTTTAAGCTTATTATGAAAATCAAAGCCCATAAATTTCAATAGGCGATGATAGATTAAGTTTAAATCGTCTGTCACTCTCTTTAAACCACATAGGTTAAACTTCTAATAATATAACGGCCTATCCCAATTACTAAGAGCAGCGATAGCTCAGTGGGGAGACCAACAGACTGCAATGCAGAGGGTCTCGGGTTCGAACCCACGTCGCGCACCTCTGACTTTCGGGAGTTATATGACTTTTCGAAATTATGTGCGTATTGATTGACAATTATCGCCTGCTCCGTGCCTCGGAGAGCACGATAAGCCGTGGGTCCCGGCTGCCATGAACATCTGTGGCAGTCGTTATTGGGAGAATGTCAACACAAAAGATCCCACTGGGTCGAAGTGTTGCCAGTCTGTACTGACTGGCCCACATAAGATAAGATAAGATCCCCATTACTATGTAATCTATATCCATATACATATATAATTAACATTTTCATTGACGTTTACATTACAGGTTTATTGAACTGACTGCCTACTTGAATATGATATGGTCGGCGCCACTGCAAATCGCTCTTGCCTTATATTTTCTGTGGGGCATCCTGGGTCCCTCAGTCCTCGCTGGCTTAGCTGTGATGATCATACTGATCCCTATCAATGGACTCATCGCCAACAGAGTAAAGACTTTACAAATCAGGCAGATGAAATACAAAGATGATAGAGTCAAGCTTATGAATGAAGTACTTAATGGTATTAAGGTAAATATAAATACATCTATTTTATTCATTTAACATATTCCCTACTGTCAGAAAAACATGATACTTGGATAAAATTCGTTAGTTAGTAGCACAAAATAGAAATGCATCTAATAATAATTTTAAAAAAATCTATAGCCAAGGCCTCCTTTTTTATTCTAGAATGATTTCGATATTATCTCCAAGATTTACAACTATTTCATAATAAGTGTAATTATTGCAACATCTCGTAGCTGTCATACATTAATATTTACAGATATTATTTCCAAAATATTATCATTGATAAGCAGATAGTAAAACGTTAATATGGTTATTGATCAATGATAGTAACGTATTTTATCTGGTATAACGTATCCGTCGCCCTATTTGTACCAATCTGTATAGATAAAACTAGTTATTGCTAACGCCTTCGCTCGCCTAAAACTAGGTTAGGTTATATTAGTAACTGTGCCTTCGTTTTAAATGAAGTATAATAGCCTGTTACTCGGTAATAATTTAGCTTTCTAATGGTTCTAATGGTAAAATCGGTTGAGTAGTTTTTGAGTTAAATCCGTACAAACACAAAATATCAAATCTTTCCTCTTTATAATATTAGTACAGATGAAGGTTTTCTATGCCAAAGTCTTGTACAGCAATAATCAAAGCACAGAAATGAAAGAAAGAAATATAGTTGATATTTAGTAACGAGTGTTAATAAATAATTATTGTTATTTGACTTAATTTTGATGATTTAACGAATGTAATACAAAAATATAGTCAAAATATCAGCAGTTAAGACTATAATAAGATTGAAAGAAAAAAGAAGGAATAAATATAGACACAAATTTAAACTGGAAAAATCACGTCCTAAAAATTAGTTCGAAACTATCGAAATTTTCATATGCCCTTCGCGAAGTCAAGAAAAATACTAACGTTGAAACCGCCCTCGTCGCCTACTATGCGTACGCATATGCATGGCTTAATAACGGCATAATCTTATGGGCAATAGCACTGATGCGCCCACATTATTTATATTACAAAAGAACTTGTACAGATGTTAACAAATATTGAAGTGACGGAAAGCTACAAAGCCCACTTTAAAGAACACAAATTGTTGACTCTTCCCTATATGTACATACATATTAGAAACATGCAAATTTGTACGTAAATATCAAGAATTCTATACAAAAAGAGATGAAAATCAACATAAATACCCACTACGCCCTCGAAATTTACTCATCCTGCCTGTATCTAACTTGCACATGCACTCAAACAGTCCTTATGTATGGTCGGTAAAAATATATAATAAGGTTCCAGATACAATAAAAAAATTAGAGACTACACCGGCGTTTATAATTAAATTAGAAAGTCTCTTGATAGAAAAGTGCTACTACACTATCATCAATGTATACCTAAATGATAAACAGCTAAAGACTTACCTATAACACTGGTACACATACATTCATAACAATTAAAATGATTACACTAAAGTCCTAGAATAAAAACAGATATAGGTACACTTATTATGTAACATAAAAATTATAATATATAATATCATATATTATTATCCACTCTCCTATTTCTCTCCCATTTTAAGTTAAGCACTACCACCTAAGTATACATTGTGAAATGCAATAAAGTATTGAGTATTGAGTAATAATATACCATTTCATTTACATATATCTGCATCTCTTAAAATTCATGGGTAGAAAATGTATATGGTAAATACCAGTCCGCTTTCATAAATATCTGAGAATCAAATTGTGACGAACCCAACGCGAAATCATCGTTATCACAATTCTAGTCATCGTCTCGTATTTGTTCATAAAATCATATAAATTGAAGGGCTTTACAACTAATAGATAAGATAGTAAGTTATCTGACATCTGTGGAAGCAGGCGTCGAAATTGTTACTCCTTGAAAATTAGTACGATAATAAAATTATGCACTGTCATGTTGCGTACGTAAGCTTCCAATGTGGTATTATTTTTGCGTATGTAGAAGCTAAAACAAAAAGAAATCAATGACCAAAGCCCAGAGCGTAGTTTAAAATGTCTTCTTACATTCAAAATAAGTGAAAGAACTAATTAATGATGAACTTAACCATACATATGTACATACAAAGCTCTTGATAAAATTGACCGCGATGAAATCTGTATGAATTCGTTTATTCATTCAATTAAATTTAATCTTGTTATAAAGTAACACATTGTTATCGTTCTCCTTTCAATTGCACCGAATCACATGATGCCTTATATATCAACAAATCATTGTGCAATATATTTTTTGAGGTTACGAGCCCGTTCGCCCCTAAAGGTTCCCCCTAGTAGGTATTAGTCGCCTTTCCCAAATAATTCTAGTACCTTTTTGCCTCTTATTATAAGATCAAAAAAAGTACAATAAACAAAAAATATATCTATGGTAAATGGAAATTATACTTATTAAAATTTGCAGCCGTCACTTAATAAATAATAAGATATATGTTATTTGACTCAGGTGATATAACTGATAAGGTATCGCTATACAAACTACTGACGCGTTTTGTCTATGAGATCTTCCTTTATTTTTGATAACATACTCAAGTTAAAACTTTGTAAACTATAGTTACAGAAAACAGATGTAATCTTAATTAGTATATGTTTTCTTTTCTACCGGAAGACTTAACTACCTATCATATACAAACATATATACATTTTTAATATTTATACAAATTATCATGAAAAATACTTACCTATACAAAAACTAATACATATTATTATAATAAGTCAATATCAATAAAATTTCAAGCATTCTGACGTATGACAATTAATATAAAAATGTAGATATCTCCACTACGAGGTGCTTTCACATAAATTTGTGTTTAATGTACGACTTAAGTTTAGATATAGTCATATAAGTAGATGTTTTACAAGTCCTATTTCTTTATATTGGGTCACATGAGATAACAATGTGCAACTTGCATAATGTTATATCTTGTATCAATAGTAAATACACTATTTATCTTCTTATGTGCGCACACAGACAGAGTCTATGAACCTTCGCTCCGAAGTACAACATGCTTATGTATTAACTAAACCCGTTTATAAGTAGAATAATTATGTACCTATTATAATCAGGACAGACACAAAGTAAAGCCTTCTTAGATTTATATAAATATTTAGGTTCAATACCTAAAATATTTTCTGATCTTCAATTGTAAAGTCTAACTTTATATAAGATGATGTTTGAGTCAAAAAAAGCCATTACGATTTCGTAAATCCTGATTTATATTTAGAAGCCGCGTGTAAACTTATCTAACTTCTATACAAACGCTTTATGTGGCGTAAAGATAGCAGTACTCTAGTACTGTTAGATTATTCCTTTCAGAATAGCTTCAAAATTGTCAGTGATTCACCTTTTAGTAAATAAGAGATATCGATTTTTCCTTCGATTGTGCTAATATTTATATAATATGGATATGTAATATTTTATTATCGTTAAACAAAAATAAAATATATTGTCATTTACACTGTATCCTGTTTATTTCTAGGTTCTCAAAATGTATGCATGGGAACCAAGTTTCGAAGAGCAAATACTTAAAATAAGAAATAAAGAGATGAATGTTTTGAAACAAACAGCATATCTTAATTCTGCCACGTCCTTTATTTGGTCCTGCGCACCTTTCTTGGTAAGTGATCTGTTATCTAGTTGGAACTCTGATGTACAATAAGTTAACACATTGAATCTTATTCAACCTGATTTTAGAAGACGATGTTGAGATTTGAGAGGCCCGGTCAGAACAGTGGAGCAGTTCTGTCAAGGCGCGAGCATCTTATCAAAATAATTTAGACCAGTTTAGTCCACTTTGCCGAAAGAGTGCAAATTGTTAAATGTCGTATATCTTGTTAGAGGATAACTACAATAAAATTGCAGACATGCACGGTCTTTAACAATGCTTTCCTATAGCGCAAAAAGCAGCTATACTAAACTGTTTAATGTACACATAACTTCAACAAGTCTGAGGTGCACGACATGGGTTTGAACCTTAGTCTCACTGGATAGTGTACAATGAGGTATAATTATCCGAATGTCCAATTGATATGATCTAATATGTCATAGCTATCACATCTCTTAACCCTTTGACCGCCACGTCAAAAAAGCAAAACCGTGCTCTCGGCGCCAAGATACGATTTTATCCTTTAATTTGTCATGTAGTCGTGACCGTGGCGTGCTGGACACATTTGGCTTTGTCATGAGTACATGACTGTGGCGGTCAAAAGGTAGCAACTTTTAAGCTGCCTTCTAGGAGAGGATAAAAGGAATGAAAATAAATTGTAGACATCTATGACTATGACTAAGCCAGTCATTAAAGTAGACAACTGCAATTCTAGACAAATTCGTAGTGACGATACAAATGTATTGCCACTACGAATTTGTCTAGAATTGATGAAGGGTTTAACTATACACAAGAACAATGGCGTAATCCAAGATTTTTACTTTTTGAAGATTATATTTCTAACATTATCAAGCCCAATATCTTTGGGATTGAAAAACTTACAACACACAACATTTTAATTTGTGTCATTTGATTCAATATTTATCAAACTGACTAGTGAAACAGCTCGTTAAACATCTTTAATAAAATACAAACATACATAGATTCACGCCTGTGTCCCAGAGGGGTAGGCAGAGACTACGGATTTCCATTTGCTACGATCTCGACACACTTCTCTGGCTTCATTCACTTTCATCACATTCATCATACACGCCCGTCGGTTGAAGGTGCTCTTAAACTGGCCTTTGTCCAGAACGCCTCCGATCTGATCGAGAAACGTTCGCCTAGGTCGTCTTGCGATTGTTCCATTCACACTAGCCTTATAAACTTTCTTAGTCAGTCTTTCTTCATCCATTCTTTCTACATGCCCAAACCAACTTAACATACCCTTTTCTATTCTTGTCACTATATCCACTTTCATGCCGCATCTCTCTCTAATCACACTATTCCTTATTCTATCTTTCAGAGTCACACCACATATGCTTCTCACCGCTCTCATGTCTACAGCATTTATTCTGCTCACATGCTTCTTTTGCCATACCCAACTTTCACTTCCATACATAAGTGTGGGCACTAATAGTCCTCTATGAACAGCCAAACGTGCCGTTTCGGATACATTTCGACTGTTCATAAAAGCGCGTAGAGCTCCATTCACTTTGCTACCAACAATCGTTCTCCTTTCAATATCTCCCTGATATTTACCATCCCTTGTAAACAAAGTACCGAAACTTACAAACTCTTTCACTTGCTTCACTTTTTCTCCATCAATCATAATATTACACATCGTCAAGCACTTTTCCTTTTCAAATACCATTAAAATACATTGCTGATAGATTTGAAAGAATAAATAAACTGCTATTATAAATCACCTACCTATAGACATGTTCTCAACTTACACTATTTGAAAGGAATAAGGAAAGCAATTTGTTCCTCGATTTATCATTACATTGTTAAATAATATTATTTTCAGCCTGTGGTGCCCATATAAATTTACAATGCTGAGATATAATTGCCCCTGATTTACACTACTATCTTGAAGTACCTAGTCGATTATATTGATGTAGTAAATTATATCAGTGATAGATAACAGGTACTTAAGTATCTGGTATCGACGAGTTCACTTCGTTATATTATTATTGATTAGTGTAATACTATATTATCTTTTATACTTATAAAGCCAATTGCCTGATTATTCGATTATTTAAAGGGATTAAATATAATGACCATCAAAAATACTAATTACACAGCAAAATATGCTTACTAAAATATATCATAGCGAACACCTATACGCCTCAAATCACTGCATGCCGTCTCGGAAGGTTTAGGTTATACTAGGTTCCTTCTTAAACCCACCCAAAAATAGGGGTCCGTCGACTTAGTTTGATCTCTTTAAATATATTTTGCTGTGCAATTAGTATTTTTTTACTGTGTAGTTAAATACTACCCTTATTTAAATGTAAATTGTTTGAACAACTTTCTGATTGAGAGATATTATCGATGTTATCTGTTCTGGTTGCCTTATGATTATGACCCATAACAATTTAGTTTTTAAAGTAATAACCACATTACAGACCGGTGATAGTAATCAGTTTAATTATGTAATTTATTATCAGTATTATTAATGATTTCTAAGATAATATGAAAATAAGTACTAGATCTAGAATTTAAAAGTGAATAGACTAGGGCACTACTTATAAGAAAAGAAGACGCTGATTTGAAACATATATAATTAAAATATGGTAATTTAAAAATTGTATTGATGTCATTTTGTTTTTACGACGGATAAGAGTCTTATAATATTCTAAACACTATTACATAAGGCAATTAAATGATTTTGTTTGTTTTCAAGGTGACCTTCCTAACATTCTTCACATTTCTGATTTGCGATCCCGAGAACAATGTCCTGACAGCTGAAAACATATTCGTGTCGATGTCACTGTTTTACACAATGCACTTGCCTTTAGGTTTACTGCCAATCATCATAGTTGCAATCATCGAGGTAGTGCCACATTACGTTCAGGCCTCTATATACCTACATACAAGGCTATGGTTCTTTTACACATAGACACACTAACATGCACATCGCGACATTATAATATTTATAATAAATATGTCGACCGCGATGATCCAACTAATCTGTTTACTTTGTGTCCTTTGACTACTAAATCTCGCATGTCGAACATTTGTACGTTCACTGGCAAGTACGTACACCTTTTGCGTAGAACTCATACTGTTAGTAATAAAGAACAAATCGGAGCGAGTGAACGTTCAACATAGTAGGTCGTAGACACAAGGTAAACGTGGAAAGCTCAAAGTCCAGCCTCCCCTGCATGGGCTCATCCTATACTATAACAACTGGAATGGTGTCGTAGGTATCGCTGATGTCGTTCGGGTGCTTTGTCTTGGTAAACGATACAGAAGTGCTGGACTCTGAGAGAGCTTTCGTAGCGTTGTCTCTTTTCAACATTCTGCGATTCCCACTGTCAATGCTGCCTAACGTTATATCCAATGTTGTTCAAGTAAGTTTTAATCTTAGACTGCTTGTGCCCAATATAAAGCTACTGAATTAGGATTATTCAATATAACAAAAAAGTGTGGCAGCTGAGAAGTGATAATTGCAGTGAAGCTTTAAATAAATAAGTGTTATTTGTTCATTAGCAACGGCTTAGATAATTATATGGATTATGTCTAAAACCTGCATCGAGGCTGCCGACACTTATTTGTATATTATAATTATTATATATTTATCTTAAATCCATAAACCCACTCATTGCAGAACTTTCTATTAACAGTCGTGTGGTTTTGAGCAATTAATGGAATGTAACAAATGCTTTTATTTTAATGTAATATAAGGTTTGAGTATCTGGTGAAGAATTTAAGCTAAATCTGCTTACAACGCATGAGACTCAAGAATTGTATATCATACAAACTTGTAATACAAACACACGTAACTAATATATTATTGTTAAATTGTAGACATCTGTCGGTATAAAGAGGTTAAACAAATTCATGAACTGCGATGAATTGGACGAATCGTCGGTGGAACACGATCCTAAAGAACGTAAGTGTTACTCTCGTTGTGTTTTTCAAAATTTGTATCGGTTACTATTGTTTATTTTGGTGTCATTGCAGCGAATCCCATCGTGGTAGAGAACGGTCACTTCACGTGGGGCGACCAGGAGTCGGAGCCGGTGCTGCGCAACCTCAACCTGCACATCCCGCGCGGCTCGCTCGTGGCCGTGGTGGGCGCCGTGGGCTCCGGCAAGAGCTCGCTGCTCGCCGCGCTGCTCGGCGAGATGAACAAAGTCTCCGGGCGGGTCAACACCCATGGTACTTTTATACAAGACTAGCTGACCCGCGCAACTTAGTCTGCTTCACATAAGAAAATTTACCCCGTTTTGCAACATTTTTCATTAATGCTCCGCTCCTATTAGCGTGATATTATATAGCCTAAAATAATTTTTCAATTCGTAGCAGTAGTTTCTGAGATTAGCGCGTTCAACCAACGAAACAAACAAACTCTTCAGCTTTATAATATTAGTATAGATTTAAAGAGCTTTATTCTCATAAAAACTTAGTACACTTATAATGAGATACAAATATATGTAATAAGTACTAATATTTAGCCTCAGGGGCGTTACATTACATTATTGATTTATTTTGCGTACATAATCTTTGAGTCTCGTTTTATACAGATGTACATATGATTTCACATTCTTTTAAGTGTCAATTGTTTCAATCTGTACGAATTCCGAGTTCAATAATTATACTGTATTATATAATTTCAGGTAGCATAGCATACGTGCCCCAACAAGCGTGGATCCAAAATGCAACGCTACAGGACAACATATTGTTCGGCAAACCTCTGGACCAGCAAAAATACAATAATGTCATCAACGTTTGTGCACTAAAGCCTGACTTCGACGTTCTACCTGGTGGTGACCAGACTGAAATTGGAGAGAAAGGTAATTTACTATATAGTAAAGCAGCAGTATATATTAAACTGCGCACTCCTGGGCACGGGCCTCTTCTCAGTGTGGCCACCACGCTGGCCTAGTAAGGGTTGGCATAATGGAGAACTCTCAAACATGCTGGTTTCCTCATAATGTCGTCCATCACCGTAATTTAATAGATATTTCTGACCGTAGCCTGTATGTTTACGCAAATTATAACGCTATAATAGTGACACGATTTGATTTAAAACATGGAACATCAATTACTCACACATTCCTATCTGTATGAGTAATTTATGTTTCATATTAATTATCAGGAACAAATATGCCTAGAAAATATTCTTTAGATATTTAAACCATATTGAATCACTAAAGAATAATGTACACTTCATCTATTTTACTGCACTCAATTACTCTAAATGATTATATACATAATAATAATGTTTTGGAATGTATTAAAATCTTAAAAGTTTTCCTCACTTTAGATTGTAATAAACAATGAGGCCATGCCATTAAAATCCAAAATCTTGAAATCTATTTTTACATCCTTATGTTGTAAAATTAGCGACACAAGTAGCTAAACATTTAATTAATTTCAAACATTAATATATGAAATAAAACTTTTCAAATTATTGCTGTTGTAAAAACATAACAACGAGGGTTACTTTGAATTATAGAAGAATTCAAGATCTTACAAAATGTTTAGCAACTTATGTCGCTGACTGTAGAATGTACAAGACAGAGCCTACAATAAAACGTTGAAAAGTCCTATATTATAATTCACTTATATTTGCTCAGGTATAAATCTATCGGGTGGTCAGAAACAACGCGTGTCTTTAGCACGCGCGGTGTACTACGACGCCGATATCTATTACCTGGACGACCCGCTCAGTGCCGTGGACTCTCATGTTGGAAAGCACATCTTTGACAAGGTATGTACATACAAACTAGCAGTTCTTCTGATCGGTTTTGTTACCGATAACCCTTTTTTTTGCATGGAGAAATTGCGCTACACAGAGGCTTTTGTCCCAAGAAAGACGACTATGATATATCGAGGCCCGGGCGTCAGTTTGGCCTATCTACTAAAGCCCCACGGTGTGCCCCCTCTCACTCTCTTTGGTATCTCCATACCAAACCGGAGTAGAAGCACACTGTGGGGCTTTTGTTTGTAGTTATTAGTTAGTAATTACTTAGACGATACATAGAGCGGAGCCCGTAAGATAGGGCTGCAAGTTATATACTTATTCATACTTAGTCGTCTGCCGACCTCGATCTAGTATAATAAGTTAAACAATACTAAAAAGGGATACTTTAGTTGGCGTAAGGGAATCGCCAAAATAACTTTAAATGATGTTACTTCCTAAGGTGTAAACGAAACTATTTATAGTGTATCAATAATACACTATAATAGATACGTGTTACACATAACTGTATTCAAATATAATTCAAACGCAATTATACGGGTATCACTAAACGGGCAGTCGAAACTCCATTGAGCACGAGTGCCCATATTATATAATATATTTATATGAATATCTACAAAATTGTTCAGTGCTAGCATTTTCAAGCGGTTTCCCAAGTTTTTTTTCTAGAAGTAGGATACTCTATGTCTTTCAGTATGTACCCCTGACAACATTTGCATTTATAATATTAGTTAGGATTCACCAACTGATCTTAAGTGACTGTGAGGCCGCTTAAAGTTGCAATAGGTCTATATTTATGCGCGATGGTAAAAGAACCAAGGAGATTACTGATGAAAACAGAAAGCACTGGTCGTTAGATGTATGTCCTCGAGCAGTAGTAATGTAAGGAGTGCGGGAGCAGGTGATAGGGCCGGGCGGGCTGCTGAAGGACAAGACGCGCGTGTGGGTGACGCACAACGTGTCGTACCTGGCGCACACGGACCTGGTGCTGGTGCTGCGCGAGGGGCACGTGTCGGAGGCCGGCACCTACCAGCAGCTGCTGGAAAAGAAGGGCGCCTTCGCCGAGTTCCTCCTGCATCACTTGAGCGACGCCGAACGTACATCACCTGAAGGTAATTTACCGTGCCATTAAACACGATTAGTAAAGAAATAGTAATTATATTGTGTTAATTCTTAAATTTTATTTACATAACTGTCAATATTATGTTTATACTTGTAAAACCTCAAGGAAAAATTGTTGCTCTAGAAGTGAGTAGTACGTTACGTAGTAGTAAGTCAGTAGCTAGTAGAACTACATGTTGTTCATTTTATATTTACTTATTTCAGAATTGGATGAAATCAAACAGGATCTGGAAAGCAAGCTTGGCTCCGAGTTCCAGAATAAATTACAAAGAGCTCGTTCCCTCTCGGAAAGTGCTTCAGAATCAGAACAAACTGGTGCAGGTATACAATTACAATTAATTACATTAGGTACAAATGTGACTGAGATTATAAATGTCAAATATTTGTGCAATGACTTTTAGAATAAACTTTTAAAAATGAAGCTACACCGTACAGTACTTAAGATTTAAAATTCTCGTGCTGTCTTTTTCTGTGGATTTAAATGGTTTTGATTTTATGATCGTCAATAAGTCAAACATTATAAATGTTATATAATCGTATGGAATGGCCGATAGGTGAACGAGCTGGCAGCGTGAAGAGAAAGACACCCGACAGCCTCACGCCCAATGAATTGAAGGAAAAGAATAAACTCATAGAAACCGAGAAAACAGAAACCGGAAGTGTAAGTTCTTAACATTTATTACTTCAATATGTAATTTTGAAAAATATGTTTCTACCTATGGCCAAAAGAATTATCTAAATAGCTTAGCATATTTAATATAAGAGTTGAATAAAGTAAAGATGGCTCATACGCGCTTCTTCTTCACTATTTATGTTTTGGTTCCATGTATAATATACGTATATTTGCATTTATATTTTTCGAAATAGTTACTTGCGGTCATCGGTCAAATAAACCATAGATACACGTTCTTGTACTAAATCATACCCAAATAATGTATCCATATTGAAAGGGTACTTATAGATAAATATAAGTACACTTCAATTCGGATACATTATTTACGAACGAAGAGTAAACATAAGTTTACTCGATCGACTATTTAAAAATAGTCCTAAAGTGAATATAAATTTAACTTAATATTATAAACCTCAACACTTAGTGATAGTGTCGTAATACTTATGACAAAGTATCATAAATGTGTTCTTTCATCTCTCACTACGGTAAAAATATCATATTATGTAGACAAAGCATTCTGAAATAAACCTTTAGTAATTACAATTAAGTGTAAACTCGTCACAACAATTATGCGAGTGTTATTATTTTGACTATAGACATATGATATTCTTACCGCTCGGAACATAGAAAGAAAGAATGATGGAGTCGTTATTCATTTTAATATACTTTTAAATCTTTGATTGGACGTGTAACTAAATTTACGTTATCTAATGACAACAATTTTATAATAAGCTAATGTTATATTATTAAATTTTAATTTTTAAATTTTAATAGGTAACTGTAAGGAAGACGTTGTATAACTTTATAAAAAGCAAGCATATAATATATATATTTAGAGGCCATTAATTTACAGTACTAATAATTATGCTTACCTTCGTACATTACACGTTACGTTACGTTATTTTACACGTTATGTAAAATATTTGTATGTGTGTTTTCTATATAGTTTCAATAAAGAATAATAAAACTATATACTCGTAGATGGTCAAATTAGCTAACAAAACTGTATATATTTTACCAGGATACTGTCGTTGATGTAGATGCTAAAAATATAAATTTTAACTGTTCTATCGTTAAAGAAGGAACTAGGTTAAAAAATTAACAACTTGACTAAAACAATGTTTTTATGTACCTTTAAACAATATCAACTTATTTAACAGTAATTGCCGGTTAGACCGATCTTTCGTCTCTGCATTTTTCAATTATACCGTTTAATGTAGACGTATGTCAATATATTTTTCAATTAAGATTTTTATTAACGTTACCAACGTTACGTTAATAAATCATAAGGCCGTATATAAAATTAACTAAATTCAATATAATTTTAAAATTAAATGACAAAATATTTTACCTGTATATTCGGTACGGCTGTATTTTTTAATTTATTGAACCCTTTCTTATTTACATATATGTCTTCTTCATTAAAATGCTCTGAACAAATTACGCTAGAAGTATTTGGTTGGTAAAATTCGTCATCTCTATCTCGAGCTATAATACGTCTCCATTTCTCCCTTCGAATTTCATTTTGTGGAAAGCTAAAATAAATTAATACAAATATTATATTGATAATTCAAAACAACTTATAACGACTCCATGCCATTTGATATGGACTTTGTTCCAAAGTAGTGGTGTCGATTCGCTCTCGCTTACGGGCAGCACACGCAAGAGTGAGCGGGACAGGTGCGTAATACATGCATTTAAATGTACACGAAAATATTTTCAAATATATTATTGAAAGTGTCATATTCATCAAAATATAATAAATATTTCATAACAAAACTATACTTACTGAAAGTACGACACTCGATCCTTTTTTTGCACCTTTTTGCATTTTTCACTACACACTTTGGCATCGTGAAACGTCACACTGCTAGCGCGGTCGTAAAGTGGCAGCGAGCAAAACTGTGCATACGACTGATTTATGCACAGCGTGGGAAATTAAGAATTGGGAATCAATCGTAGACATCGTTTTGTTGGCGCCGTTTTTCGAGCGACGATCGTGCATCTATGGTATATTTGATCGATGCTTGCGGTATAGTAACTTAATCTTAATGGAAAACGACCTTGCTCAACACTTATCAAAATGGGTGTAACACAGGGTTCAATTATTGGTTCATCAACATCACTTAAAAGAGCATACCTACTTACAAGTTTATGTGAACTAAAAATAATTATTTTAAGATAGTATTATCTACAGTGATAAAACAACTCGGTTATGTAGATTATAGTGCTAACGCTTAGTATCTTTATGTAAAGATTGTTATCTCGAAGATTTGACGTTAATAACCTTTATAAATAGTAAAAATAAATGTATTAAATTTTAAAATAAACACATTATAAACACCATAAAACCAATGGAAGATGTGTTGGACCTATAGGATATCACACAAATTTTTAGTGGTTTCTATTACTTATTTATACTTTCAGTGACATACTTCGGCATTGATTAAAAGTTAATTTGATATAAAAACTGATATAAATCGTTTAGATTAAACGTGTGGCTATTTTCACAATATGTCGTAAGATTTTGTAATGCAATATTAGTCATCTTCATACAGTAGAAAACTGCAACGTTGTATCTAATAACTTTGACTGCACGGATGACGTAGTGGTTTAAGTGGTCACCTCGCCACTGTCGCCGTACCGAGTGTTGTGTGTTTGATCCCCACACGGAACAAATAATTGTGTGATCCAAAAAATGGTTGTTCCAAGTCTGGGAGTTCTTTGTGTCCGTTGTTTGAATGTTTGTAAAGTCCCCCTCAACACAGGAATTATTCCTAGTATGGGAGTAGTATTATAAAAAGTAAAAAAATAATAACGCCTTTACAGTTACTTAATTTTAATTGCAGGTGAAATGGGGCGTATACAAGCACTACTTAATGAGTGTAGGAGTGTTTTCGTCCGTGGTAACGGTGCTGATGAATCTTATACTACAAGTCTTCCAAGTTGGATCAAACTACTGGCTCACTGCGTGGTCTAATGATGACAAAATGGTAATATAACTTTCATGTTATGTCATTCTTTCTAAAATGAATACTGGCAAACAAATTACGTCATTTGCACAAAACCACAGTTACTATGCCTAAATCAATTCTGAATGTAACGTTATATAGAAATTGTAATTGGGTATAGAAAAATAATTCTAATCGCCAGTATGGCCGTAGAAAATATTCAAAGCAGTAGCGCCAAACTGCCGAAAAAGCACACTTCAAATCGTTGTATCCGTTACTAACGCTTTACATACGCTTGGCTGACATGCCTCTTCAACAGATTGCAAGACACGAACTAGCTACAAGCTACGATGTCATAAATTTAAGTGATATTATTACATTTCAGACATAGGTACATACTTTTAAATATACCCGTATAGTTTGGCTTAACCATTGAATGTTATTTTAGTCTATAAAAACATAATTCTATTAGAACCTCCAATTAAGAGAGAGTAAAAGGAACAAAATATCATAAAACATTTGAGGCTTTTCCTGCATGACATATTTATTGTTGTCTAGGCGTCGTGACTTGACCACATATATTTTTGGCACATTGTCATATTTATTTATATAACAGTGATATATATCTTGTGGTAGATCGTGAACGGTACTGTAGACACTCAGCGTCGTGACATGTATCTCGGCGTGTATGGCGGCTTCGGCATCGGACAAGGTAACCCACTTATTTTATTTCTATGCAACAACCATATCTCGGTGAATGGATAACTAACAAACTATTATATTTGTTTAAAAAATTATATGGTATAACAAATTTATTAGTATAATGTTTAAATTGCAGTTATATTTTCATTAAATCAATTTCCTGTTTCCATAAGTTAATATTTTTTACAAAACTGAATATTGGTCATAGAGAAAATGTTTAATCTTTTATGTAAATTATTTCAAATGTCTAAAATGTGTTTTGGGAATGGTAATTATAATTGTGAAACTCATAATAATGAATACATTTTTACTTTTATTTAAGTATATTTGCATATTATGTGCAATCTGTTTTTGAATAATATGTAACAAAATAACCCATTGCATGGTTTTGGACTATCTTAAAAATGTGCCATCTTACGATATGCATGGAATATATTTCAATGATAGATTTATTTTACGTAGTTATAAGAATACAACAGTCACATTAAATAATATTGTCTTCTATTTACGCGAATATTATTCATTGAAATTAAACTACTATATACGGATTTTATCGCGTTGTTTATTTGACACTTTATTACAAAATTTTGAAAACTGTTACACTATACTACTATTAAACTTTACTAACTTTTGAGCTAATTAAATTATTATTAAAACTATTTAGATTTCATTTTATTTTTACACTTTCCCCGTCGTTTCGGTTGCTTTTCAGCAGCCATGGTCATAATAGTTTTAATAATAATTTAATTAGCTTAAAAGTTAGTAAAGTTTAATTGTAGTATAGTGTAACAGTTTTCAAAATGTTGTAATAAAGTGTCAAATAAACAACGCGATAAAATCCGTATATAGTAGTTTAATTTCAATGAGTCACATTAAATTTTAAAAAAGCATTAGCATATAAAAGAAAATTATAATCTGGCTAGTTGGTGGCCCTGACTTTGTTTCCGAGGGTGCATTCTCCAGATCTTAGACTTCTTATTGATATACATGCGTCTTAAAACAGGCTGATCATACGAACTGTACAAATTTGATGACATGGTGAAATACGTAGCGACCAAAAGGAATTGTAGATTCTATACCTCAACATCCCAAGTGACTTGGAAATAATAAAGGAGGAAGGAAAAGAAGACTAGTCCACTGGTGTACATAGTCGTACTCATCTGCAAATCACTTCATTGAGTATGTTCCACAACCACTCTTGTATGCCAGCTACCTTACAAAGTTCTGGTAGTAACTAGTCTGAAGGCGTCCTACACTGCGTTTGTAGATTCGCCGTCTCCACTCAAGACCCATTTCCTCAACGGTAATCGGTTCTGCGTCTGCCACTGCCACTTAAGCTTTCTGAACCGATGGGCTACGTGGATGACATTCAGTTCTCTGTCGGATAAATTCATTACGAATTCGATGAAGCCGATAAACTTTCAACATAGCACTTTTACTAGCTCGCTGAGTCACCTTCAATCTGTTTAGGCTTAGCGTGAGTCTCGACGTTTCGGCTCCGTTATAAGATTCACACATCCAAGATATGTGACTCAGTACTTGGCATCGCTGCAAGGACTACAGAAGTAATCAGATTTCGATAATTTTATAGTCCACCAATGTTAACCGCACAATAGCTGATTAATATCTTTGGTCTTCTGTATAATCTGCGTTGTGCGTTTATGGTCGTTGTATGGTTGCGCATTCTCTTCAAAGTCCGGAAAGCCCGGCCTTTTCTACGGCACGATTTTCGTCGAACGTGCGCAAAGCAATTCGTAATGAACTTAGTTGTCTGTATGTCTAATGAACCTGCATGTATTACAATAATTATCTGTCCGTGATTGCCAATCGAGTACATTTCTTTCAGATCGGAATTTCTGCATCCTTTGACAATATTGTGACTCTTGTATTTGACTATAAAATTTGTTTTTGTTCCAAATTTGTGTTATAAAATGCATGCTCCTTTATTTATCTAGATATTAATTTAATATTTAGTGTTTGTAAAATGTATCCCCGATACGCGCGTGCCCCGCCCATTATGAAGCCACCACGAGGAAACTGGGTATAAATAAAACTTAATGTCTGACTGATATAGTTTGTTTGATGCACGAGTGAAGCTCACTATGTTGGATGTATGTGCATTACAATCACTGACAAGTTTAACACGTAGCGACTTTCGTGTCAAACAAAGTATAATTTGGAAAGACATGTTCGGCGTGCCTCTTGCTAAATGAGTTCAAAATAAGAAGTACGGAACGCCAATGAGTGGCGGGCGGCGGGGCGCGCGCGTGTGACGCGTCGGCGTTGGGCGCAGTGGTGTCGGTGTCGGTGTCGTCGCTGGCGCTGTACCTGGGCGCGCTGGCGGCGGCGCGCGCGCTGCACGCGGCGCTGCTGGGCGGCGTGCTGCGCGCGCCCAGCATCGGCTTCTTCGACTGCACGCCCGTGGGCCGCGTGCTCAACCGCTTCAGCAAGGACGTGGACGTGCTCGACAACGTGCTGCCCATGACGCTCAGGGGCTGGACGTCCTGCTTCTTTTCGGTACGCGACGCTTGTGCGGTGTCCGCCCGCGGCGCGCTCCTCGTGCATATATTGCTGGCTCGGTCCCCTCGCCGGTTTACTTCCCGCGACTTTGCTGGGAGGAAGATTTGAATGCTTCCTTTTTTTCACCGAAAACAATCTTACTTGTAATAATTTAAATTGAATTGTTGAACCAGATTTGACCGAGTGCTGCATTATTTACAAGGACGTGCTGCGCGAGTTGCTTAATTTTAGTTTTCCTTAGTATTTTTTAATGTATTATAATTTTTTACCCAGTATTGAGATGCCATGATTTGGGCAAATATTTTGATAACGCTATTGGCATTGTCCAATCAATAAAAATGATAATTAGCCATACTCTAATACGAACATTCGTATATAATCTAGGGATCAGTTTATAAATTAACAAAAATAATTGGAATAATTTTGGTGCCTTATTTTAAGATCATAAACCATCCTTTTTACTTAAAATCGTATAGACGTAAGATACGCCTACTGCATGTCGTTAACCCTAGAGTAGACACAAAGCTAGCTTTCTTAATTATATCCTGCACCCTAGCACTATCCGTGACGACCAGTAACTTAGTATTCCGTCGACCTTATTGTCTCGTAGCTGTGCACCACTGTGCTAAACACTGCCTATCGTAAACAATGTATTCATTATTATTAGTATCTGTGAGCTTCAGTAAGCTGTTAACGGTTAGCTACTAAACTAGTATCCATGGACGTTGTTGCAGCATTAGGATCAATTTTCGCTGACTTAATGCCTTACTTGGCATGCTGGAAAGCGGCGAGGTTGCTCCACGAACTATTATTGGATCATGTATTAAAGGCACCGTTGCAATTCTTCGAAGTGACGCCGGTTGGCAGGATATTATCTAGATTTTCTAAAGACGTGGACATTTTGGACACGTCTCTCCCTTCGCAGATCTCCGACTTGATTTGGTGCATCTTTGAGGTAAACTCGCCACACCACTCTTACGTTCATAGTTACTTGTATGTCAAAACACGTTTACGTTGGTACTTGATTTATTCATTTATTTATATTGCTGCCGTTATCATTATTTTTCTAAAAGACATACAGCCAAAAACAAAAAAGCATATAATTCTAAACAATTTTAGTTTATAGTTAAAAAATAAATCAAATAAAATGTCGAATAGAAAATAAAATTCATAAACCGCAAGAATATAGTTATAAATAACAGCTAAAACTAGCTAACCTCGTATTAGATATTAGGAATGACAATGACTTGTCAAATATTAGATAGGTTTATGTAAAATATATAAACAAAAACATATTTATATAATATAATATGACAAAGATGTAATGAACCCACGACTCATCAGTTATATTTAGGAGACAGATTTTGCTTATAGGTATTTTCTGACAGAAAAATGTGACAAGTTAATTTTTTGGCTGGCATGCCTACTTACTGTTTACGTTACTACGTTCAAGTACACATAATGAAAGGAAGTAGTTTTAATTGATAATAAATTAATACATTATATTCTAGATACAAATATCCGGTTGACCCTTAAAATAAATTATATATTCATAACGGTAATTCAATGCCGGATATTTTTGTTAGCGGTAACATATCACATGGCCTATCACTTTTTTTTTGTAGAGGCATACGGCATAATCGAATCCGGTAAAAGGGTATGATAAAAATGTTAATGTTTATCTTTTCAACGTTAACACATTGCTGCGCTTACAATTCATACAGCGTGTTGTCGTTTTGATATTTTCACTTTGCATATTCATACTCATTTTAGAGTTCGAAAAAACTCTTATACAACAGCTTTGTCCGTCCGTCTGTTATACAACTTTCAACTCAAGAAGCGTAAGAGCTAGAGACTTGCGGTCAACGCCATTCGACTCTATAACCCGAAATGACTATGACCTTTGACCTCAAAGTCATCACGTGGTACCACGTGACCTTTGCATATTACTTGAACTGTTTTTTCGAACTCTAAGATTTACGGCAATTCATTACCGTTTCTCACTTGTTTTTTTTTGTTGCAGTCCCATATAATCGCATAGTAAATGTCGTTCGATATTATTTATTGTACCATGATAAATACACCGTGTATTTATTCAGTATTTAACAAATACATCATATAGAATTATGTAAACCATGCTTTATTTTATTTTTTTAGAAATACGTTTATAAACTGATCCTAAATTATATATATTTTCCTTTTATTAGAATATTTATATATTATCTAAAATATTGTTATTAATAAATAATTTTTTATGCTTTAGGTATTGGGCACGTTATTTGTGATAAGTCTGTCGACGCCTATATTTATGGCGGTGATCATTCCGATCGGTATCATATACTACGTGATCCAGCGATTTTACGTGGCGACCTCGCGACAGCTGAAACGTCTCGAGTCCGTGTCGCGGTCGCCCATCTACTCGCACTTCGGCGAGAGTATCACTGGCGCCGCTACCATACGAGCTTACAGTGTCTCTGAAAGGTAGAGCTTTTTTTTAGTAATGTTTTATATTCATTCTATGTAGAATTTATAAATAAAATTAAGGATCATTGTATACACCGTGAATTTGAAGTTGTTTTGGAACCGAAACGTGGTAACTTAGTATCAATAAAAATTGTAAATTAATTGTACTGTGTATAGTAAAAAAGTTGGCATACAAATATTATTTTTTATTTATTTTATTAAAATAATGAGTTTTATCGATTCTTTTATTGATATAGAGTATAAATAAGATTTTCGGTTCCAAAACGACAACAAATTCACGGTGTATACATGACATTATCGGCCATTCGAATATTGATACACCGTGTATGGTCAGGATAAAAGTATATTTAATAGTGGTGCAACGAATACTACTGTAACGAAAATAATATTTACTATTTCCATTTTTTGACGAACAAATAATAGCAAAATAAAAACTCATAATTGTTATTATGTGATTATAAACAACGTTACTTACACCTGACAAATTTTTATTCAATAAACGTGATATTTGTCGACTTTGGGCACATAAAAGATAGTTTGTTTCCTGTCTATATAAAGCTGTCGAAAACAGACGCAATTACTATTAATCTATTGAGTCGCAGCAGCACACCAATGGCCAGACAAAATAGAATTTTAATTATGTCTGATATTATATCTAGGTATATCTATAGGACTTGACAGACTTGACACTTTACCTAAGTGTTAATATTCCAAATCATATCAAAATTATTATAGGATTCCCAATTGGGACGAAATCCTCACACATCAAACCAGAGCGTCAGCTTACGTATATTACGTGGGGGCCAGTCAGTGCAGACCGGCAACATTTCGACCCAGTGGGATCTTTTGTGTCGACACTCGCCCAATAACGACTGCCATAGATGTTCATGGCAGCCGGGACCGACAGCTTAACGTGCTCTCCGAGGCACGGAGCAGGCGATAATTGTCAATCAATACACAAATAATTTCAAAAAGTCATATATAACTTCCGAAAGTCTTAGGTGCGCGACGTGGGTTCGAACCCGAGACCCTCTGCTTTGCAGTCTGTTGATCTCCCCACTGAGCTATCGCTGCTCTCAAAAAGAGCGTCAGCTTAATAGGTTATTATTTTTTAAATCCATAATTCGAACATTTTAGTTATGTAGGTAATGTGCATAATAAAGGTTCCACAAATATAATTATATTTCATCTATGACACATTTTTACCTTAGTCTTTCGAGTGTATTAAAACATTTTTTTAATCCGCACGCCGTCAAATCTTCTGGTTATTTGATCAGATATAAATACAGTCATTGATTGCACAAAAATTTCACAGTTACTGTAAAATGTTGATAATTAAAGGATTTTATTACGAAATTAATATATTTTAAATGTAAGGCTTGTGAAGTCCCCGCCGAGAAATTATTATCTACCTATTATTGTTTCGAAGCCAAATTACAGCGGTTTCGATGTGATCTTACAAATTATTATTATATTGTTAACAGATTTATACACGAATCAGAGCGAGGTGTTGATCACAATCAGTCTTGTTATTATCCGAGCTGCATTGCGAATCGATGGTTAGCAATCCGGCTGGAGATGATCGGTAATCTCATCATATTCTTCTCTGCAATGTTCGCGGTGCTCAGTAGAGACTCGATCAGTCCCGGTCTAGTCGGGCTCTCGGTCAGCTACGCCCTACAGGTACAAACATATTTTATTTAACAGAATTTGTAGCGCCTCTTATTACTGTCGGACTTCATAACTATTATAATTTTCAGATCACACAAACTTTGAACTGGCTCGTTCGTATGACATCAGAAGTAGAAACCAACATCGTAGCCGTCGAGAGGATCAAAGAATACGCGGAGACGGAACAGGTGATTAAACCGTGAGGTAGACATGGTAGGCTTCAGGCTCGAGTAGCGATAACAATAACGCATTCGTGTCGCGGTCACAGGAAGCGCCGTGGACGAAGCCGACGGGCCCCGGCGCCACGTGGCCCGAGACCGGCGCGCTGCAGCTGGAGCGCCTCACGCTGGCCTACCGCCGCGGCGCCGAGCCCGCGCTGCGTGACGTCACGTGCGCCGTGGCGCCGCGCGACAAGCTGGGCATCGTGGGCCGCACCGGCGCCGGCAAGTCCACGCTCACGCTCGGCCTGTTCAGGTGCGCCGCGCCCCGCCCGCCCGCGCCGCCGCCTGCGCTCTTACTCACGGCTCGCTCTCCCGCAGGATCGTGGAGGCCGTCGCCGGCCGCATCCTCATCGACGGGCTGGACATCGCCAGCATCGGTCTGCACCAACTGCGCTCGCGCATCACTATCATTCCACAGGACCCAGTGCTATTCTCGGGCACTCTAAGGATGAATCTAGATCCCTTCGAAACGTACTCGGACGATGACATCTGGCGTGCACTGGAGCACGCGCATCTCAAGCCGTTCGTGTTAGGTGAGTGGCGATACGAGTGGTGATTGAGTAGTGCTGCAACATACCACATTGACGTGTACTAACTCGCTTGGTGTGTGGTGCGCAGGGCTGCAGGCCGGGCTGCGCCACGAGGTGTCGGAGGGCGGCGAGAACCTGTCCGTGGGGCAGCGACAGCTCGTGTGCCTGGCGCGGGCACTGCTGCGCAAGACGCCGCTGCTCGTGCTCGACGAGGCCACCGCCGCCGTGGACCTGGAGACCGACGAGCTCATACAGGTGAGTGCGCGCCCCTCTCCCGCCGGGTGACCGCGACCCGCACGCTCATCGCACGTCTCGTGTTACAGAAAACTATCCGCTCTGAGTTCGCGGCGTGCACGGTGCTGACCATTGCGCATCGACTCAACACCATCATGGACTCCACTAAGGTCATGGTGCTCGACAAAGGGCAGCTCGTGGAGTATGCACCTCCGGAACAATTGCTTCAGGACAAGAACTCCATATTCTACAGTATGGCAAAGGACGCTGGACTTGTTAACTAAATTGATAGCACTAATTTTATTAGCATTCCTATTAGTGAATTGCAATAATATCTAGCGTGTTATAAACATAATCAGCTAAGCTGGTATAAAAGTGGTTAATGCATTACTGTTACTGTTAAAACGAGCTTACTTGCTACTGTAACCATGTGTGCTTCTGAGACATCGTTTTATGGTTGCAAGTTACTCTGATTTGTTATCTATATGACAACTCCATGTATAAAAATAATAGTGTATATCTTCAAAGTTTAGTGTACATACCGATGGTATTCAGTAATTACGTATTGTTATTTGCATTATTATTAAGAAAAAAATATAGTTTGTTTATGCTCAACTCATACTGTACCAAACCTTGGCCACTGAAGATGTTTTACATCATAGGCAAACAAGTAGCAAACCACTACAACTTTTTATATTTTAGAATGTAGTTATAATATAAACTGAAGCATTTACGACTCATCACAGTTTTAAATGAAAATAGGTAGAGATTTTAATTATCGAAATAGTACTTAAGAATTTTGACAGGGTGAGATTTTTATGAGTTTCAGCGATAAGTATATAAGTATATTAATTAGATAAGCTCAAATAATGCCGCAATACAAAACATTACAGCCATCAATACAGTGTCTGTCGAGTTAAATGATGGTGCGTTAACTATGTGTTCAAACGTAACAATTTTATGAATGTTTTACGATCATTAATCATTACGGCCGCATTTAATTATGTTGTGCCTGGTAAGGACTTACTTAAGGGACACGAGGTTCGCGTTTAAATTATTGAATGTCAATTATGCTCTACAACTCGAAATGCGTATGACTTTCGAATTTCTTTTAAACTGCGAATCGAGTATAATTGTTTACAGTTATGTAGCTCTATGTTTCTGTTGAAATAGAAAATGATCGTAAAAGATACCTATTTTCAATGGAACTTAAAAAATACTTGGGTGATATCTGTCTCGTGATAAGTGTTTGTAATGTATGCCGTTATGTATAACAAACCTATTTATAATAATAATGTATAAGCCGGATAATTGATCTCATGTCACAGAAAGCCGAAACACTGCATATTATACTACCCAACTCTGTTGAAAAGTTTACATTTTATTGTAAGTTATAAAGTTTTTAAATAACTACTTAAGTTACTTAATATAGGTCACCAATCACCTAACCAGCCAGCTTCACCTCGCCGCGCGTCGCTTGACACCATTTCATGATTCATACCACAAAGCATCGCATCGGCCCATCGTAGAGTCGTTCTGGTTGGTTAAAGGGTTAAGGCTCTCGACGACTTTCTTAAAACGTGCAAATACTTAATTATTTATAATACAATTTATGTTCTCTTTGTTAGGGACTTCTTAGTTACAAGATAAATGAATTTAGTATGGTAATGTAACTTATTGTTTCTCGCCTCAATAATCCCCAGAACCACGAGGCTGGCTTGTACTTTCAAGGCATATTTAACTTATCGCCCTGCAGGTGCGATACACACCCTGCACTCTTTAAATATTATTTTCAGAATGTTTAATAAATAAAATTAAATGATAAACATTTCTATGATTTAACATTTATTCTTTAATGTCATCTTAAATCATTAAGAAAGTTTATGATATAGAATATCGTAATAAAAATTGGTTCATTTCTATACTTAATTATTCTTATGATCATAAATAATTTAATTGAATTTCTTAAGGATGGTTTATATTATTAAAATGTTACAGCAAAGTTATATGACCAATGCAAAATATCATTAAACCTTTAATGGTTTCTTTCTGGCATAATCCAACCAAGCTGAAAGATGTCATCATAAAACTATCCTCGTTGTTTATTTTGTTTGAACATTCGAAAACTGTCCTTTGTATTGATATATGTACAGTCGGCATAGAAAGTGCTCTACCACTTTTGACAAATGTTTCTGTGAGATCTTATTATCGCTAAGGTTGACTTTTCTAGCTTGACACATGTCATGACGTAAATATAGTCATGATAAAGAAAGCAATAGTACAGTTACTATTGCTTTCTTTATCATGACTATATTTACAACAAAGTCGATTTCCCCTTGCAATAATTTTATGACAGTCATAAAATTATTGCAAGGGGAAATCGACTTTGTTGTTTCATAACGTTCAAATGAACCTCAACCGTAGGGTGGAAGACCACATTTCTGGCCGACTGTACCTTGTGAAATATATAAACATTATTAAAATTTCATTAAATGAGCTGTTTAGTACCTACTACAAATAATTATGGATTTAAAATTATTTTAATAATATTTTAATCACATCCGGTAAAAAATTATAGAAATGATTTCTCTTCCCCTGTCCTCAACTATTAATTACATAACATTTCACAGTAGGGGTGTTGCAAGTGTGACAGCAAATACAAAATAATGCGTCTGGTACCTATATACCAGACGCGTTTTATCAACTTGAAAATTCTTATTCTATTTAAATAAATAAGAAGAAATTTATCATATAGTATAAGTATATACAGGGTGTCCCAGAATATGTGAATCAAATTGTAACAGGAGATTCCTTAGGTAAGGACCTTTCAAATGTGCAAAGTAAAAAAATAAAAATATTATGCCCTTTGTATAATAGTAAAAAATCAAAGTTTTAAATATTATGACATACACCAAAATAATGCTGCGATTTCAAAACTACATCAGTTTAAAAACAAATTGTTTATAGTTTGACGAATCAATATTTCACAAATCAAAATAGTGAAAAAATGAATATTAGCCATAAATGAAGCATCTGTAGTTGAAAGTCTGAAAAAGTCATGCTTTTTTATTTAATAAAATAATTATTTAACTTCGACATTTTATTTTACCCAAAATCATAATTTTAATTTTTCTATTCAGCACATTTGAAATGTCCTTACCTAAGGTATCTCCCGTTACAATTTGATTCACATATTCTGGGACAACCTGTATATACAGTCTTATACTATATAATAAATTTCTTCTTATTTAAATAGAATAATAATTTTTCAAGTTGACGTTACATAGAGTTTCTCAAGAAAGTCTCCAAGACAAAGATAAATAAAGATATTTATGTCTATCTAAATCTTCATTACCTATTTTTTAACATCGCAATCTATAAATACAGTATATTGGTCACTAAACATCATTGACGTAATTATAAAACCCATAATCTCAACACGTATCTATGCATACTCTGTAGTAAGACATTATATTATCATAAAAATCATATCTACTGCCAAATGTGCTATTTTACAGTCACATTAAATTCTTACTTTATATGTTATGAAGACTAATATGAATGTTGTGTAGTATGGCATGTATGTACGTTTGTGAATATAATATTTACATAAAAATTACAAATGGTACATTTTGTAAAAACTTGGTCCAGTTTCCATAAGGCAAGACCTAGTGCATAAGTAGATTAGTCTTCACTTTTGTGCCTATTAAGTAAGTAAGGAGGTTATTTGTTTCACTGTGTATTAAGATTTAAAAAAATACCAATGTAATTAAATAATAACATTATTGCTCTGAACAAATTAAACATTAATCATCCACATGCTGAACAGTTTTATTAATTGACTTGCCGATAGTATTTTAAGACATACATATATGATTAGACAAATATATTGTTATATTTGTAAAAAAACAGATTGCCATATAATCATAATGCGATTTAATTTGCTACTGTATAATTTCATAAAATTGTTACTTAACGTTATTGATATATAGTAACCTAATAATACTTAAAATATACAATACAAATGTTATTATTTTTAAATACAATTATTTTAATTTATATGTGACATCACGGAACTTATAAAAAAATCGTCACGGTTTTAGTGCGGTTAAACACCTAGCGTAGTAAGATTGAGCTCATGAACACAAAACTTTAAACCTTGTGAAATTTATTACCTATAATAAAATCTTGTACTTACTAATTATGGTTTGATTTTTATTAATTCTGTCACCTTTGACTGTCTGTTTCATTTTAATTCTCCAATGTTATCAATGTGTCTGCAATAGTTCCATCAACTTTTTACTTAGTTAGCATAGAGACAAGCTTCTGTTTATAAAATCTGTACTGTAGGCCAATATCCTGTTTCTCAAAGGCTAATTATTAACAACATGTCAAAACAAACTCTTGCCAAATGATTAGATTAATTAGTTTCTAAACCGTCACAACAATTATTAATGACCATTATGATGAACCTAAGCAAATTTTTAAGTACACTCGACTGACGAGTGTTTTGTAATTATATGCATGTTTTATAATTTATTTAATTGTTACACCCTGTCGTCATAACTAAGCCGAAAGGAAAACATTAAAATCTTAGAAGACAATGGTGCCAATTCTGTTGTAGTTTTCACTAAAGTAAAATAAGTCAAAAATTCTCTAATTTTAGATTTCGTGTATTCGGCATTTCGGCAGTTCCATCGAACTAAATTTAGATTGCGTTTAGACAGCACCAAATTCAATTATGGGTCCTCATAGTTCCAGTTATGACAATCCCAAATTGAACTGAGGCAGTGATACCGGTACTAAAAATACTTGATACTACAGAATGTCAGAATGAATGTTAAAAAGTGAACGAAAAATATTCCTAAATATAAAATAATATTTTTGAGCTTTGTGCAGTGTATGAAAATAATTGTTTACACATTATTATTAATAATAATATTTTATTTAATTATTGAATAAATTATATTATTTAATTAATCTCGTTGGACTGCGGCCTCTTGGTCTTTTGCCGTCAACCTTGCCTGTCACCATCAGCTGTTCGATGTTGTGACCGTCTTTGCGGGCAATGTGTCCGTCTTTGCGGGCAATGTGTCCGAAAAATTCCAGTATTCTGCGTAGACAGATGGTGGATAGTCTGGATTTTATGTTTAGATCTCGCAGAATAGACGCATTGGTGCAAGGCAAGGCAGTCCAAAGGATCTAGCATTTTTCGCCAATACCACATTTCATAAGCGTCGATGCAGTCTCTATCAGCTTTTTTCAGAACCCATCTCTCAGAGCCATAGCTGAATATGAAGAACACCAACGGCTGGAAGAGTTTATTTTTTGTGTTTCGCGAGATGTTGCGGTCTCTCCATATTTTTGCCAGTTGAACCATGGCATTTTTGGCCATACCTATTCGCCTTCTTATTTCCTTTATGCATGACCCAGTATTACTGATGTTGGCCCCCAGGTTAACAAAATCGTCCACAGTGTCTAGGTTGAGAGCACCCGTTCACTCCAATTTGTTGGCACGGTCTATTACCATTATCTTGGTTTTAGCTTGGTTTATCTTGAGACCCAACTATAAACTTGTGTTCTCAATACGGGCTAGCAGGTCAACCATACAACCCTGTCTAACTCCTTTGGCAAAACTAAAAGGCTCTGATGCGCAGTTCTCTACTTTGACGATGCCTTGGTTGTTCAGGTATAGCAAGCGGATAATTGCCACAAGGTGTGGAGGTACTCCCAGTCCTTTCAGCTCGTTCCAGAGATCGGACCATACGACACAGTCAAAGGCGTTGCTATAGTCAATGAGGCACAGAATAGCGAATGCGTAGAAAAAAAAACAAATTTAGTAATTATGAATTTTATACTAAAACAGTACAAGGAACAAAACTGAGGTCCATTAATGGCTTAAGGAATACAAAACAAATATATAGTAAATAGTAAATTGCTTGTTTGTCAGGGCGAATATTTGCTGTCGCCGTCTACACTGCCTAAAGGACCCTTCCTTCTCTGTCCTTTGGGTACACGTGGATCATGGTTTGTAACCTTTAGGGTTTACTTTAGGAGAACTGTAGAATATAATTAGGAAGTACAATGAGAGAAGGTATAACAAATACACTTTTAATGAATTAAGATACAATTAAAAGAAACAATCTTTACTTATAGAACTATAGTCAGGGCGTGGTTCGCTAAAGACTTGCTTCGTGGTCCTTGAATAATCAGGACACTTAGCTGGGAGTGTGAAGCCGGGCCGCAAGGAGACTGCGACTGACGCCGTCCGTCCTTATATAAACGCACCACCGGTCGCGAGAGGTGGCTAGTGACGTGCGCCCGCATTCGCCGGGCGTCTAGGCGATTATCGTCACACACCCCCCTCGCTGGCGAAGAGTTTTTCCTCTCAGGGAAAACTCGGTCCCTGGAATGCTCTTCGCCACCGGCAGCCACGGAAGGACGGCATCTGAAAAAATTTAGGACGAGTGGTGTCACTATTTTAAGTTAGGTAATAAGTGATTAGTAAACGGCATCTACAATATGATAACACCATAGCTGCGAACAGATCACATAACAATACAAAAAACACGTTAAAGGCAAGGTGATTCATTAATTAGGAATGCGGACTCGACAGCTGGCCGTTAGATAATAACACGTTTAGAATGTCAACAAAGTAATTAGTTAATGAGTTTGTTATGAAGATCAATAAACGACAACTACGGTGAAATTGTACAATACAAAAAATATAGCGATTAGTACGCTAGCAAGCAGATAAGAAGAACCACTATGAATGCAAAAAAATATGACGGGAACAAAAAGACTGAACCTGTAGACCGACTTGACAGTGACAATTTAACCACTGAACCACTGGGTGAAAAAAATGAAATGTTTAGATTTCTATTAGTATTTTCGAAAGCAATAATTGATATGAAGATAGAATGCGTAATTAAGATACAAAGTATTGTCTAAAAAAATTTTATAATACATAAAAAAAAATTATAGACAGATACACGCATTGAAGTACGCAGTTTAGAAGTATATATTTTCTAGTGTTACGCTAGGAAGTATTTTCTTTTGTAGTTAAGTAATTAGGTTAAATATAAACGAATCACAAAAGAAAAAAAAAATCAAGACAATGTCGTGATCTAGCTAGCCCTACGACGAAGTCTTGGGTTTGGTACAACAAAAGTCCACTAGCTAGAATCACCAAACTATTCTTTATAGTTAATTAGTTTCAAGTCTTTAACGTGCCACTCACCGAGAGGTTTACCAGACATATCAGACAGTATATATACTAACGGAGACTTCTTGAAAACAATTTTACATTTAATAAATTTAGGTGCCAACTTTTTACTAAAGTATTTATCTTTATCACTAAGGTAAAACGTTCTTCCGTGGCCCCACGTTGGGCGCCACTGTAACCTTTAGGGTTTACTTTATGAGAACTGTAGAATATAATTAGGAAGTACAATGAGAGAAGGTATAACAAATACACTTTTAATGAATTAAGATACAATTAAAAGAAACAATCTTTACTTATAGAACTATAGTCAGGGCGTGGTTCGCTAAAGACTTGCTTCGTGGTCCTTGAATAATCAGGACACTTAGCTGGGAGTGTGAAGCCGGGCCGCAAGGAGACTGCGACTGACGCCGTCCGTCCTTATATAGTCGCACCACCGGTCGCGAGAGGTGGCTAGTGACGTGCGCCCGCATTCGCCGGGCGTCTAGGCGATTATCGTCACAGGTTCTTTTAGCCAAATCTACGTGTGCGTTTACCGTTCCCATTCAAGAGACGCTGAGACAACTCGACTCTTCGACTACCTGAGTCAGGCGGCATACGACGCGCAGGAGCGGTTTCCGAAAGCTGAATTGGTGTTCTTGGGAGATTTCAATGCCCATCATGAGACCTGGTTGTGGTTCTCCCAGAACAGACCATGCTGGACGAACAGCCCATGTGTTCGCTCTCACGCATGACCTCTCAACTGGTACTCCAGCCCACCCGGATACCGGACATTGCAAGTCAGTCGCCCTCTCTGCTCGATCTGCTGCTGACGAGTAACCCGAACCGGTGCAGTATGTCGATTCGTACTCCTCTGGGCATCTCGGACCACTATCTGATTTGTGCGACAGCTGTTGTTGTCGAGCCCCCACGACCCGAGGAGACAAGACAACGACTGTGGCACTACTCATCGGCAGACTGGGATGGAATGCGGGAGTACTTTCCATCCATCCTTTGGGCTTGAGCAGCGTTGACGCTGCTTTGAGAACAGGGATCCATCAGAGAGCGCAACTGCTGTCGCTGGTGAAATCATCCTGGGTATGGCATATTATATTCCATACAGTGATGTCACGAACGGCGGCAGGAAAAGGACCTGGTTCGGTCGTGAATGCGCTGATGTTATTAAACGTAAACAGGCAGCGTACCGCGCTTGGACCAGGGCTTGCTCTCTCTACAACCCTCACGTGACGACCTGAAGGCAACGTTCAATCAAGCCACAAAGGTCTGCAAGATATACTTAAGAGCGGACGCCCAGCGCGTCGCACGGTTCGGCCAGGAACTCATGGCGCATCCACAAGCAGCCGTAGCTACTGGCGCCTGGCCAAAGCCGTGCAGTCCAACTTCTGCTAAACCTCGCTGCCACTTTTAAGATATATATAGGATATCCTACGGCCTACCGGTTCCTTCGGCCGAAGAGCCCAGTGGCCGCAGAAGAAAGCAGATCTGCTTGCAAACCTCTTTGCGGTCAACACCCAAATCGATGACTGTGGTTCGCAGCCGCCTACTATTGCCAACTGCGGCTACACCATGCCTGGTGTACGTATCAGGCAACGTGATGTTCGTGCGATACTGCAGTCCCTCGATGTTTGGAAAGCCAGTGGACCTGACGGCATTGCAGCTGTGGTCCTTAAGAGATGTGCAGCGGAGTTGTCTCCCACACTGTCGCTCCTATACCGGATGTCTTAAGCCGCAGGCATTGTGCCTGAGGCTTGGAAGGAGGCGAACGTTCAACCGATCCCCAAAAAGAGACCGTTCCAAGCTAGGCAACTATCGACCCATAGCTGTCACCTCGGTGCTCTCCTAGGTGTTCGAGCGGATTATAAACACACAAATTATCCGCTACCTGGAGGGTCACTCGTTCTCTCGATCAATGATCGCTAATACGGCTTTCGGGCTAAATTATCAACGGCTGATCTTCTAGCGTTCGTCATGCACCTCTGGGGTGAGGCTATGGACAAGCACGATGAGTCTTTGGCCATCAGCCTTGACATAGCCAAAGCCAAAGGAATCCCAGAAACACGGACTGGAACTCCTTTAGGAGTGACCTCAGAATAGATCTGGAGGATTCTAAGGGTAAGCTTAATTCTATACTAGACATAGAGTTTACAGCAGACAATTTGGTCCAGACTGTGAATACGGCCTGGACTAGTAACTGTCCTGAAAGGGAACTTAGGCCCAAGAGGGTACCGTGGTGGACGCCAGAGTTGGTCAAGCTGCGGTCAGAAGCCAGGCGAGCGTTCAACAATGCTAGGACCAGCAGGGACTATAGCGGTTACGCTCGCTGTTTGACCAACTACAACAAAGCAGTGCGGAAAGCCAAACGGAAGGCTTGGAGAGCCCACTGTGAGAACATCAGTACTATTCCTGAAGGAATGAGGCTCTCTAAAGCAATTTCGACTGTCAGAGCACACCCATTGACAACCATCAAAGATAGCAATGGGCAGCAAACAGGGTCTGGTAAGGAGACACTAGCTATGATGCTAAACACACACTTTCCGGACTGTAAGATAATAGAAAAGGAGCAGGAGGACCCGATCAGCCTGGTTGAACTAAGCTACCGTACAACCAAAGCAGATTGGGACACTGCAAGAAAGGTAGTGGATGAAGGGAAGATCGGATGGACTCTCAATGGTTTTTATCCATTCAAGTCACCGGGTCTAGACATGGTTTACCCCATTATCCTACAACAGGGAGCTGCACTTTTGGTTCCGCATTTTTGTAGACTATACAGTGCCTGCATAGCTTTTGGATACATTCCAAAGATATGGAGGCGAGTTAAAGTCATCTACATACCGAAACCAGGCAAAGCTGACTACGAAGAAGCCAAGGCATACCGACCTATCAGTCTTGAGTCGTTCTTCCTGAAAGCCCTGGAGAAGTTAGTAGATAGACATGTCAGGGACGGAGCATTAGGGAAATTCCCCCTCCACGGGCTACAATGTGCTTACCAGTCAGGAAAATCCACTGAGACGGCACTGCATTTTGTGGTAAATAAGGCAGAACATGCATTAGATAACCGGGCAGTATGCGTTGCTGCATTCCTGGATATTGAGGGAGCTTTCGATCGGACCACCTTTGATGCCATTAGTGTGGCATCGGCAAATCACGGTAAGTAACCAACCATTTGCAAGTGGATCTATTGTATGCTCAGGGGAAGAATTATTAGGTCTGAGTTGTTTGGAGATGATATTATTGCAACGACCACCAAAGGCTGCCCTCAGGGTGGAGTACTCTCACCACTCTTATGGTGCTTGGTGGTTAATTCATTCTTAGAACAACTCAACAAAGGTCCGTACTTAACGGTCGGATATGCGGATGACTTGGTGATACTCGTCAATGGAAAATTTCCGAGCACAGTATCCAGTCTCATGCAGACGGCCCTGATTATGGTGGAAAAATGGTGCATTAGTAACCATTTATCTATCAACCCAGGTAAAACTACTGTTGTGCCGTTTACTAGGAAGAGGAATCTGACAGGGTTGGGAACTCTATCCATGTATGGTACACAGCTGCAATGGTCCACGGAGGTGAAGTATCTAGGCATGACCTTGGATAACACGCTTACGTGGAAACGTCATGTAGCAGAGCCATAATGAAGGCCCAGCGGGTCTTCGGCATGATTCGTTCTACTTATGGGAAGACCATCAAGGTCATCAAGTGGCTATACACGATGATGATAAGACCCATACTCACATATGGAAGCATTGTCTGGTGGCCAAGAACGAAACTAGCAACATGCAGGAAAGCGCTGTCTAAGGTGCAGCGATTAGCCTGCATGGCTATAACAGGGGTGTTCCCGACTACGCCAACGGCCGCGTTAGAGATCCCGCTGGACCTAACGTCGCTACACATTATTGTGGAGTCAGAGGCGATGAAGGCGCTACATAGACCATCTGTGCACGGGCTGTGGTGCGTCAACATGCTGGTAACTCGACACACAAAACTGGAGATTTCAAAGGATCTCAAAGAGATTATGAGCATGGGATACGACAAAATGCAACCAATGCACATATTCAAAAAGAATTTTAAAATAAAGGTCCCCACAAGGGACGAATGGAGACAAGGTCTACAATCCCCTAACAAGGGTTGTCTCATCTGGTACACCGATGGTTTCAAAATGGAAACAAGATCAGGCGCTGGTATGTATGCCAACGACTGCAAGGTGAGCCAAAGCATGGGCAAATACGCAACGGTCTTTGGTCTTTCATCGGTTTTCAACCTATGGTACATAGGTTTCCGCCTGGAAGACTGTTGCGTAATTATAGCTAATTGCCTGTGCGCAAGAGAATATCAACAAAAATATCACTGACAAGACTGTTTATATTCTCAGTGACAGTCAAGCTGCTCTTAAGGCTCTGAACTCCTGTAGGGTGGACTCCAGACTGGTCCTGAACTGTGTTAAAGCCCTTAACAAACTTGGCAGGAAAAACACAGTCAGGCTGGTGTGGGTTCCAGGGCATACAGGTGTGCAGGGTAATGAGGAGGCTGATGAATTAGCCAGGAAGGGCTCGGAGCAACTATTTGTTGGCTCCGAGCCATTCGTAGGACTCTCAGAGAGTACCGTTAAGGCAGCTATGAATGCACATGGCAATGATAAACATAGGCTGGAGTGGATGGCCCTTAGGGGTCTGGAACACTCCAAAAAATTCATTGCAAACAGAGCCACTGGCTTCACCCGGCGGACCCCTTCTGCGGATACAACAAGGGCCAAATACGCCTGCTCACAGGAGCGTTCACTGGCCATTTTGGCACCAACGACTTCCTGTGCAGATTAGGTTTAGCAAACAATTTGATCTGCAGAGCCTGTGGTGAACAGGACGAGTCCATATCACATCTACTGTGTGAATGTGACGCGTTGGCTGGACTAAGGATGGGTCTGATGGGATTGGCATATCCGAACCCTGAAGACTTCAGGCTTCTCCCTCTGAAGTGTACGCTGCGACTGATGCAGTACATTCATAGGGAGATAGCTCAGGGATAGATCTCGGGGCCGACACAAAAGATCCCACTGGGTCGAAGTGTCGCCGATCTACACTGATTGGCCCCCAAAATAAGATAAGATAGCCAAAGCTTTCGATAGGGTCTGGCACCGGTTTCTTCTTTCCAAGCACCCGGCCTATGGCTTGCCCCCTCAACTATGCACCTGGGTTGCAAGTTTTCTGCAGAAGCGTCGTATTCGGGTCCTTTGCGACGGTCGCGCTTCCAAATTAATGCAGGAATGCCTCAGAGTTGGGTCGGATTATCGTTGAGGATCTTGTTGTTGAACTTGACCAGACCTTGGATCGCATCTCTGAAGGGGGTGACAAGAACTTGGCCCAGTTCAACGCCATAAAGACCCAGGCATGCGCGAAATGGTCCAAATAAATATTTGTGCGCCTCGAGCAACTGGGGAATCGAACCCATAACACTCGACACGCTTTTAGTAGCGAGTGTGACCACTTAAGAGCGTATACGCCTCGCGCAGCGGATCGAGTTTAGGTATTTCTAGAACCGCGGCACCCCACGCACCGCCAGTGCGAAACCCAGACGCACTATGACGGTGTCGTGTGGAATAATGATCTTGATCCTTTTTGCCATTAATGAAGTCTTCATCTACGTATACGTCGATTATGACAATATTCAAATTAATTATTTTTAATGCAAATGCATTTAAAGGTATCAAATGAAGCTAGTTATTACTTGTTTAGTAGGATGATATTTCTCAGAATAACAACGATTTTTTATAATTTATATGGCGCAGTTTTTATTATCTGATACTTCTGATAGAATTAATTGGTATTTTTCATCTAAATTGTCACTTTTTCAAATATACACATATTGTGTTATTATGTAAAAGGCATGAAAACCTACGAATAACACTAAATACAAAACCAAAAAAGGAAGGAAGGAAGGAAGGTAAAAGAAAATAATTCAAGTAAGAAAAAAATTTATTCACTTTTTACTATTTAATTACAGAATTTATGGTTTACTGATTCTACATTAACATTTATTGCCAAGTTAGCAAAGCAAGAGGTAGATCCATGAGAAAGAACGGGCAATAAAACTCACGGCCCCTATTTTCAATCGCCAAAATTAACAATATTTCTGATTTTATCATACATTTAACATTTAACTTGTAAGGAGCTGCAACCATTACACCTTTTATTTACTTTACTATGATTATACTCAAGCAATTAATCTTGTTTGATAAGAAGTGTTATTAGCCTCCAAAAGTAAATATAGTGAAATAGAAGCATCCACTTACATCTTATGATGCAAGCAACATGCGATCACGCCCAGAATCATTATAGAATTTGATGTTGTAGATAGAAAAGGATGATTGCAAGTCCATAAAACCGAGATCGACCAGTCACCTCAAGTAGCACCCGTTCACAAGTAAGACGCATGTGCCAGCCATCACCAGCTTCGCTATATTAGAGGGAAGAGAATGACCCGACACACAAACAAATTAAACAAAACATCAAAGTACACTAAGGCGCGGCAAAGACAATAAGGTCGGAGTAGACAAGGAAATGCTAATTGATGAAAGAAGAATTTAACTTAAAAATAGAACAAGAAAATTGTAAATACATATTTGAAAATATAAATCCAGCGGTATTCTCGGCAATCGTGCTCTTTTGTCTTCTGCAATATTGTCATTGTACTTTCAATTTTGTTGTTATATTTTTAGTTACTTACATTGTTTTTTATCAAATAGCATTTCTTTTCCCACTCAATTCCACTCCATCCCTTTTATCTGTACCGGGCCTCACTTACAATCTCCTATTTCTGTCTCTATGATCACAAGAAACCTAACAAACCTAACCTGACATATGAAATGATGTTGCCACTTCGGACTGTTACCAATCCGTGTTGATACCTAAATCTTGGAATTTACTGCACTTCGGGCTTTTACAGTAACATATATATAATACAATACCAAATATTTACAACTAAAAATCGCGAAGTGGAACGCATATAAAGAAAAGCATATCAAAATATTATTAAAAATGCCTTGGTTTTGTAGAATCGCATCTGTACAATTTAGTGCCTTTGAGTTTGCTGAATTAGAGAGTATTTTTCTGTAATAAATAATTTGATGTAAGACTATTCCTATTCCAACCGATTACTTCATTAGATTTGGGTCGATCGCAACCGTCATCAGAATAAAAAGTAAATTGTCAGTTAAATAGTTTAAAGAGACTGACGAGTTTTCAGAAATCGCTGTTAACTCTCCTACCACATCAACACCCAAAATCCGCACATTTTTACATAAACTTAACCCTTCTGGGGTAAGTTTACTCTTAACCCCGAGGGCTGTTATTTATACCTTATGTATATAATAGTGCATAGCATCCCTAATCCTGATGCCTATTCAGCATTTCTGACTAAAGGCAGCATTTTGAACTTAAACAATACGCCAGTTCGTATGAAAGAAAGAAAGAAAGAAAGAAATATTTTATTTTAATGAAGCATTGCAACACACAATCAAAACTATTATAATACAAAATTAGTGTGTAATAAATGTATTTATAAATTGATAATAATAAAAATAAATAAATAAAACTTATATACATTATTATATACCTTTATGAATTACTACATTATATTACGTTAATTAATTACATATACTATTACTTAATATATTATTATATATAATATCGAATACACATTTATACATGGAGCCCTTGCTGTTCAATGTGCGTCGCAGTGTTCATTAAAAAGAGATGTTGCTCAGCATAATGCCGTACCGCTTGCGATACCACGCTGATTTTCAGCAACACCTCAATAGTGATTATGAGCGTCTAATACAGTCCAAATTAATACCATTAAACAACAAAAAAAAGTACAGAATTTTTAATTATTACACATAATAAGAAACACAGATTACAGATAAATTAAATAAATATACACGTAATTTTTTTTATAACTACATATACGAATTAAAAATTAAATATTTTTATTATTGTAGATAAAACTGTAAGTAGATGAAACAAATATGAAACAAATATGAGTAAGATGTCAACAAGGAGTTAAATACTTGGCGATTTTAAATTATGAGTCTATTTGTCGATTTAATAAATATTTTTTATAATTTATCTTAAATATTATACGTACGTATATACGTATCGATCACTCGCGCGTGACACTTGCCCTTCAACTGATATTATGAGCAAATACCTTGATGAGGGCCGGGCGTGTCTTCGGTTATTCTTGGACCTGGCAAAGGCCTTTGATACTGTGTCTACGCCAATCTTGCTGAGGAAGTTAGAGGGAATAGATATTCGAAGAGTTCCTTTAAATCTACTCCAAAGCTATCTCACTTGTAGAAAACAGTGCGTAAAAGTTGGCAATTACTTTAGCAACTCACAAAACGTTTCTTTCGGAATACCACATATTGGGACCTACGCTATTTCTCGTTTATATTAACGACCTGACAGTACAATTTAACTTTAGGAATGCTAATGTTATTAACTATGCAGATGACACAGTAATAATATTTAATGAAAGATCATGGGAAAAAGTGTTTGAAGTTGCACAGGACCGTTTTAATAGAATAGTAAACTGGTTAAATAATAATCTGCTATCGCTTAACGCTACTAAGACTAATATAGTATGATTTCATAAAACAGCCGCCTCAGCCCCAACTGCAGACTTGGAAATTATAGCTCACTCTTGCTCCACTGCCGCCGATGCAGATGCTTCTCCAAGCTGTCAATGTTTACGCATAACCAAAGTAAAGACAGTTAAATATTTAGGCATTATTATAGACGAGAGACTCACTTTAGGGGAGCACATTGTGGCCACATCAGCAAGAGTCAGAAAAATCATCCACATTATGAAAATACTACGTGATGTGGCTCCGGTGTGCTTGCTAAAGAATGTGTGCACAGCTCTTTACGAGTCTATTTTATATATTAGCAAATTGTAATTTAAAGCTTACCTGCGTGACAAGCTTTGCCTAGTGCAGGACGCTTTGCAAAATCTAACATAACAGGTTCTTTTGCAACAATATTTAATTTTTGATAAGCTGTCACTTATTATAAGAGCTTGTATCATCAATCATCATCCTCTTGCATATTATGTATTTATTGGTAATAAAATTTATTTATTTAATATATTTGGTTTTCAAGGAATCCCATATTTTGCTGGATTTAATAAATATTGAAACCGAAACAATGGACAAAAGGATCACCCAAATTCATCATATCACATACATATTTTACATAAAAATGAAAAACATCAAGATATATTTATATATTTTCTAAAACATTTATTACTTTCAATAACATCTCTTTGTTGATATCATACATTACTCTCTTCTGTTGTCCAGTTTTGTTTACTGTTGATAATATTAATTGTAACAATGGATATTGTAATGTCATCAACTCACTTGTCCCGAGAGCATATTTTACAATCCAATCAAAATTGATAATAGTTTCACCATGTGTACTGTTGTAGTGATTTAAAGCGGCTCTAAGAAGTTCTGACCAATTCTGTTTTACCAAATTAAGGAAGCAGTCCATGTTTTCTTGATGCCATCCTTTATTACATATTGATTCATTAACTTTCTGTATATCAAAATTACATTCTGTAATGATCAACCTCAACTCTTCTTTTGCTTTTTCAAAAGCATCACTTTCTAGTATTGTGTTGGAAGATTTTTCTACATAATAGCCACGGTCGCGACTATGTAGTCGTGACCGTGGCGTGCTGGACAGAGTTTTAAACGCTAATAATTCTTATAAAAACGTATTGCTTTTCCTGTGTTGTTAATTATGTAGCCAGACTCATCCCAATTCATATTAAGTGAACTGCTTACTATTTATTTCATTTATCTTGCATAAGATCACAAAAACGATGTAGATGTACTAAAGGATGGAATCGTAACTTGGCGCCGAAAGCACGCTTTTACTTTTTTGACGTGGTGGTCAAAAGGTTAATAATTATGTATATATATACTTACTCAATTAATGCCTCTGGATAAATTTTACAATAGTCATATGCATAATTTTTGTTTTGATGAAAGTTTTATACAATCCTATTTCTTATGTGATATTAATGTTTGAAGTAGACGAATTTATCTAATCGAATCTATGAATTTTCCATGTCTGACTTTGGTAATACTATCAGGTTATTTACTGTCATTTCTGTCAGTGCCTGTTTCAAGTGTACACTGTACAATAATATTTTGTGAAGTGGCTATCCAAATAAAATATTAAAACTAAGAAAGAACCGTGTCCTGTAAATTTAACAAAAACCAAATGGACACGATTTTCCAACTAGAATCACTTGATATTTTCGAAAAAGTAAGTTCCAACTATAATAATCTATTATAATGTTAAAAGGTATCTAAAATATAACGTGTGGTTTAAGTACCGGCACACTTGCATACCCATTGCTTTATTGTGACAATAAAAGCTATGGGAGTCTCCTTTACCAGACTTCTATATTGTGACATTGTTTCACGGAATTAATTCCAATTGAGAGACCTACTCTTTTCAGGCACAATGGGCTGAAATATGATCTCTAAAATGAAAGTAATAATTCTTGGATAAACGTAAAAAGGATATTAGTTAACACCTGTAAAGCTGCTTGTACTATAAGAATTAGATATCTCTTTTCATATTCATGCTAATTTGTAAAATATATAAATTCCCTGTGCATCATTCGACTTTCCATCTGATTTATGATATTGCCAGAATTGTCAACATGAGACAAACTTGACAGTTAGTAGTAGTTTAAATGTCCATGCATGAAAAAATAGCACTTTTTTAAATGTATCTTATGTAGTATATATATATATTGATGCATTATACTTTAGCACTCATACTGAGAAAAAGAAAATTTAATTATTCTCATAATAATGCACTGTAACTGTTACAGCTGCAGATGTAATCACTGATTTTGTAAATCAGTTGCTTTTGTTTTTAAGACAGTACTTATTATAATATTTAATTTAGTAATAGTTAAAATTGTATTGTACTTCTGATTTAAATAATAACAATCTATTTTAGGTATCACAAGAATTATTAACAAGTTTATATTATGTAGAAAAATCTTCCAACACAATACTAGAAAGTGATGCTTTTGAAAAAGCAAAAGAAGAGTTGAGGTTGATCATTACAGAATGTAATTTTGATATACAGAAAGTTAATGAATCAATATGTAATAAAGGATGGCATCAAGAAAACATGGACTGCTTCCTTAATTTGGTAAAACAGAATTGGTCAGAACTTCTTAGAGCCGCTTTAAATCACTACAACAGTACACATGGTGAAACTATTATCAATTTTGATTGGATTGTAAAATATGCTCTCGGGACAAGTGAGTTGAAGACATTACAATATCCATTGTTACAATTAATATTATCAACAGTAAACAAAACTGGACAACAGAAGAGAGTAATGTATGATATCAACAAAGAGATGTTATTGAAAGTAATAAATGTTTTAGAAAATATATAAATATATCTTGATGTTTTTCATTTTTATGTAAAATATGTATGTGATATGATGAATTTGGGTGATCCTTTTGTCCATTGTTTCGGTTTCAATATTTATTAAATCCAGCAAAATATGGGATTCCTTGAAAACCAAATATATTAAATAAATAAATTTTATTACCAATAAATACATAATATGCAAGAGGATGATGATTGATGATACAAGCTCTTATAATAAGTGACAGCTTATCAAAAATTAAATATTGTTGCAAAAGAACCTGTTATGTTAGATTTTGCAAAGCGTCCTGCACTAGGCAAAGCTTGTCACGCAGGTAAGCTTTAAATTACAATTTGCTAATATATAAAATAGACTCGTAAAGAGCTGTGCACACATTCTTTAGCAAGCACACCGGAGCCACATCACGTAGTATTTTCATAATGTGGATGATTTTTCTGACTCTTGCTGATGTGGCCACAATGTGCTCCCCTAAAGTGAGTCTCTCGTCTATAATAATGCCTAAATATTTAACTGTCTTTACTTTGGTTATGCGTAAACATTGACAGCTTGGAGAAGCATCTGCATCGGCGGCAGTGGAGCAAGAGTGAGCTATAATTTCCAAGTCTGCAGTTGGGGCTGAGGCGGCTGTTTTATGAAATCATACTATATTAGTCTTAGTAGCGTTAAGCGATAGCAGATTATTATTTAACCAGTTTACTATTCTATTAAAACGGTCCTGTGCAACTTCAAACACTTTTTCCCATGATCTTTCATTAAATATTATTACTGTGTCATCTGCATAGTTAATAACATTAGCATTCCTAAAGTTAAATTGTACTGTCAGGTCGTTAATATAAACGAGAAATAGCGTAGGTCCCAATATGTGGTATTCCGAAAGAAACGTTTTGTGAGTTGCTAAAGTAATTGCCAACTTTTACGCACTGTTTTCTACAAGTGAGATAGCTTTGGAGTAGATTTAAAGGAACTCTTCGAATATCTATTCCCTCTAACTTCCTCAGCAAGATTGGCGTAGACACAGTATCAAAGGCCTTTGCCAGGTCCAAGAATAACCGAAGACACGCCCGGCCCTCATCAAGGTATTTGCTCATAATATCAGTTGAAGGGCAAGTGTCACGCGCGAATGATCGATACGAACTGGCGTATTGTTTAAGTTCAAAATGCTGCCTTTAGTCAGAAATGCTGAATAGGCATTAGGATTAGGGATGCTATGCACTATTATATACATAAGGTATATATAACAGCCCTCGGGGTTAAGAGTAAACTTACCCCAGAAGGGTTAAGTTTATGTAAAAAATGTGCGGATTTTGGGTGTTGATGTGGTAGAAGAGTTAACAGCGATTTCTGAAAACTCGTCAGTCTCTTTAAACTATTTAGCTGACAATTTACTGTGTATTCTGATGACGGTTGCGATCGACCCAAATCTAATGAAGTAATCGGTTGGAATTTTCACGTCAGGCCCCGTTATGCTAAAGCGAGGGCAATGTTCTCTCTGTGGATATTAAATGGCATGCCACGCTCGGGATACCATTAAGACAATATGACCGCCTCAATCCGGGAATTTAAAGTCGTGCATAAAATGAATGTGTCAGCCAGATGTCGGGCGAACTGCAACTTTGCAGAATTTTGGAAAGAAACGAAAAACTAAATCACAGAAGTAGTATACCAGTAAATGTAGAAGGTGAAAATAATAAGAAGACCAGTAAATGTAGAAGGTGAAAATAATAAGAAGAAAATCATTAATTTATTTCGAACCTGTTTTAGTGTGAATAGTAAGCAAGTTATAACGCATAGCTCTAAGGATAGTCGAGGTTCGTAGCCTCTCCGCATTACCATAACACCGAAAAATTTTGAAGTACATTACATACAGAATATATAAATGTTCTGTATGTAATGTACTTAAATTTTTTTTTTTACGGCCTGCTTATAGTTATACTCGAAGGCCGTAACATCTGTCATGTTCTAGCGAGGCTTTTCAATCTCTGCCTGAGGCATAGTTACATACCGTTAGAACTTATGCGTACCTTAGTTGTACCCATACCTAAAAACAAAACGGGTGATAACTCGAGCGTGTCCATCTATAAGCCTATCTCTTTGGCGAAGATTGTGGCCAAGATGCTCGAACGGATTATTCATTCACACATTATCTCGTTGGACATAGACGAAGGCCAATTTGGTTTTCGTCCGTAGCTCTCGACCGACATGGCTGTTTTCTCTCTTAAAGAGATAGTCAAATATTATAATAGGAATAATACAACAGTATATGCCTGTTTTTTAGACTTGAGTTGTGCATTTGATACTATTGTTACGTACTGGGTTCGACGGATAAGAATGCAAACAATATAACCGACTAAAACACGTTTTATTCCAACACACAATTAAATTTAAACACAACAAACACTATACTTTACATTTTCACTGCTTCTAGCTTTAAACTCCGTAGTATTTCAGCTTCCGTTCGCTTCGATGAACACTTGATCGTTTACGATTGTAAAACTGACTTGGCGGTCCGCGTGCGCCCTGTTTATACGCGGGTAAAGCGTTTCTAGAGTTTTCTAGTAACTCTATACCCGGTATGTAAACAGTACGATGATTCGAGAAAGTACCAGCGTTTTCTCTACGATTCTCGTACGCATACCTACTACGTAGTTCCGTAAGATGTCAATAGATGGCGGTGTAATAAATTATTAGACGGAACTGCCGAGTCTTTCCCACAATGCCGAGAGATGTCACTGGCCGTAACACTATTAGCCACGACCTATTGTGGACAAAAATGCACGGCTCAGGAGCAGTGCCGGATTAAGCAAGCGCGGGGCCCGTAGCAAATTCTTTCGAAGAGCCCTTGATCTGCTATGGGTTCTTAGGTATAAAAGTGGTAAAAAAACAATTCAATAGGTACTCAATACGTTTATTTGTCATCTATAGGTCACAATTTTGTGGGTAATTAATAGTACAGTAGATTACTATAGGCCCTGTTAAGCCTAACAGGGCCTATAGTAATCTACTGTACTATTATTAACAATTTTTTTTTCTTGGAGGAATGCTTTGACGCATACCTCTCCGCGAGGCGACGGAGAGGTTATGTCGGGCTCACCGGGGAAAAGATACCCCGGTAATACCGACTAAACCTACCACGGTGTTCCTCGACATAACCATAGACGGCGGGGCCGCGCGAATCGCTTTCCCATACAATCGCGACCCCACCGAGGTTTAGGCCCGCCGCCGCGCTGTGTGAAACGGCAGGCCACTACATAAAAGACCCTCTACTGTCCCCTTGTAGGGGAACAAAAACACGACTCAGAGGCGCGCGTGGGAACACGCACGCCGCCTCTCGGACCTGGTGCTGATGGGGTGGCGGGCAGGCCCACGCGGCCCACCACCCCCCAGGTCAAACCTCAAGGTGGCTGGAGGTCATCTTGCGCCCTCCGGCGCCCGGTTCTGCGGTTGGGGAGAGGATTTAATTGCTCCCTTTCCCGCTCCGCCGCCTCCTTGATGGACATGACTTCCTCACAGAAGGAGGCGACGGCGTTCCACCTCGCTCCGGACCATAGATTGAACCACGGCCTGGAGCGAGAGGGCAACCATACCGACTGCCGCGATCAACTCACGGCGCTGCGATGCCCAAGCGGGGCAATCCGCCAAAGTGTGCAGCGCCGTATCCACACAAACATCGCGGCAGTCGGCGCACTATTATTAACAATCACTTAACTTTATGAAAAATCAATGAATTTTTTTCCAACGTGACTTAGTTTCATCGAGTGTTTGGATTGTATGAGAATTTTCAGATTGTAATATTAATATTTTATACACATAAAAATATTTCTTGGCTTATACCTACCCTTCCAGCGTAGGCGCGCCCGCATTTTCAATATTAAATAAAATCATTGTCTATGGGGCTAGGGTTTTGGGAGACAAAACTTTTAAAAAGAAATCTTTAAGAATATTTTTCTCGATTTTCTATATCGCTCATGGTTATTGAGTTATTAACAAAAAGCCGCGACCCTTATTTTTGTTTATGTTTATTGTTAATAACAAATTAAAATTTTGATTTCCAGAAAATAATCTTTCTCAACATTTTATTTCGCTTCGAATGAGCTATTGCTCATATTTTTGCCACAATTCTAAAAATTATTCGCAGGAAACTCACTTCTCAACTAGACTACTCGTGGCTCTCTTCGCTAAAAAATCGGCCAAAAGTTATCTATTCAAAATATATTTTTATACATATTTTATATAAATATTTATAACTTTTTTTTATGTACTTTAATATATTTCGTTATACATTTTTTTTATATTTAAACATACATTCTTTTTATAATTTTGACTAGTAATGATTATCATTCTACAATTAAAACTATTATTTTATCTCTGTGTGGAAATATTATCTTACCTTAAACGTCAATAATTCTCAGAATCAGTCTCCTATCTCTTGAGGTTTTGGAATTACCTAAGTATTTTATTGAATTATCCACAACACTGCGATCGTCATAAATTAATAATTCACACAAAACTAACACAAACCTGTTTCATAAATGGCTCACATCGTGTTTACACATAGAACGATTAAAACTTACAAAATAAAATATTAATCAATTTCTTATTGGTTGGTACCTAACAGAACGTTATTCTAGTTTGATCGGATTGTTTGTTAAGATACTCGATGACAACATCAGGGAATCTCCGGTAAATTTTTCAGTGTTACCAACTTCGATCAAGGCGGAGAAGGCCTTTGACTCTGTCGGAACCTGGGCTGTTCTGGAATCCCTACAGCGGATTCGATCGTAGCTTTCCCTGGACGAACTCTCTTCTTTGGCGGCATCTGATGAATAAACAAAACCAATTTAGGAGACTAGGGTACAGGACTAATGAATCGGACAGCCCCTGACGCTTTGAACCGGACGTCCGTTTCAACGCGTCGGTACTTGTCCGATTCATTGCAATACTAACCTTCAAAACATAACTAATTAAATTGCAAATAATAAGTATTAATAAGATTACAACTTACCGTTTCGAGTTATTTTGAGAATATGTTACAACAAAAATACAATCGTCACAATTTTAACTCACTTTATTATAAAATTTTAAGCCAGTTTGTAATTATACTATTTTTTTTACAAGAAAAATATTCTGAACGCACGAAAAAGTAAACAGAAGTGATTACTGGCGGTCACTGTCATTATTGTGGGTTTAGGTCATCAGTGCTGCCAAGAACCAAATGACATGCAAATTTTCGTTCAAGAATATTAAGATATCTAGTAGTGTCCGTTTCATTGCGTATGATGCCTCTGTTTTGTTTTTTGTTAAAAAGTAATATGAGGTTTTTCGATTTTCAAAATTACGCATTTCAAATAAATAGCCGTCTGTAGCCGGTTTCAAATCGTAGCGCGGACTTTGTCAGCCCTTAACTTATTAGGTATACCGTATTGAAAAGTAAACACCAACATACTTTTAAAATTTATTGATTAGAGACATTCACACATCAACATTAAGTTTCAATAATTGGATTAACATATTACCTATTATAATTATCATACAAATTCCACATTGCATAATGAGCAAATAAGTTAATTTCCTTGAATATAAATTCAGTCAATTTCGGGTTACCATTTATAGCTATTATATTATAATATAAAGTCTTAAAATAAAACATACAGACTACTGGAAAAAGCTATAATAAAGGTTTCACAAATTGATATGAAGGCACACTTATCATGATATTCATTCTGTAATTACCAAAATGCATTAATTATTGTGTAAGGTACATGAAATGGTAACCCCAATTAAAATTACAATATCAGTTCTGAATGGAATTGAGTAGACACGGTTTGTCGTGTACATAATACGAATATGTTAGGACATCACTAGCATTTGCGTATGCCGTCGCTCTGATCAACTGCGGCCACTTGACGATCGACATGTATGAGATCGTTGGACAGTTAACGTAAGAATTGAGCACGTACATTACACAATTTCAGACAGTCTAGTTGCACTTGATATGGAATGTCTCACTCACATTTACTGTTTATATACTGGAGTATTTCTCCCAATCGTGCAGTGTGTCACATTAAATTTCATAAAAATGTATAAAATTACAAAAATGACCTTGAAATCATATGATTATTGGACACAGATTTAATGTATAAAATGACCATAATGTTGTATAGTAATATCAAACCTTAGAGTCATCTAATCGTATTGTAGGTATGAATGAGGTGGAAAACAATACACTAATGGCAGCAGATAATAACCATGCCACCTTCACTAACTCGTTACACATTCTACAATTCTAAATAGTATAATATAATCATGTCTGTATAAGTTCATAAATTGTATAGAATAATCACAAACTTGGCCACTGAATATCAATTTCGAATAATCAATAAATCCATCCTCATCCATTAAATTTAGATTCAACAATCACACACTACGAAGAATGCCTAAACGTTTATTCTTACTGCAATATCTCACTTGACGGCAGCAACTTGCCAACCACATTTTAGATTTTATGAATTTGCATTACAGAGAGCTGCTGACACACTAAATTTATACAACTTAATATAAAACTACGAGTAAAACATAGTGAATATAAAAAATACACTAATGAGATAATAAAGAAATTCATATTCCCTCATACTTAACAATTTACACAGTAATTCCAAACTTCAATTCGACAATAACAGAGGAGCCAGGTATGTTTATAGAAGTAAATGAAAACTGTATTCATATATACATAATACAATGCTTTAAATTATATTTATTACATATGACGATATCTTATCATCATCGACGGGTTCTACGTCTCGTATAATATTCAATGAGAGTTAATTAAATCCAATATGCAATTACTTCTTAAATACCATGCAAATGCATACAAATTTTCAATTATTTAAAATACTAATCGGATGGGATGTAACTTGTATCCTTCAATAGACATTACATTTTCTATAAACATCGAATATTCCCGTGAAAAATGCCTAAAGACATTTTAACTTCAGATAGCCATCCATATAAAATGTATGGTGTATATTATTTCAAAGCGAGAATGTATAATAAACCACTAACCACAATGATTGCTTTTGTATTTAAAAGGTTATTTAATAAATACATTTCAAATTATTAATAACTACAGAACTCGAGTTCGAACTAAACAAGAATTTTAGAATATTATAATGATGTAAGGCGTAAACAAAGTGATCCGCTGACGCATTAATATGTGAACGTATTACACACACATGTTTTTACAATTATCAAATTATCACAATTTAATAATCTGTTATTGAAAAATGATAGCGCCTTGGGAAAGCTAATGTAGGAGCGAGCGACACGCGACAACGTCAAACTAATACCCCTGTAATAATGGCACCAACTTATCGCACCGTATACTGTCTATATAACTTTGTTAATGTAATATAATTATAAAACTCGACTCTAGCGAATAAAATGTATAAAATCTTAATTTTATAGAAGCAAAGCACGCTAAACTTATAGTATAATCATTCTATATGAACGTCACATTTGAAACTGAAAACCACATTATTGACAATGCAAATTATTGATCGAACTTAGTTCGACAATACACCACAGTACTAAATCGAAATAAATTAAAGGCTCATTTTAGACACAGTCTCGTGTCGTGGACGATGAGTTGTGGTCGTATGTGGTGCGTTGCTTAGTTGGCCACCGCCACGTCGCTCGTCGTCTCCTGCAACTGCATCAAAACACCAACTTCAAGCATTCTCTTTATACCAACATCTCATAGGTTATACAATTAAAATAACTATAATGAGCATACCGTTTCTGTTTTGAGTTCTGGCACTTCTGGGACCTCGGGTATCAAGTCAGCCAATTTGTCACTTACTGGGAGAAGATCCTGTAAAAACATCATCTCAATCAGTACAAGAACTAAACTAACTAAGTAACTTTAATAAAATGTACCATATTTTATATCTAGCGTTTATAGTTAAATATCAATATTTAATTAAGTAATACAAAACGCATCTAGCGTTTTTACATTGTCTTCATTTGAGAGGAAATAGCTTAAATTATAAATTTATTACCCATTTAAGAAAAATTAAATAGATATATCGACAAGCTATTGGACTAAACCATCGAAGCATTGACAAATTACTCAGTACCAAAAATAAACAATCAAATTAATATTGACGGCAGAATTCTCACAAAGTAATAACGAGCACCAATTAACAGCCAAACTATTTTGGCGATATGTTCAATAGCGACGATGTGCACAATTGCATTCGAATTATATTCGAATGTATTACTATACTATACATATTACGTTCGATACAACACTATGATGTAAGTACATGCGCTGCGTCCTTGACAATACAAAGTAGGTATCGCGCTGGGAAAAGTTGAACAGTTGTTCGCATACTGTTGTGTGCAAATATAATTCCAAGACAATTATGCGCATCCCTAATGTCCATCGTCATCGTTTTCAGCACCACCTGTAAACCATCTGACTGTATTTTTTGAGCGACCTCTATATCAGTTCCTCTAGCTCTATCACTTGCGTGTCCTAATAACATACCAGTTATTATAAAAATAAAGATAAATTTAAATAGATTAGCTTGTTACAAAACTTACAAAATAACCATTACTTTACTCAAATTACATTAGTAATTTAATTAGCGATGCCTTAATTATTGTAGTAGGTAATCAAATCATTTAATTGAATATCTATAGCATACACTATTCTTCAAAATCATTTAAGCAATTAACTGCCAAACAAGGAAAGTGCGGCAGCAGATAACAAATAAAAAAATTAAAACCATGGACTTCAGCAATGCTAAGGCTTGCGTTTCACTTGGCGTTTTATTTCAAGTTTTGAAGGCACTAATGTAAGCTGTCGGCAGGCTATGCCACGTCTAATAATAGTGATATACTATTATTAAAATAATATTGATATACTATTATTAAAATAATATTGATATACTATTATTAAAATAATATTGATATACTATTATTAAAATAATATTATCTACCATCTGATTTTATCTCGCGAAGATCTACTCGTCCGATAAAATTTTATTAACGTATAATAATCATTTATGCCAACTCCACTTTCAATTCAACTATGAATAGCTTCCGAGGTTTTGTGACTTATTCTTACTTCGACTATTTTACAAATGAAGTTTTAGTTGTAAACAAAACACTTAAGTTTATACCTTTTCTAATGCATCATTCATTTATGGTAGATAAATAGTATAACTACTACTACACAATAACTGTTCTGGCTATTAGCTGTAAGATAATTATGATTATCCCGGGTAGGTTATTATTGTGTGTCGACTGCTTTAAAATAAGTTGACAAAATTTGCCACGTGGCTCATAATCACATTAATCAGATCATCGCTCAATCGTTTTTTTGAAAGCTAATACATTCGATGACTCAAAACACTTTAAATAAATATAATATAATTATTAATGAAATGAAATGCAAATTATTCTTAATATAAAAGAAATTTCGATCTATTTTTGTTCCTCCAAATATTTAAAATGCCTATAATTGTAATTAACACTATTTATGTTCAAAGCTATGGTCGTCGAGATACGTAATTTAGCTAATAATACATGTTTTACATGTTTATTTCTAGATAATTGCGCCCTATTGAGAATTTCTTTTGAGGTCATAATATCCTTATTATAAATTTTGTCCGTCACTCTTCAAGTGAATTAGGATTACTAGTTTTATATTAAATTATGTTTCTCCTTTGTGTCCTTTTTTGTTGTGATGTAATGTAATGGTATGCAGTCGAGTTCATAGCCAAAAAGATGAAATGAATATAAATCCAACAAAATGCAATGTAGATTACGTAACATCTGATTGGTCTATGTACACATATTTTAATAAAGCTAATTTACAAATAGGTATAATTAAGTATCAATTTTAGAATGTGTTAGCACCAAAGCGTAATTTAAATAAACATGCTGGTGTATTAAAGTTATATCTATGTTTAAATCTCAAGCTAAGGAATGGGAAAGGACAGGAACGCAGCCGCCGGCTGTATTCAATGGTTTTACTGTATCGAATCGATCACACTTATGATTCTTCTGGTTATTGACGGTCCACGCATGCTGGTAAAGAAATGCACATGAATCTAAATACGAGAACTGTTAACGGGGTCAAACGCTTCTGAAATTACAGTACTAATCCACTACAAGAGCAAGATGTTCCGGACGGTATTCACCTGTGGCGTGGCGCGCTCGGGCTCGGGCTCGCGCTCGGCGCGCGGCGGGGCCAGCGCCGGCGCCGCGCAGGGCTCGGCCGTGGCCGCCGCCGGCTCGGCCGCGGCCGCCGCCGGCGCGGGCGGCGAGACCGTCCTGTCGGCTTCCACGATAATCTCCTTAGCATTGGTCGGATGTATTATTTCAACCGTTTCGTTTGTTGGCGCGATCACCTTATCTTCCTCGACGTTACCGTTGCACTCGATGGTCTCGATTAAATTTTCCAGAGAGTCCTTTGACTTATTTTTAATATTTTGTTCCAGATTTTCGTTATCGTTTTTCAATGCCGCTTCTTTAGGCAATGTCTCATTAGAATCAGATATGTGGTTGATAGTATTCGTTTCGTGAATCGTTTTAGATATAATTTCGTTTTTTTCTGTGATCGAATCCGCAATAATATCAACAGTCTCTTCACATATCGGAGGTGGAGAGACCGGCAAGTCTTCTACATTACTTAGCCCATCGGTATTAATTACGGCATCTTCCACAGGAGGTGCGGGCATTTCTAATATTTCTTCCTTTTCAGTTTTCTGTTCAACTGGATTATCAACTACTTCCACGGAGGCAGCAGGCAGCTCAGGTACATTTTCTTTTTCTACCTCCTTTTCAATTACTAATCCTAATGGGGGGTTAGTCAATACCAGCTCGTCATTTACTGGCGACTCCAAATCATTTTGAGTATATTTTCCCCCTTCTAATTGGAGTGGAGGAGCAGGCATTTCAAGCTCGATATTTGCGGATGACACTGTTTCCTTATCGGTTAATAGTGATGCCACTATTTCAGGTGGAGGTAATGGCATTTCTGAGGCGACATTTTCTGACGATACTACTTCATATAGGATTTCTGGTTTTTCTACTAATGGGGATGCGGGCGCAGGTATATCCAATTCGTAATTTTTCGATATTATAGTTTTGCTTTCAGTTATAAAATTTTCTACTACAATAGGTTCATGATCTACAGGAACAGCGTTATCAACAGTTTCTTTAATGTCACTTTCTACTATTGGCGCCGAAACTTCCTCACTAATATCTTTTACGGGAGCGGTAAGCTCATTACTAACAGTAATAGACACTGTTACATCATTTTTGGGCTCAGGGAGAATTATATCAAGTTTATCTTTTGCAATTGGGTCAGAGGGTGGTGGTGGCGGAATTGCGTTATCAGCAGTGTTAGCTAGCGAAGCGTCTGTCAATTCTGGTGCCATAGTGGTGGCGGCAAAGGATGCCACAGAAGAAGGAGGGGGATTCGCAGGGAGTGGTGGAGGCGTGGAATCTATCAAAGGCATTTGTTCAACACAAACCTCTTTTTTGACGGAAATTTCAGGTACAATTTCTGTCGTTTCAGCGGCGGGTTCTTCTTTGCTGTCCGCGTTTTTCTCATTTTCAGTTGTTTCCTTGGCAGGTTCATCGAGGGATAGCCCATTTATAGGTAACTGCTCAGGTTCTGTCTCAACTTTCGGTTCCGGTCTTTCGCTATCGGGACTCGGTGCAGCTGGTTCCTCAACGACGGGTGTCTCTACTTTAGGCGATTCAGGGGTAGAGCTTCCGTTAGTAATCGGTTCGGTAACTGGCGTTTCTGGGGTTTTATCTTCTTTTACTTCGCTTGGAGTCTTAGCTTCTTCAGCCGTTTCAGTGACTGCAGGAACCTCGGGTGCAACTTCGGCCGCCTAAAAGAAGAAAACGCAATTTAGAAACGTATAATCTAACTTACGTCGGTAAGATGGATGGATGGATGTGTCTATTCTCTAATTACAATATTGTGAGCAGTATCATCGGCCATGGCGAGTACAACTACGATGTTAAATCCGACAAATCTGAATAGAGACTGAAGGGAGATTAACATGCGCAATATAATATATAGTGCCGTTTTTTTGTTACGGAAGATTGGCACGCATTTTTAGATAAATAGTTACCCTTCAGTGCTCATGATCAAAGACATATTAGATTGCATTAACACTAGGGCTGCCCCATAAAGCATAGCACTGGTATTCAAATAAAAATGATTAAAATATGTACAATTTTACCCTACCCTACCCTATAAATATAGCTACTCAAACAACACAAATTTGTACTATACATATTTACGGAATGAGTAAAAGTAAGAGAAAAGTATGTGTATATATCTTACTTTAATCAATAGTGATAATTTAAATTGAAGTCTTCGGAGTTAAAATATGAAATAATCAATGACCATGATCTTATGTAATTTCTATTAATCGTAGGATACAAAGGCATGTATTTTTAGTCCATGACCAAATACAATGATATCGTTTAAGGAGCAAACAAAACAAGAAAAGTCTGCTTTAAGTATGGTAAGCTTTTTAATATTAGTATGTAGTCAGATAGAGAAGTACTTAAAATATATTTGAGTTTTAAATAGATTACACGCGTGAAAGGACAACTCTCCCAATAGAAGTAAGCGCAAGGGACATTACAATCATTCAAACTAATGAGACAAAGGACACCCACACTCGAAACAACTATGTGGATCACAGTCTTTTGTTCAATGCGAGTTGATACCCACGACACTGCGTACTGGCAGTAGCGACGTGACTACTTATATCACTGCACTATACGTGCAGGTTAACGGTGATTTTGGGATACGACCTTCCCTTTTCAACTTGCAATATATTTATCATTGATGTTAATAAATATAAAAAACTGTTAGCTTAGTCAATATTTGACATTCAAATATATTGATAATTATAACAGATATGTATTTAATATTCTAAGAACATTCAACCGCAGGGCTGTGGCAAATAATAAAACGATACTAGTCCGCAAGGCCGTCTTTGTTTACTGATGTAGAAAGATACACCTGAGTGGTGCACTAATAGATTTATTCATTAGATAGATTCGTCATTTGGCAGTCCTCTGGTTTTATCCTAAATGCAAGTGACGCTTTTAAGTGGCTTTTATATTAATTACATTAATAATTATGTAACTGTGATTAGCGTGTCTAGAAACATTTATTGTAACAGTTTCTTTTTTCTATTAATCTTATATTTGACCCCGTGCACTGAAACAAAATTGGTCTTAATCGTAAGGCATGTTTTTGTGAGTGATATAAACCGTTGCTGTTGCCGTTGAGTATAATGTGACTCCACTGTTAATTTTCTTGTAAAATAAAAGTAAACGTTAATTAATGTAAACCTATAACAAACATATATTGGTACCATTTTTTTTTGTATTTGCAATTTATTAGTGGCTGTAGGTACAGGGTTTGTTTTAAGATATCATTAAACAGATTATACATTGCTATTACCTTAATTGTAAATTTTTGATAAATAAGAATAACTATTGGAGGGTGCCCTACGCACGGTGAAATATTAACTTAAACCTGAGATTTCGCTCAAGTACTTTCGTCGAGTAAAAGATGTGCGATCTTTTACCCTAAACAAGCTTGTATGTTTCTGCGAGAGGAGACAGTGTAGTCAGCCAATGGCCGGTGTGATCTTTGCCCCTTGGCTGATAACGCAGGGACTTTTTATTTGTAAGGTAAGCTACATGCAAATGACTTACCCGGTGTTGCAGACGCCTAAGTTCGGTTCAAAGACCTCTTAGCACTTGGCACAAAGTATGTTAGCCATCTTGGCAATAGCAAAAAGAAGATATAATGTTTCTCATATACATCGATTATACGAGAAACATGACAATACTGGAAAAAGACGAGCCAATGTTTGTAGCGGTAAATGAGAATTTGGGCCGCATTTCTGATTGCTGTATATTCCTTTCTCTCAAGCCTGTAACCAATGACTAATCAGTATCAGCTGATTCAGTAATGTTAAATGCAAGCTGCTTATGACGTGGTAAGCAGACGTGATACCGATGAATGCGAATTTCAATAAACTTTTATAATAATCTGTCTAATATTTCGTATTGCAAATAGATTATCATCTACAGTTAAAGGTAAAATATTTGTAAAGTACGTGTCTTGTCGAACGTGTTGCATATAATGAATGTAAACCGAATGCGATTATCTATATTAATACACGTTTATTAAGCACAAGGCGTTTGTTATTATGATTTAATTGTAAAGCGATTGTTAGGAGCGCGGGGTGCAATGACCCGAGACCGCGAATGCTTTGAACGTTCATACACCTACTTATTATTAAGTACCACAAAATCCATAGCTTCGTTATGCGAGTACATTGTTTTCACATATTGACATCGTACATCGAGTAGGATATGAATACAACATCAAATATGTTTGGATATAAAATAGAATGTTAACAGCTGCTAACAACGCAGTTCTAGCCATATAGTGATATAAAAACACGATCGTCATCCGTAACGAACGGAACATGAACAATGGTTTCCACTTCACTTAGGCATCGCGCGGAGCCCGGGAAGCTAACGGTTCACATTCAAACAGGATTGACTGTATGATTACCATTATAAATAATCACAGGTCACTCTCAACTACATTTTAAACAGTGTCCGTGTTAACTGTTGGCTCATTATTAACCTGCCATGGGTTACATACTTTTTTACACACAACAAACACTTTATTATACACCTTATATTAAATGTTTTATTCATTACATCCTTGTAATAATTAGTCTTAAGTGATACATAACAAAAGGTGAGTATTTAAAGGTAAAACATTGAATGATTCAATACATTTCCATTATCCAGTAAGGTTCTACCTTACCATTCTACTTAAGTAACAGTTCTATAATACTCCATTTAGTTAGGTATTTAACTAAAGGTAAACAATCTTGATGTGACTTTTTACATTAAAACATATTAAACAAATAAACTACTTCTTAAACTAACGGTTCAATTGATTTAGTAATCGTTATTGTTGTATTTACATTGATCTTTAGCAGCATTTTATTTTTAAACTGAGTTTTTAGATAAAAAGATAAAAAAGACACATCAAGATTGTTTACCTCAAATGGAGTATAGATTGATATTGAAAATTCATTGAAATTAAACTACTAAATACGGATTTTATCGCGTTATTTATTTGACACTATTACATAATTTTGAAAACTGTTACACTACTACTACCAATAAACTTTACTAAAATTAAGCTAATTGAATTATTATTAAAACTATTATTAATAATAACATCCAATTTACTATGGAATTAGAGGCAAATAATTCATTAGCTTTCTTAGATGTACTTGTCATCAGGAATCCTGATCATACTTTGAGCCACACTAAAGACCCATACAAATAGGTACTTAATCGGTGAATCTCACCACCATCCTAAACAGTTAGCTACCGTGGGAATGTCTTTGTTTCAGAGAGCCCATGGGATCTGTGACAAGAAACACCTGGACGCCGAGCTTCAACATGTCAAGCAAGTACTGTAAGACAACAAGCTCCAACAGCCGCGCCGCTGTCACAGATCCCGAGAAAAGCCAGCCACAGTCGAGCGCCAGCCTGCTATACTGCCTTATGTAAGGGGTGTCACTGACAAGATTGGCTACATCTTGAAGCGAGCTTCAATCAACACATACTTCAAGCCGCCAACGAAGATAAGTCATCAATTTTTACCATCCGTCAAGTGCCAACTACCTTTAAAAGATGCAGGGGTCTATAAAATAGATTGTGACTGCGGACTCTCATACATTGGTCAAACCAAGAGAAACATAGGCACCCCGCATAAAAGAACACATAGCTGATATAAAACACCAACGCTCGTTGAAGTCTGCTGTGTGTGAACATGTGCAACAGGGGACCAACCACTACCTGAGATTTGACAAACCACAGATTCTCGCTAAAGAACACAGATTCCTACCAAGGATGCTTCGCGAGGCTATTGAAATCAAAAAACATCCTAATTTTAAAAGAGAAGATCGTTGGAATGTACCACCAGCTTGGGATCCAGTAATAAAAATAGTCAAACCCAAGAAGAAGCAAACCACAGCTAGACTTCATGATACTTTGAGCTCATTCTGCGTAAATATAAACACCAATGATTAAATTATGTTCGGGTACTCTGAAATAACTACACTGGAACATTGAGACAACTACCATCTTAGTCTCCCCGTGACCATGGCTGCTGAAAAGCAACCGAAACGTCGGGGAAAGTGTAAAATTAAATTAAATCTAAATAGTTTTAATAATAATTCAATTAGCTTAAAAATTAGTAACGTTTAATAGTAGTAGTAGTGTAACAGTTTTCAAAATTATGTAATAAAGTGTCAAATAAATAACGCGATAAAATCCGTATATAGTAGTTTAATTTCATTGAATAATATTTGCGTAAACAGAAGACAATATAATGATATTGAAAAGTTAAACTTTATTATTATTAAACTGTCCTACTGCTGGGCACGGGCCTCTTCTCACTGTGAGAAGGGTTAGGCCATAGTCCACCACGCTGGCCTAGTGCAGGTTGGCAGACTTCACATATCTTCGAGAACATTATGGAGAACTCTCAGACATGCAGGTTTCCTCACGATGTTTTCCTTCACCGTTAAAGCAAGCGATTATCAACTATTTAATACGCATATAACTTCGAAAAGTCAGAAATGCGCGCCTTGGGATCGAATTCGAGACCTCTGCGTGGCAGTCTAACGGTCTCCCACTAGGCTATATATACATTAAAGGCTAATTAATACTCGAAGCTTGCCGTTCGTTTCCTAGTACACAAATACATAAAAAAAAAAAAAAATCATTGGAGGCAAATTCAATACCCTCTTCGTTTTACCAACCGCTTCAATTTACCGCTTGAATGTAGTAAAAGATAACATTTGCAACTAGTTTATAGCGTATTTTTCAACTTCTACTTGTATAAGTTAACCAATGTCTAGTAGGTATATAAACAATAAGACTATGTATTTTACATGCGTCACGGTTATGTTACATTAAGAATACTCGAAGGCCACAATTTGTAATGTTACAATAATACAAGTCCCTAAGATTTAGCACACGATAGATGGTCATGTGCAGAGGTATTCGAATGTCGTGAAGTGACGGATGTTCGGGGGCACAAGTCACGGCTGTTGTGCAGCTCAGTGGCGGTTTATCCGACATGTAACGGTAAAGTATGCGACAGTGGAAGTGACTCACTAAAAGCCACACAATACCATGGATGTCTGGCTATGGTAATGATTTTCCGCTCTAATACATTGCCAGTGCCGATGTTTGGTTCTGTAATTTAAAAATACTTTGAAATGTACTAAATTAGATCCATCCGCATAAAATGTGGGGTACAATTTTAATGAATGAATCAAGGTATACATTTGTATTTTATTGCTTTGCCCGATATGCCGTCTACTTTACAATTTAAATAAACTTTGGTCAAGGCAAACAAAACAGCTCTGGTACGTCGTGTTCGGTATTTAAGTACTAACGAAATATAGTGTCAAATGCCTAAGAGATCGCAGAACAGTATTAGGCATCGTGTGACCGACGGACGGGAGTAATTTGCATGGACAATAAATAACTGAGGAGATAGCATCGCGCACGAGATACGTAGCTGTATAGTGTCGTATACAACTAGTCATACTCATCATACGTGGTTGCTATCAGAGGTTGAACGCCCTGTCTTGGCACCGATTGTTAATAGTTCCAAGTTACGAGCACAATGCGAATAATACTTTGAACACTTACAATAAGAGTACGTCACATCCAAGTTTTGCCTTTAGAAATAACCATATGTACCATGGTGTGATTTTAATTGGATCGCGATAAACTGCCTGATGTCAGGTTTGCAATTCGATTATACAATATATTATTGTATAGATTGTCTATAAGCAGCTACCAACACTTTTTGTAAATAAAGCTCCTAGCTACTAAATAATGGCCAGGTATACGAAATAACTATTATAATTATTAATTAATAACATAACTAAGTTATTATGGGTAAAGCAACTTCACATTTATAATGAGACTTTTTTGGATTAGTAGGCAAGCTCAATCAATATATTTGAATTTCGTATCTGTTAACTGAAACTTGAACGACATAATTGGTTTGGAGTCGTTCACTTTAAATGATCAACTTGTGGCACGGCGATAACTTAAGGAACGTTGTAACAAGACATCTATATCTACACAATGACTAGTCTTCACGAAATTTTTTACACAATAGCATGTCAATAGAGGAAACTGAGCCCTCTTTGTTATGTCAATGCACTATTGAACCGTCGTATTATGAAAATACAACGGATGGAGCGCCGTGGACGAGTCGCTGCGCCGTCACCGACGTCATACAATAAACATGCAATCTGAGCTCTATATGTTCATCGTGTTTCCTTTACCAGTAGTCAGTTTTGATACCTACACGCATGCACCCAGAGTACGACGTATTGTTCATGCGCGGTAGCATCACGTAACGTATTCAATGGACGAAACACAAACAACACTCATGGAAATCGCCACTAACATACTCTAACTAATAATGGAATGGAAATTGCTATATTTAAATGCGTGCATTTTGTTAGGATAATAACCGAAACATGGAACTGACAATATGTAGAGCATAATAGTCACGGCTTCCTAAAACAACAGTTTATAGTTTGTAGTGGATTGCTTTATAGCGATTTGTTGGAGCAACCAAAAACATCGCCTAATTTAAATTTATGACGTCAAATGAGCTTGAGATCGATTAATAAATTTAACTTTCTTTTATTTTTGGTTAATCTATAAAAAAAATCACTTGGACATGTATAGTATTTATTACAAGCGCACAAACAGCGAGGTTGTAGAAGGAAAAGCGGTTTGCCGACCTCCTACGTATCAGTCTCGCAACCCGTCCGGGCTCCGGACCTACCCGCCCACGAGTAGCGTCGCAAAACCTGCCAAGGACTGCTAATTTTATTTTGCACTCCACAAAACTTGTTTCCTAATGCCTCCCATCCTTGCGTCATCGCTTCGGCGATGCCATTTTATAAGACCATAATGCACCTTATCCGACTACCACAATGATAAGCCAAAGCTTCGTATTATCTTGAATTGGTTTTTCATAAAGAATCACACGTACTTATTCTATGGCACAAGTATTCGTTGGACCGTAACGAATTAACACGCCATATATACTTGTATAAAAAACAATAATTATTAAAGACATCTGTTCGACAACATACCGAAGCACTCACTTCCATAAGCATAATTTAAGTATGTTTTTTATTCAGTGTACATTTGGTTCTACAAGCTAGCAATAGCTACATTGCAATATTACCGAAATAACCTAAATCAATGATTTAACTTGACTATTGACTACCATGAATGTAGACATTAGACTATAAGTTATACTCACCTGAAAAATAAGTGTAGAAATTAACAAAAAACTAAAGTATGTATATGTATTACTTTATAATTGTTATACGACTAGTTATTACTAATTTGTCTATATGGCGCAACAAATATTTAAGATCTATCTTATTACTTAATGATTTTAGGTAGGTATCTATCTATCTCTACTACTATCTACGAAGAATATTTAGAAATTTTAAATTAAATAAGAATCTGGTCTGAACATAATTGTAATAATTTGAATTTGGGCCTTTAGTAGATATTATTTTAACGCGAGTAGACTCGCAGTCTGCTAAAAAAGAAAAAGGCTACGTAAAAGTAATCGATGTTCACGTACGCGGCTACGGTGGACAATGGTCTCAGACAACAGTAGTGATATTTTTTTAGGTCTTTCTCCTTATATATCTATACTCCATGTCCGTATGACAATGTTCTGATGTTTTCGTACGCGGCGGACGACGGCACGGTGGTGGTGACCTTCTATTTTTTATGTATTCCTCGCCTTCCTGCCGCGCGTTCAACCTGACGGTATCTACATTCGTATTTGCATATGGCTAATACTTAATTTATGAATATCTAAGATTAATGTATTCGAGTAATAATGAATGTGTCGAATATTTCTATAAGCTTCTTATTCAGAACTTTCAATCGAAAATCGTACGTCGCTAGTTCCTAGTTCTTTAGATAAGCACCATTTATATGAACTTTTCGGCATCAACGTGAATATAATACATACTAGATAATATATAGTCTGTGTGTGTAACAAAAGCACGAATACGTAAAAATAGTAGTACACAGCACGGTACAATTAAGTAATAGTATGAGCGTATTGTTTTTGTACATATCGAAGTTTCGTTGTGGGAGGTTGAATGCTAATGACCGCACATCAACGCTCTGTGACAAACACATTATATGGATAGTATCGCGATCGCGTACCGTGCCATGTTCATTTCCCATCATACTTGACATGTAACCTATTTAATGGAATGTTAACTATTCTTTTATTAAACAATGTGGACATAATACATACAAGCTCCGACAAGTGGAATACTTATTCAGTAGCTATTAATAGAAGGATCTGTAGAACTACACAATATTTGGTAGTGTGTCATTAATCGGTTACAGTTCAGTTCATAACAGAATTAGAGGCGTCACACTTTGGACCGTCAATGAATTTAAGTATCACTAATAGGACGATATCGTCGACGACAATGGCGGCTCACGTTTGGTTAGCACGGATATAGCACCACTTTGAATTATAATGCGCATTGTTCCTCGCGCTGCGCCGGTTTGGGTGCAATGCACTACGTCGCAATACTTACTTGTCATAGAAATCGTTGGTTTCTAGCAGCTCTGACCGCAAGGTCGCATCGCACACCATTTATTGCAATAGCACCAATTAAAATAATTGAATTTGCAACTAACTAGATTTACTAAATTAAGGTTCATTATCAGCAAATCTTGTAGGTATCTGTTATTCATTAAAGTGACGTTTAAATAACAACTTACCGGTAATGATTTAGTATTTGCGGCAACGCTTATAGTAGAAACCGATAAAAAATATTATTCTTGACTATCCCCAGAGTACATGTCTGCGTTAAAGTTAAGATCTGTACTAAAAGACGTGGAGTCGAGCGCCCTCGTACCAGTTTCGGCTACACGTGTGCACGATTTCACATATCCTCAAGTTTTCACACAACGGAGGCCAATGACTTATTATGTTCTTAAAATAATTGTACATAGTGTGCTCATGGTTAAATTATAAAACTATGAGAACAAAGCACACTAAGCTACATGAAAGTAGGCCACATTATTCGGTGATAGATGATTTCGCGATTGCGTCGAAGAATTCGGCGGCTATTCAGCGTTATTGTATTCTCTGACAACTCCGATGGAATACGAATGAATCTCAGATATGGAATACTATGAAATTAGAAAGTTATTGCTTCACAACTACTACGTTTAGATATTCTATGGCTGCAGTATCGGTGTTAATAAACTATTTAATTTGCTAGTTAATGAATTACTGTGACCATATTTTATCTAAAAAATAATAATCTCAATACAAAGTGAGCTGTAACACTTACCTCCTCGGGTACCTTCTCTGGTTCGCCGTTCGTTTTGGGTTCTTCGTCTTTTTGTTTTTTCTCTTGTTTGGGTTTGTCTTTTCTGCTGAAACTGATCGATCTGAGCGACCATTTCTTCTTGACCTGTCCATGACATGCTTGTGTTAATAACATGAATAATAAATCGGCACACTCATGCAGTACTCAAAACGCGTTAGATGTTGTTAACTATACTAAACAAGTCCTCAATACTTAATAGAACGCACCTTTTCCTTCTTGGGTTTCTTGCCGTCTTCGGGAGTAGCAGCAGTCTCTCCGTTCTCTACCTTCTGCTCACCATCTCCGTTTGTTAGAAGAGCAGCTTCCTTTTCCTCCTCCTGCTGTTTTGTTTCTTTTTCTGTGGTAGCATCTTTTTCGTTTTCTGGGGTACCGCTGTCGATATCCTTTTTTATCTCCTCCTATAATAAATAATTTATCCATAAAACTACTAATATTATTTCTGGTAATCATAATGTGTCATTTAAATATTAAAATCTAAAGTAATACTAGTGAACCTACTCTCCATTTTATTGTGTTCGCTAAACATATAATTGGCATACTGTAAACGTGTTTTCCCCGCACGGGGTGGTTGCATTTTCCAGTCACGTTGACGCCAGTCTTTGCATGCAGTGTAAAAAATCGATGGCAGCTAAGTCATTCCCGGCATATTATATTACTAATGACACAGGGTAGTTACGTGATATTAATTAAGTTTAGAACAAATATAGTTAGTGTTTGTATTAGCACTACAATAAGTTATGTTTAATTAGAGTTAGCATAAGCATTGTTTTATATAATGTGCAGTTAATTATAAATTTTCCTCAAACAATACATACATTACTAAAAATTATGTTAATTGTTAAATCGAGCAAACAATTATAATTATCACAGCGACAAACAATAACAAAAAGTATTATAAAATGTTGTATTTCCGTTTTAGTGGCACAAATAGGAAAATATTATTTTTCCCTGTTACCACGGAATTATAGAAAGATAAACATAATTAAAATGTAAACAAACAATATCAGATTATATCGTTTGTTTACATTTTAATTATGTTTTTCTTTCTATAATTTCGTGGTAACAGGGAAATATATTTATTTTTTATTTTTGCATGTTTGTGTGTACCTAGCTATTGACGATTTTAAATTAGAGGGTTACCTAATGTAATGGCTACATTTACCGCATATATTAAAGTTGGGAGCTAGGCACACTGTGCTAAGTTTGGGTTAAGCTACCACGACAGATTAGCGTGTGACTATGTGCAATGCAATTTAGAATAGTTACTTGAAACTTTATCTAGACAGGAAATAGTGGGAAGCAATCCGACAATACGTAATTCATTAGGAATTCCTGTTTACTGTTGCAATGTCTGCACTGATGTCTTAGTTGAAAATAAAGATATATATGATAATGAAAATAAAGTTATTCCACATAAATTTTTCTTTTGCTTAACTTGCCAATAGTGTAGCAAAGTGTGCAAATGAAAAGAGAAAAATTAAACCTTGCTTTATAATCTGATAATTACATATACGTTACAGTTTTAACAGATAATTATAGTATCGCAACCATGATACAGGCACATGAATCGAACGAGTATATCGGTAACTGTATTTGTTCGTCAATAAATGTAAACAGTATGACGCCGTATTTTAAGGACCGGTAAGTTGTTGCTCTTGAATACAAACGGTGTCTGTTGAATGGCGCATGTCTGTCAAAAAGTATGTATACATTACCGTCTCGTGTATGTGAGCATCGCCGTTGAGCTGTGGTTTCAACGCGTCGGCGTCGGCCAGTTGTTCCACACGACCCTCGCCGCCTGCGATGGACGCCGCCACCTCGCCGGCGCTCTCTGCCTCCTTGCCACTTATGTCAACCGAGCGCTTGCTCTGCTTAGCACCCATGTTGGCCTAATAAATACAATTTGATATATAAGTTTCATTGCCAAAAATTCACAACCTGAAACACTTATCTTTGGGATGATTCTATGATCATTTTAAATGTATATTACGAGCCATTGTTGTGTATAACTCCGCCGCCATAATAATAGTTTTATATTCTACAAAAATTCTAGCTACTCACTATTATCCACTTCCGTCCGTCCGTCTTACAATTTTAGAATAGCGTACGTGACTTAAATACTTAGTATCCGTAAACGCAAGTAATTGATAAAATAAAGATTGAAGAATATTGTTGCGGCTGTATTTTTATGAATTTGTAATACAAGAAGTGTGTGAAAATATAATATGTTCCATTGATTCAGCTGATTTAATTGTATGAGCGCAAGAATTATGTGAAAGATCTCGTTGCAAACACTTCAACGTTCAGCTGAAAATTAATAAATATAGCCTGTGTGAAGCCCAGTTAACTTACATGACTCATCTTTTGTTCAGCACTTTGTGATTATACGATGCAAAATTATTTTTTCAGTAAAACAAAGAGAACTTAGTCACGTACCTACTACTTATGGATGGGTAAGTACTTAACTGCAACTTAGTGAAAATATGTCTGATATGAAAGTAAAAAAGTTGAACGTGAAAATGTTCGTCAGATTAAAGATACTATGATTGAATATATAAAACAAAAATATGCTAATGGGTATTTATGTCACCTCAGATATAAATAAATAATTCAGGTATGAGGAGGAACTAAATTGGAATACAAAGCACGTCAGTGGGTCACGGTGCTGGGACACGCTCGAAATAAATGTTAACTGCCTCCCAAAATAGTATCTCTTAACGAAAGTGCAACGAGATGCATCGCTAGTGTTTTTAGTTACGCGATGTGGATTCACTCACACTCTTCATACGATTATATTATTAAATGAATACTAAATAGTGTTTTTTAAGAATGTTGTAACATATTTTCGAAATGAATAATAAAACAATTCTCCGTAATGAATATGATTCACTCAAACCTACCAACTATAAAAACAAGCTATGGTTTTTTAATTACACTATATACAAGAACATGACCGACAGACTCATTTAAATTTGCTGTAGGATTACAGTACAATTCACAATAAGTATGTACATATTTTACGCATAGTGACTATGACTATGCAAACGCACAATACTCACAGAACAGGAAACACACAACTATGACGAAGTTTAAAATGAAACTGAGAGTGGAACAGGCCGCGTATGGTTATTGTTCACATTGATCATTAGCAGTGAACCGAATTCCTAGCGCATCGTCGCCTTTATCGTTCATTATCCCACTCGTTACTCTCAATACAAATATAAATAGCAGTGACATTAGTCACGCAGGACTCGATTCTTATCTCTGCGCAAACATTCACTGCGAGACTATAATACCAATTGTAAAAGAAACCTTACATTAAGTAACATATATTATAGTTATCTGTGCACTTTTCAGATAGTTTAAAGTGATCGCTCTAAAAGTATTAACATCGTAGTATATTCATCCATGGAAGTACCTGAATAGAACAAGTAACTTTTATAATATATAGACGAACGATACCAAAATAAATATAACCAGCAATGGCTCCTACCAAATTATGTTTTATACATGTAGTGGCAATTACACATACTATAATATCCTTTGTCCTTGATTATACAGCGAACGTGGCGCAGAGAGCGTCCATCATGTCATGATGGGGAGTTATTTCAAATTGGTTCACGCGTCGAGGTTATTGACCCAGCGGATACTTCCCCCTCTCCCCTACATTAAGTTTTTTAGGCTTAACCAGTCAACCCGAACTTATTATTGTCGTCGCTGATACAATAGGAGGCACTTTTAAGTAGGGTTGGTTCAATTTCAAGTAAGAGCTGAAGTGTATCGGCGACCTTGACTCGGGTGCGTTCAAGGTCGACAGCTCTGCCACTAGGTACCAGTGTAAATAAAAATTCGTAAACGTGTCTGGCACTACGGTTGCACGCCCGGCAGTAGCACCGTAACACACAAAGTATATAAATGCTCACACCTCCGCTAAAATTTTACGCTAATCAGACAGAAATACAAAATTTAAAGTTAAACTGTTTAGATAGCATAGCCCTAATTCAAACCTTTTAGCTCCCAAACCTAAATTTGAATCAAGTGTAAGCAAAACCTAGTGCGTTTTGCTTACACTTAGACAACTTAGAACACAAACTTCATAAACATGTGCCCAAGTAGACGTTATCCGATGACAATAAATATACCTATTCCTAAAATATCCAACTAAGTTGTACGTATCACTGAATTTTGGATAAAACGACCAAACGAGTCTTCGCTATTGGCGCGTTCGAAAGCTAAGCAGGTTTTTAACTGTCGATCATGTGCATCCTGCCATGTGAAGCTTTTTATTATTTTAATAATATAGGCATCTGCTACTTCGTTACCATTTCAAAAATATCCTTATATAATCGTGTGAAATAATTCTTATACATGTCAAAAAGATTATAAGGTAGGTAGTGAACAATAGAATAGGTATTTTTGCAGGCTTAAGCATAAAAAACCTATAGTTACTACGTAAATTCAACAGAGCTCAGAATTCAATCACGTACAATGGATAATAAAAGTCCTTATATTTGTAACTTTCGTGGCAATTTAATATAAATATGTAACGATTTGAGAACTATGATAAGGTTTTGCTGCAGCAGTATACATATAATTATGTCACATACATGGGCCAATACAAAAACACATTCAAGGTAAAATTAGATAAATAGGATGAAGATCATTATAATACAATTATAACGAAGCAGTGCATACAATCCTGCATTACATACCCTCGCACACAACACGTGCTCGGTGAATGGAAAATCGATAGCAGCGGCCAGTTGCGGATTTAAACCACAAGTAATACTGCACCCCGTCATATGACCAACAGGAAAATATATTACGAGTCTATTCTAACTATTACTGTTATTGTATATTCTTAACATTAGTGATTCATTACAACAGTGGATAATTTGTAGTCTTTTATGGTTATCAATACAGTGACTAATGTATGTGAGTAGCGCTCGTTTGTATTTTATTGATTCTTACAAAACCAGTCGATCCGATTGACATAAAACTTTCACAACTGTAACACCTCTATTGCTATTGCTTAGTCTTCTGAGCGCTGATCGTTTTATCCATAGATACTTTTAGGTGTTGCTTACCCGAGGGACTAAAAAGCATCATCATAATTATTGCTCTATTTCTGTGACATTCGTGACTATTTCAGTCACTGCCATGTAACTAGTAATGTTTGTTTATTTAAACAAGTAAAAAATAAAAGAAATACAAATGATCCAAGGACTCTGCGGGTTCTGTGTCTATTAACAACTAGAATTTGTGGTTATTATGATACATGTTTTGCTTGTAATAAGAGGTTCAAACTCGGTACTTGCCGGTGATACAGCACAAGGAAATACATGCCTAATAATTTTTTTTTACATAAAATACAAAATATCCACTAAACTATACATAAACACAGCTAAAATGAGTTCTAAATAATGTTATTACTACATATATTATTGGGGGTGTTGTATAATATATGCCTACTTACAAACTGTAATTGCTAAATATGAATGGATTGGACTGGATGCGGAAAGCAGAAGACAAGAGATGTCCCGCAGTGACATGCTGCAATAGGCTGATCGAATGATATATACGTGCATTGATATATATGTATACATTTTCACACAATAACCGACCGCCAGATATATTAACCACATTATTGTCACCTATATATATGTAGGTTACGTTAGGAACATAAAGGTGTAATCATATATTAAGTTCGTAAATAGCATCGTAAGTTAGGTACTTCATTTATTCGATACCTATGTATATGTTCTTTTTATTATATTGTATAGAAAAATTAATATTCATATTGGTTTCTGGAGATACACAATTCTTAACAGTATTATTGTTGGAACACCATTATAGGAAACTTTACCGTAAAATATTTTTTTCGAGTTGCGAGTCGTTTATTCCAAAAATTTCATCTATCTAAAAAGATATAGGTAGTAGTGCCAACAAGTTTGTAAAATATTTATAAATTTTATATTGCTTACTTTAAGTTATGCGTTATGCTCAGTCCGCTATACAGTCTTTAAATTGGTTTAGTTTTTCTTACTAGCATTTATTATTTTTATTTTTTGGGTTTAGATATACCTGCCTACCTAATGTAGGATAGGGTTTGTCAGCTACAAGATACTACACGAAACATTAGATATCTCCAACGAATTCGTTAGGATTGCTATAAAACAAGAGCGTGTGGAACGCCGGAAGCAAAGCCTTTTGTATATAATTTATAAATGCTATTTTAAAATATTAATAAGTTTATTTTGATTAAAAAACATGTTAACTGCTGCTTCTATTTTTCCCTACACGGATGTGTATAATTTGTAGGTATACATACAATTCATAAATATTATCGTTGTTGGAAGACTGCGCAGTGCATACGCTTAGGTACGGTAGAGAGGTTAAGTCCCGGTCGGACAGTGCTTTTAAGTTCGGCAATTCCTAGTATCATTCCTGGTCTGTTAGGTTCGTACCTAATAGACGGCAATATGATCGCCGCTTATAATATGGGATCTAAAAACATAGTTGACGTAATGTGGGTGTAATACACAGCAGCCTGTCCTTGATAAAATAGAGGTGTGATAAATGTTAAATTGAACTATAATAGATCAACACTTAACTATTCTAATATGATGAAGTAACCGAAGAATGGTTGTAATTTATTTTATTGATCAATTGATCACGCTACGCTCACGATTGATTCCCCTTAAAGTCGTTTTGTCAATCAATTAGCCGTAGGGTCTCAAGGTTTGTATAACATAATTCTACATGTTGTGTTCTCACTACTTTTGTACCTTAGTCCATTTAGCAGCCATTGATAGCTAGCGTCTCTATACTCAGAAATTACACTGATTACTGTAATACAAGTATACAATAAATGTATGACAACGGTGGATTATCTCAAATAACAGAAAGATGAAACACACATTTTCTCAAGATCCACCCTCTAGACATATTAAGAGTTTAAGGGGGCCATAGGGAAGGTAGGAAGTCACAAAGCCTACCTAGTATAGTTAAGGGACTACAAGCTGTTACTGAGAATTCTCAGACAGAAAGTTCTAATAACACGTATCGCATTCCGCGCGTTGATCCCAAGATTTTTCAGTTACGAACCCGTTCGCCCTTTAAGGTGCTCCCCTAGTAGGTATTTGTTAGGTTTCTTCTTAAACCCACCCAAAAATAGAGCCCCGCCAAGCGAGGCTCCGTCTACTTAATGAAAGGGGCGAAAATCAAGGGGCGTACGGGCTCGTAGTCGATTTTTCGGTCGCCAATTAATGTCTCTGGATCGCTTAATCTTAATTTCGACAAGTACCTATTAAGATTTGAACTAGGATGGGATAAAATTAATATAAAACAATAATTGTATAAAATATACATATACTCTAATATGTATAAAAAATCAATGCGAGCTTAGGAGAGCTTACAATAGGCCACGTGCATATTCAGTACATTGGCAATTTAGCATTAGGGAGCGACTTCCATTTATGAATAGGCGAATGAAAGGACAATTTACAAATATACGACAGTTAATATTCAGTTTCATCTATCACGCTGAAGCAGAACTCCATAGTAGAGTCGTAATTAGTGATGCTGCAGTTGGAAGTGCTATCCATCAACATTTGGTTAATAATATGGACTCGTTTGAATATTCTATTATCGTAGCTATGATTAAAGACGATCCCCATATCTAATGTACATACTTAATACCTAATAATATCCGATACGAATATATTTGACGAAAATCATCCTAGAAGCTTTGGGTGGAAACACACAACTGTTATCTGTATACACACATCGACAGATAAGAGTTTGGAGGTCTTAAACTTAAATTTAATTCGAGTATGGAAAGCAACCTTTGCATACACACATATTATTCCCACGTCTATTATAACGAAGGGGTAAGCAGAGGTGTATTACATCCATATTTCGCCAGTTTCGGTTGTGGGTTCTGCGTAATAAATACATACTTTCCGGTTTATACCTTTGTTAAAATACTACGGCTAAACGGCTGCTTACTTTTACTGATGTAAGTAGCTTTACAATTGCACCAGACAGGTACATGACGTACCTCGATTTAACATATTGATAAAATACGTTTTAGTTAATAAACTAACATGTAAAAAACTGAAAGATCCTGTATCCGCTAATGTAGGTAAGAGAATATTTTTTGAGTAGGTGTATCCATGGACTAGATTAATTATTATACAAAAAGATATGGGTGTATAATTTCAAAGCGTAAGTAGGTAGGTAGGTACATATGCTACTTTTCGTTTTACATTGCCAATATACACATGGATACGATTATAATTGTTCAAAATCTGTTCAGGTATGTACCTAAGTAGCAAATCAGGTAGTTATAAAAAGGTGTAACGTTTAGAAGCAACGCAGCGATCGCTGATTGTCTATAGTCAAAATTGAATGCACTAACATGCATTGGTTGCAATTTATGACAAGTACGTACACACCTAGTATACCCTTGTTCTACAGAATATTGTCTCCCCCAGTTACTCACAATGGTGATTCATCGTGCCGTTGTTAATCACAAAGAACGTATTTACCGGAATATGATGAATATATTTCTATATTCTTAATTTTCTTTATCATAGACTTCTCATTTATCTAAAACGGTGTCTTTCGAAAATAACTTAGATTTCAAATGATGCTGGTAGGTAATCATTTCAATCTCAGCACCTACATTTTACTGAATATTTTACTATTTTAAATAGGAGATATGTAAAAAATACAATTATAATGACATCAGTATAAATCATTAAAGATAAAAAGCTTCAAATGAAAGTATATTTTCGAAAGTAGGTACTTGCTCTGTATGTGGTTACCGATGCTGGAAATATATTAATTTGAACAGTCCGCAGCCGGCTTGATAAGTGCTCTCAGTGCAACTAAAATATAGATAAGATAGTCATGACAAAAACTAATACTAAATCGTCGCTTACCTTTAGGCTTTTCAGTCCGAAATTTGTTAACAAAGAATTTACACTGAAATACTTAAAATATTCACTTCCAGCACTCACAGCTCAACACAATATGGCGGCACAGGACGAAATCCCCACCTAGATAATAATTCAAAAATTTAACATGTCCGTGATTGGTTGTTGCAATCCAGACGCTTCAATGCAGCCAACCTTAAAAGATAATGTATACCAACATAACTGAGTGGATATTCTATATAGTTGAACAATATTTAAAACGTATTATTTATAAATGTAATTACTAACTTATAAAGATATACCTAAATACTAATGGTATGGCATGAGCAATGATTTTTTTATTATTGAATGTTAACTAGTTATCGGATGGTTATACTTACAAATGTATATACCGTTGTCATACCAACATTGTATTTTATACCATTTAAGCGCTTATTATGATCAAATTTCATGGCAACGTTAAAATAATTGCATTTATTTATTTAGATTGAGACAATTCAATATTTATATATTCATAATTATAATTCGTAATGTATAGATTGATTAAAATAATTTTCGAACGAGTTTACGAATATTATTTTCGTTGTCTATGATCATTTATAAAGATTTTTTTGCTTGCCTCTCTACCAAAATTTTGTTTAGTCTATGGTGTAATATGCATTGATGTCGCGTTGCCCTTGACTCCCTCGATATAATAACTGTTTTTAAAAGTTATTTGCTAAAAATTTACTGATATTGTCCATCTCGACATTCATTCGTTCCTCGTTAATGTTTTAAGCAGTGTTTTCAGTGGTTATTGAACTGGTGTATTCTTTATTTTGTGTAGCGTCACCTGACTGAGCTCATTGTCATTTCCCGCCATTGTGGCCTGTGAATTTATCATAAACTGCAATTTTCTGTGAGTGTTCCTCAGAATTTAGATGAGGAATAAATATTAAGTGTACCTAAGTAATGTCATTACACGGTAATGACGTTTGTTTGCTAGAAGTAGAAGATTACAACTTGTACGAAGAGGAGGCATCGGATCACGCTTCAGCCAGGTATGGATAACCGGCGTGGTCGCCGAATTTATGCTCGTTTGCGCTCGTTAATGCATATTATTGATATATATACTTAACTTCTCAATAGACTCTGTTAAATTTCTATCTTTACAATTATTTGATGTTTGCGCGGGCCATATGACGACGCTCACGCCCCGTGCCGGTCCGTAGTCAGCTGTTGGGCCGCCATGTTTGGTCAAATCGAATAGGCGTAGTAGGCGCCTCTACATATCGCTAATGTACTATCAAACATATGTACGCTCTAGCGTAAATACAGTCATTCATGTTTTATAAGGCAAAATGATATACATTGTAAATATTGTTTCCAATATAAATATTTTTAAGATGTTAGCTGACATGTTACTAAACAGTCATTTTCTGTAAATTTTAAAAGATTTTGCAGACATTGAATAACAAGCATACAAATATATTTTTGTTAATTTTGTAATACAAATCCAACAAAAAAAAGGATTTTATATAGTTACTTATGTACCCTAAATGTGAACTCTCATTCAGTCCTTATATTGCTTGTAGCCATAATATAGATGGATATAAAGATCTTCCTATGATATCAAATAATGTTCTTTTTGTTTAATTAGTGAGAAACACTTAAATTCTGGAAGTAAAACAATGGAGGCAGAAAAGAGGATTCGAAGAGAGATTGCTAACAGCAATGAACGTAGACGAATGCAGAGCATCAATGCTGGGTTCCAGGCATTACGCACTTTGTTACCACGTCATGAGGGAGAAAAGCTAAGCAAAGTATGTTTTACTTATATAGTTATAATTAATAGAATATCTTAATTTTAAATATAGTATAAAGGTGATTCATAAGGACAAGATACTCTTTTTTTTTTCAGACAAACTATATAATCATGTATTAGAATTGATTTATGTCACCAGCAATCACAACCAATTCATTTATAAATACAATCCATTAACGAAAGGTATACACAATTATATAAGTGCTAACAATACTTTAAATTTGACTAAGGAATAATCACATAGTAGAAGATATATATGTCTTGTTGTTGTTGTTTTCTTTTTATTTGGAAAAGAAATCCAGAAAGATTTAAGATATTTTATTATACCATTATAATCTATTGTATCAATTGATGCAACACTACAGCAGGTTACAAGTTGATGCAATATCAACAGGTACAATTTGGAACTGAACCTGTTGACTGACTGATATCTAAGTTGATTAATAATGATGTACTGTTTGTATTCTAGCTCTTTAACAGATATATCTAATGATCATAGTTTTAGAATTGGCCAATTCTTATTTTAAAACTTTTCTTTTTAATATTGAGGCCAGGAGATCCTTGCACTGTATATGAGTTTTGATATTAGGGTACAATTCTAACTTAATAACTATACATAATAAAACTTCTCAACAGAAATGTGTGTTTACAGTTAAGTTATACAAGCTGTTAGTTCCAATACCGTAACTACATTTTTAAGCATAAGCATTTATAAAACATGACTCTAATTAATTTAATAATTAATTGTGGGTTACAGGCTGCAATATTACAGCAGACAGCTGAATATATATACAACTTGGAACAAGAAAAAACCAGACTGCTGTCTCAAAATTGTCAGTTGAAAAGGTTACTCAACCAACATGAAGGTGGTGAAATTCCCTTGAAGAAAAGAAAAGGCGAAATTATTACCCATGTCCCTGCTATTATACCTGATTCTACAGAAGATACTGTTACAAATACCCGGTCACCTGAGCCAGTCCCTGTGATATCTGTGACCAGTGCACCACAGAAAAAAGATTCCGAAGGTACTGAATTGCGCGTTCAACTAGATCGTGAACGACGACTGCGGCGCCACCTAGAGGAACGCCTTCATACACTCGAAGCTCAAATGTATCCCAATAATGGACATGAGCTGGCTCGTCCTGTTATTCATTTTGAGCAGACAGATATTGCTGAATGTAAACTTGAGAGTGAAGAAGTTGAGGCTCCACCACCAGTGGAGACTCCTATTGTAGCTGCTCCATTGTTAGAAGCAGCCATCAAAGCAGAGCCCCGCGTTGAGGTAGAGGTTCTCCCAGATGCAGCCCATGATGCACCATCGCGTTTGTACCTCGCTAGCACTAGTCGACAGAACCTGGAAACCATTGTAGAGGCCATTCGCCACTTAGAAGGTGATCATTTATTCCGCGAAGAGGCAGGCGACGCGCCTCTGGCACTCACTAAGAAGGCAGACCACACACCGCCACCAAGACCGGGTGTTATCGTTGTGAAGCATTCGTGATCGCGTTAAACGCGTTTTGAACTTTCGGCTCGTAAATTTGCTTCCGCTTAGCGAGCACTCCTGACCCTCCTCGAATATAGTTTTAAAATTTTAGTTGTTTAATTATCTTTTCCAAAGTGACGAATCGATAAGTCTGCGTCTTTGTTTATTTTTTTTTACGCATTGAAGTCGAATCGATAAGTGATAGAATTAGCTGGATGCGTTGGCGCGTATGCCGATCGGCGCTGTGCTTAGTTTAGTCTCAAATGTAATTATATTAATGTTTAAATTTTATGTTAATTTGGCTTTTTGCATTTGATTGTGTTGACGGAAAGAGGATTGACTGACTTATGTAAGATAAAGGATAACAGTACAGCATGCCGCGTGCCAATATAATTTCACATCTTTAGGCGAGTTATGGAATCATGAGTAAATTGGTTGAGGGAATGTTGATAATCATTTGACATCATTGTCAAAATTGTACTAATCTAGTTGAATTGAAATATAGAAATAAGGTAATTAATTCATACCAGTGAGGGCAATAATTCATATGAGTTTGAGGAAAGATGTAATTTAGAAAAATGTCATTTGCAACAAAAATGTTTGGCTTTAGTAGTAAATTGACCCTGCATTCGACTAGTCTAGCATTTAAATGTTATAATCACAGCAGATATAGATTTCACGTTTCTTTTAGCTTGTCAGGCTTTTAGTGGAACGCAGGGTATGTAGGCATGCGGCTATAAGACGTCTTTGACTTACTCAGTTGTTAAATAATTCGTTTTAAAGCTCTGCTACATGATATGTATATGATAGTCACATAAAATAAATTTAATTCAGTAGTGCATAATTAAATAATGGCGTATCAGGTTAGTCACTAAATTTGCCCTCTCACCAACTGCTGTTTGGTGTGCCATTTATATTTACACTAAAATATTCCTGGAGACAAGATACTCGGCATGTAATAATGGTGACAAATCACTAATAAATTAATTAAAAGGTTGATGTAGGATCTATAATATAATCTATTAAACCAACGTTTATCCAGTGTTACTGCTTTTTAAGTTCAAAATAGGAAACCCAGTGTAATGCATATTTTGTATGTGACATTAGTAAATTATAGGCGCATTACGCCGCCACCCCTAAATTATAAAAACAGAAATTTTAGAGCATTCCATGTTGTTGAATTCTCCTAAAGAGTTATTCTGCATATGAGACGTAGTTGATTGGAGTAGAAGTTAACAAATGTATTGTATTCAATTTAACTGATTAGTGTAATTATGTACTGCTTCATATAAGCATTCTTTAATTGAAGCTTCTACTTTTAGGTCTTAATCAGTTAGGATTTATATAGATAGTGTAGTTGGCAACAAATGGTCATGTGTTGCTAAACACATCCCTTTGTATAGAACAGTTGATGTAAAACACAATTATAATGAAGAACTTTTTATATCATGACACAAGTGATGTGATAAATATTTAGTCTTGAAAGCACTTCATCTACACTATTCAAATATTAGTGACTATGATATTCAAAAACATACGGTTTTTGCGAAATCAAGTACTATTAGAACAATCTAATTGATGATAATTCTGCAGAATGCTAATGATTTAATCAACCTTTGGAATCTAAAATTATAGTGAACAATCATGTTTCACTGTGTTACTTTATAAGAGTTAAGATTCACAGTTCTTACATTTTCTATGACTTAGGTAATGTAATTCTATACAGTGAATATATTAATGTTCGCTTTAATGTGCTGACATTTTTGTTATAAAATATGTAACATGCCGTGCTCTTTTGTTTATATTTCTCTTGTAAGTTTTGAATGTATTTTAAGTTTGACTCAGTGACAGAGTGGATCAACAAGTACAACGCATTGCAGACATAATGCTGTGGTCCCATCCACAGGACCATATGAATTTTTAAGACTGATCATTTATTCATTGTTAAGTTACGCTAGTTCAAGTCACCATATTGATAGAATAATGTGTGTGCGTGTGTGTGTTACGTTTATGTAGCTATTTATATGTATGTATGTTGTGATAATATAGTCCAAAATTGTGTTGTGTAAATCTCAGTCTTACAGAGATCCAACATCTGTTAACATTTAGCAATAATGATGTCAATCATACTTTACGGTACTTACGGCTAGCAAAATTTTATGTCTAGAAAAGATTCCATTACAAGAATTTAAATTATATTTATATACTAGGGATCTCTCTAATTCTGTAGGATTTTTAGTGTTGTTGTGTGATGCAAGTGTTTTTCTGTGTATGTGTTTTATAGGACTTTGTCAAATTTGACAATACTGAACATAGGGCTCTATACTCGAAATGTAGATTAAATAGTTAAACATTTCGTATTTTTATTGTTAGGTAGTCATATGTAATTAACTGGACCTGTAAGTAATTTGAAATAGAAGCAAGATTAGAGTTTCCATAACATTTGGTATAGTAAGATATTTTTTTATAAATATCACATTGAATTGTTTGGGAGTATATTTCATGTTTAGTGGCCCTATAAACATCTATCCATTCTCGACGCTTATTTCGCACTCTGTTTCTGAGTCCGTAGTGATAAGGAGTTGTCTGCCTACCGCCTTTACATTATGTCAGTATAGGATAATTAACAATGTAACATAACGGACTTGGTTATACTATTAGTGTAGTCAAAATAGTAATAAGAGATTTTAAGTCAAAGAAGCAAGTTAAATTGTTTAAAATGTGTTATTATTTATGTCTTAAAGTATTAAAATGGTTATTTCTTATTAATTAGTTTGTAAATGATGATCGCCTGTATATTTAATCGTCCTTCTTTCTTTGTATATTTAGCTAAAACCAATAAAACATAATATAATATGCATGAATCATACAAATTACTGTTGTGTGATAACTTAAATAACATTGTTATCTACTTAAATGCACAATATCCTTATGTTATATATATTGTACAGTAACATATAAATGGTCACTTCACTTTGAATATCTCTGTCGACCTGTCGACTCATACCAATGTTAGTAATAGTTAACAAAATATCTGGCGGTTCATATTTTACATTAACTTGACCATTACTTATAAAAGTTGTAGCTAGTACTACATTGTGTGCCATGTTTTATTGGTTTTAAGCTTGTTCGATGTGAATATTTCCATTTTCTACACTCTATCGCATTTATGATGTTCTGTAATAAAATTCATCTGATTAAAAATATAATTATACCTACTTAGATAATGTTTATTAATTAAGTCTGGAATAAAATATTCTTATCCATAAATTCTTCAGTTTATAATAAGTGATTGTTTATTAGAAGCTTTTGGATTTCAGTTTAGCGAGTCTATGATTTAGTGAAAGGGTGATGTTTTTTTTAATACTTGAATATATTTAACTTCTCTCCTGGTTATGATTAAATTCTTATAAGGGATTAATTATAATAATTTTATGTGTATGTACACAATGTATATTATTTTAGTATTTCTATATGTAAGTTCATCATTATTTGATTCTAAATCGTCCATGTTCTGTTGGGTAGTTCTAGTTGACCTTGAAATACCAAATAACTTCACCCTCTCACTAATTAGCTCATGTTCCTATGCAGATAATTATGGTATAATATTTCTTACAGTTGATACTATGATAAAGTGTAGAAAATAATGCATGGATGTTTCCATTTTGATATGAAATTGATAAAAATATTTCCTCTGATTTTAATTGTACCACATTTGACCTATATTTACCAACATTTATAAAAGATTGATATTATAGCGTTTCATTTATTCTCACCTTCTTTATTTTAATCATTACGGCATACATATTGTAATAAACAAGTGTCTAACACTTACGTGTGTAACGTAGTCAACTACAGATCGCACAATCTATGGTGGCCTGACTGAACATAGCGTCTCCAAATTGTTGCGCATGTACAGTCTGTCAGTCAGTACGGATTGCATCCCGCTCCCGCCCCCCTGTCACCAAAGAGACCTAAAACTTACAACTGCGACGCCACTCGCGCAATGTTCAGACCGGCCATCATACAGTGCGCGATCTATAGTATATATAGATCACGCACTATACAACTATAATCGTATAACTATAGTATACTATACAACTATAATCTATTCCCCAATCAAATAAAATAAAAAGGTCCACAAACTGTTCATTGGCATGACCATAGACATTTTAGTGATGTCCAATTGTAGCGTCAATTTTAAATCAATTTAATTACATAATCGAATCATTCGATTTAACCTTTTGAACGCCACGCAATAACGGCACCTTCATGTCCTATACGCCAAGCTCGAAAATCTATATAAATAAATACCTACGTAAAAATAGAGATTCCAAAATTATATCGATAACCATTATTATTTGCTTTTTGTCAATACTATTACTATACTAGAGGAGCTAAACCAGATGCTGCAGCCTCGCGACGTATCGTTGTTGGCATGAATTTGGATAAAACCAAAGTCATGATCGATGCCCACATTGAACCAATACCGATCGTCGTACATGGTCACCCTCTCGAAATCGTTTCCCAATACACTTACCTCGGGCAGATTCTGCAGTTAGGTAAAAACAATTTCGAGAGGGAGGCCAGGAGGAGGATCCAGCTGGTGTGGGCACCATTTGGGAAACTACGCCGAGTCTTTTCGTCATCCATACCGCAATGCTTGAAAACGAATGTTTTTAATCAGTGCGTGTTACCCGTCATGACCTACGGAGCCGAGACATGGACACTCTCGGTAGGGTTGGTCCACCAGTTCAGTCGCTCAGCGAGCTATAGAGAGAGCTATGCTCGGAGTTTCTCTGAAGGATAGGATTCGAAACGAATACATCCGACAGAGAACCAAAGTCATCGACATAGCTCAGAAAATTGGCAAGCTGAAGTGGCAGTGGGCTGGCCATATCGCGCGAAGAACCGACAACGCTGGAGTAAACGTGTTCTTGAGTGAAAACCGCGACTCGGCAAACGTAATGTAGGACGCCCTCCGGCCAGGTGGGATGACGATCTGCGAAAGACTGCAGGCAGATGCTGGATGCTGCAAGCTTAAGTCAGGGCGCTATGGCGCTCATTAGGGGAAGGCTATGTCCAGCAGTGGACTATTATAGCCTGATGATGAATACTTTTAGAATAAAAATCTGATAATTTAAATCAAACATTCCAATTAGTGTCCGACCGAAACTAGTTTTTACGGCCGGAACCGAAACGAATTTCGGCTTTGGTCTCAGTTTCGGCCAAAACCGTAACTTCCATATAAGGACATGTTTTAGCGGGAAAACAAATAATTAGTTTTATTTTAAATTACATATTAATTATTCAGTCTATGATATCTGAACTAATCTAATGATAATAGAAGGAGTGATAATATAATTATGTTATATCATCAAACATAACATAATTATATTATCACTCCATATTTTAGCTAAATGATTTGTTTTTTTTTTAAATAAGGGTATTTTTCTTAATAAATATGCGTACTACTGCTTTTTAATATTATTTACGAATAACTTACGAATATTATAAAAGGTACAAATCTAAAAAAATAATATATACTTTCTACCTAGTATCAAGAAACAAACGATACTCTCTTAAGAACAAAATAATATCTTCTAAACTTTCGTCATTTTGTATATAAACTCACTCTTGGCTATGAACTACAATAAAATTAAAATTAAAACGTACAACCATTAAACATGTTTAATGCAAATAATATTCAAGGTATAAAACTAAAAAGAGTTTTGCGTCGAACAAAAAAATGTGAAATTTAAATGTTTAATTGGGCTATAATCATAATAATTTTAATGGCCCAATCATTATCAGTATTTATAGTTAAACAATCTAATATTATAAGTAGAAAACAATAAATTATCAACATTTTCGCCTCGCAAATTATAATTTATAATTTTATTTATTAATTCAATAATATTAGGTACATGGGTAAATATTTTTGTTATTAGTATAAAATAATATTATACTACAAAAATTATAATTATCCTTAATCTGGTACATGTTTTACTTATACTTTAATCGGTATACACATACATATGTATCGGTATACAATAAAATCGTTTTCGATGGTCCACCCCATGAGGTAATGCAGTAAGATATGATAGACTGACATAGTGACAGGTATATTTGTCTTAGTAATTTAAAGTTAGCGGCTAAATTGCTTCTTCTGTCTTAATAAATTTGACCAGCAGCACTAAATATTAGTTCACTGAAAACGGTTGTCGGTGGAGCCAACAAGAAATTTAGTGCAACCTTTCTCAAAGACAGAAATGGACTAGAATCCCAGTAAGAATAAATATCTGTGATTCTTTGTTATCTTGGCTCTGATAAATAATAGGTATAGTACATAATATATAGGTATCAGTTAGCGTTAACAGCAAAGTTATACTTACCGAAAATATATAATAGATGCCTAACCTTTATTGTTAGTACGTAACGTACGAAGACCTACGCATTAAAGAAATCGAATTTCGTTATTCATTCGGAGGTCAGGTTGTAGCCGCTCCGTGTAAAAACTGATATCCAGTCAAATACGGTTAGATTAGAAAAGCCGATCCCAAGTGACTTGGAAATAATAAAGGCTAGGGAGAAGAAGACTCGTAATTTCACGAGAAACAAAATAAACTACCGCAAAGTTCGCGGCGCTAACACATACAAGATATGATACGACTATGACGCGGCAAAATGACGCTTCGTCGCTTGCTCAGTGCACCGAACATTTCCGATCGCAGTGCGAAATCTTCCGAACTTAGTTTCGGTTTCGGCCATAGTTTCGGCTGGATAGCAGCCGAAACCGAAACTAAGCCGAAACTCGTTTTTTTGCCGAAACTAGGCCGAAACCGAATGTGCGGTCGGATACTAATTCTAATATTGTTACGCCCAGTGACATCTCTCGGCTTTGTGGGAAAGACTCGGCAGTTCCGTCTAATAATTATTACACCGCCATCTATTGACATCTTACGGAACTACGTATGGATACGCGAATCGTAGAGAGAACGCTGGCACATTCTCGAATCCTCTTACTGTTTACATACCGGGTATAGCGTTACTAGAAAACTCTAGAAACGCTTTATCCGCGTATAAATAGAGCGCACCCGCACCGCCAAGTCAGTTTACAATCGTAAGCGGTAAAGTGTTCATCGAAACGAACGGAAGCGAAAATACTACGGAGTTTGAAGCAGTTACAGTGAATAAGCAGCGATAGCTCAGTGGGGAGACCAACAGACTGCAATGCAGAGGGTCTCGGGTTCGAACCCACGTCGCGCACCTCTGACTTTCTGAAGTTATATGACTTTTCGAAATTATGTGCGTATTGATTGACAATTATCGCCTGCTCCGTGCCTCGGAGAGCACGTTAAGCCGTCGGTCTTGGCTGCCATGAACATCTATGGCAGTCGTTATTAGGAGAGTGTCGGCACAAAAGATCCCACTGGATCGAAGTGTCGCCGGTCTGCTCTGACTGGCCCCCACATAAGATACATATCTACATACAGTGAATAAGTGTGGTATAGTGTTTGTTGTGTTTGAATAAAACGTGTTTTAGTCGGTAATATTGTTTGCATTCTTATCCGTCGAACCCAGCACGTAACAATAATAAATCTTTTACGACCTTTGATTTAAGTTGTTACAGAGTTGTTCATAATGTAAAAACAATGATTAGGGCAAACTACGGTCTAAATGAAATTAATACCAGGCACAGCACTATTCTCAGACCTGAGGCCCTATTACAAGCTTTTATAAAACCTGTCTAGTTCCAGGCAATTCAAATAACTGCCTGGTTTTGTTTCGTATTATGACATGTGAATAGTAGATCGTCTTCATGCTGGCTAGTTTGTCGCTGGCCGACTTGTGACTTGACAGTGCATCGTTCAAAAATATGACATACATATTTGTCGGTAAGTTACGGTTTTAATTTTATCGTATTTTCTATGATAATATAATTAAAACTATTATTTTTAGGCAAAAATAAAACAAATATATCTTTACGCTATCATATCAAGAATTTTATTATTATATTTGCAGCATTAAACAAAATATATAAGTAACTAATATTTGGTTTCAGAACGTCGCCTGTTTTTGTAAACGCGCAGGCAATTTATAACTACATAAGTACCTACTTTTATAAAAGTAATGTGTAAGGTGTATCTAATTCTAATTAGGTTTTCGAAAACAAAATCTTTGTTACTTCTTTAAGTACTTAAAACATTTACAATAATTATGGCGGCGTACTGCCAACTCGTGCCACAACCGATTGAAATGTCATTTGCAGATACACATTTAAAGTTGCTCTACATAATTATTATCAATATTATGTACAAACCTTTTGATACCAATATTATGTACCTAATATGTATAAATAAATTGTTTAACAAATTAATGAACTTGTCTACGAAACAGAGTAAAGAGGACTCGATTCCCGGATCGGGCACTGTTATTGGAATTTTCTTTCAATAAATTCTAAGTAACAGCACGAACGAAGAGTGTAGGTACCTGTGTCCCGTAAACAATAATAGACTTGCCCTCTATTACGTGAATCCTAAAATCCATAGTTGGCGAAAAGTGGATGTAGGTAAATTAATAGAGGCGTTGACTAATAATATTGATTAAGCTTAAGGGTGCGTTTCCACTGACGCGGAGCTGGGCGGAGTGGAGAGGAGCGGTCCGTGAACTGGCCAATCACAGTGCTCGATATCTCCGCATCAGTGGAAACAGTGCAAGTGGAGGGGAGCGGACTTTCAAATAAAATATTTGAACATGCGGCCCTGAGCCGGACAGAACAGAGTCGAGCAGGCTGTGGTGCCGAGCGGAGCGCACGAAGCGGAGGGTAGTAGGACGGTGCGGCGCGACGGCTAGTGTAGACTTGTCAGGAAAGGACTCGTGCGCTGCATTATACATTACACAGTTTAGTTAGCGATATTACATCATACACTTCACACGCACAGCATTGTATGTGAATCAAAATGGATGAGAAACGAATAGAAAGTGTCAAAAAAAGTCCATTTGAGATTTGTATGTTACAAATGCAATGAAACCAAAGCAATCAGCAAACATATGGCGTGGGAAATCATAGTGAAAGACACCGAATTACAAGATCATTCATTCATTCAAGATCATTGCAGCTCTAGTCTGCTTAGCTTCACTCCGCCCCGCTCCGCTTTGCTCTACCCCGTTCCGCTTTGCTCCGCTGCGCTTCAATGGAAACACTTGCTACTTTTCACTGCTCTTCTCCGCTCCACTCCGTCTAGCTACGCGTCAGTGGAAACGCACCCTTAAGAGCGTATACGCCTCGCGCGGCGGATTGAGTTTAGATATTTGTAGAACCGCAGCACCCCGCGCACCGCCATCACAGTGGTCCGGATTTCGAAATAAGTGGACTTAGGGATCAAAGTTGACCTATCGCGTTGAATTTATTTTTGCTTACTTATTTTGATAATAGAAATAACTTTTGTTTCAGAATTTTTGCTATAAAGTACTTTTTCATACTAAAAAAAAATATTGTATTTTATTTTTGTATGGAGAAAAAGTAATAATTGTGAAAATCTCTAAAACGATAATAGTATTAAGCAGGGCGGTTAGTAGGCGTTATAATAGCCATAATCCTTGACATTTCGTGCCTCGGGATCATTATGATATCTCTACCGCTTTGGCGCCCAGAACACTTAGAATTTTCCATACTAAATATATCGGTAGAATCAACTTCATTATTTCCTAACGAGCTTATTTCCTAGCGAGTTGAACTCAAGAACTCTGGTCTGGATATGAAAAAGTGGACTTTGGTAAGCTAAGTTATTATTTTGACTACAATATGCTGTAGTTGAAGCATAAAAACATATGGTAGCTCTAAAAAGAGCTGTTGAAAGAATGTTAAAGCATCTTTCATGTCTAAGTCTACTGGACTGGATCTGTCATGTCCACTGGACCTTCTTCGACCTCGATTTCTTCTTCTTCTACCGCTGATTCTAGCAACTCAATAGCTTCTTCAAATAAATTCAATTTCTTAAGATTCTGCATACTTTGGTCTGATGTGGGATATAAAGGGGTTGGAACTTATCAAAAACGCATGAAGAATATCTTCGTTATTCTGGATTCTCGCCATTTTCCGTATATGATGCCCTCTTGCATATCTAAAATCCTTGTTTCTTGCCTCAGCTGCTTCTTTCGACAAAATACATAGGTATTTTCAGCGGTAGAACAAGAAAATGTTTACAAATGTCAGCACCATGAATGAGGAGCTTGTGTACACTGGCTGGCATATTAAACCACGGGTAATGGTGTACAAAAAGCTCAACTGTTTCCCTACAGTATGTTCGGAATCTCTCGATGTTAATGGCATTTTCAGAGGATATGACTTGCAAGATAACTGCGTAATGCTTGATAAGATTATCATCTATCTTCGTGATATGTGCAGTCTTCTCGTAGTCTCTGAAAAAGTTTTCTGACAATGTTGCCATCATTGGTAGTTCCGAATCCCTTTTTAACGATGTTTGCCAAGCAATCATCTGTTCTTTAAATTCACGCTGCGTTAGGTATTTCCTTGCTTTTTTTAAGGTCCTTGTTGTCGCCTCTAGCACTCCACATCATTATATTCAAGTTTTAAGATATGTGCAGAAGACACTCCATGCACCTAATCCACATATGAAGTGTCGAGAGTTCATACTTGTACACGTCATCTCGAACAGGCCTCGAAAACACTTTGGAGAGGTCATTCATCTCACTTGGTTTCGTCAGACATATATTGCAAGTAGCTGCAGATGGAGTATCGGTGACAATTGTAGCAACTATGCCATCAATTATCATCATGTGCAGTTCATGTCTGATTTCGAAATTCCCGCATCTTGATACGGATATATTTCTGATTTCTTTCTTCATCGCAGCTTCTTCTTCTTTAACGAAATCGCTTGTCTCCTTTGCAAACTGAAACTTGACAGGCCTACAATAAAACGTCGAAGAAGGCTTAGGATTCTCCCATATCACGTTTGCCGACTCTAACTTCAAAGGGACAAGACTCGTCATGAATACCGATGAGTCATCTAAATCAGGCATCTCGCTTCTCTGTTTGTAAGTGCTTTGCGCTGAAGATCCGTCGAGTCCCCATTTGCTGGTCAACTTTAGCTCTCCGTTTGATATATCAAGAAGGTCACCAACAACTTGCAGGATTCTCTGAATAGTTAAATTCAAATTCAAATTCTTTATTTGTAAACATAGGTATTAAGGGTTGTTACAATGGTAGTGTGTGTGTCCAACTATGTTTTGCTTTAGAGCGTACAATTTTTAGGAAAATAAGAAATTTAAGCATGCAGTTGGAATTATTGCAATATTACATTATTGTTATTTACATACGTTAAATACACACACACACAACACTGTAAAAAATGATTAAACCTTAAAGTAAATCACAATTAAACGCAATATTCAGGAAATGATAAGTTGATTTTACCCATACATTTAGTATGGAAAGTTTCTAAGTGTTCTGGACGCCAAAGCGGCAGAGATATCATAAGGCACGAAATGTCAATGATTATGCCTATTATAACGTCTACTAACCGCCCCGCTTAACACTATTACCGTTTTAGAGATTTTCACAATGATTACTTTTCTCCATACAAAAAAAAAATACAAAAGTTTTTTTTAAATTAAAAAGTACTTTATAGCAAAAATCCTGGAACAAAAGTTATTGCTATTAACAAAACGAGTAAGCAAAAAATTCAACGCGGTAGGTAAACTTTGATCCCTAAGTCCACTAATTTCGAAATTCGGACCAGTGCGAAACCCAGACGCACTATGACGGTGTCGTGTGGAATAATGATCTTGATCCTTTTTGCCATTAATGAAAAGTCTTCATCTGCGTATACGTCGATTATGACAATATACAAATTAATTATTTTCATTAAAGGTATCAAATGAAGCTAGTTATTAATTGTTTAGTAGCAGGATCTTTCTCAGAATAACAACGATTTTTTATAATTTATATGGCGCAGTTTTTATTATCTGATACTTAGAGATATCTGATATTTATAGAATTAATTTGTATTTTTCATCTAATTAGGTAATTGTCACTTTTTCAAATATACATATATTATGTTATTAATTATTATGTAAAAGGCATGAAAACCTATGAATAACTAAATACAAAACCAAAAAAGGAAGGTAAAAGAAAATAATTCAAGTAAGAAAAAAAATTATTCACTTTTTCACAATTTAGTTACAGAATTTATATTAGCAGCGATAGCTTAGTGGGGAGACCAACAGACTGCAATGCAGTGGGTCTCGGATTCGAACCCACGTCGCGCACCACTGACTTTCAGATGTTATATGACTTTTCGAAATTATGTGCGTATTGATTGACAATTATTGCCTGCTCCGTGCCTCGGAGAGCACGTTAAGCCGTCGGTCCCGGCTGCCATGAACATCTATGGCACTCGTTATTGGGAGAGTGTCGTCACAAAAGATCCCACTGGGTCGAAGTGTCACCGGTCTGCACTGACTGGCCCCCACATAAGATACATACATACATACATCTGTATGTATGTATGTATCTTATAGATATAAAGTCTATAAATTCTGTAATTTATAGTTTACTGATTCTACATTTACATTTATTGCCAAGTTCGCAAAGCAAGAGGTAGAACCATGAGAAAGAACGGGCAATAAAACTCACGGCCCCTCTTTTTAATCGCCAAAATTAACAATATTTCTGATTTTATTATACATATATCATTTAACATTATAAGGAGCTGCAACCATTCTCTTTTACTTACTTTACTATGATTATACTCAAGCAATTAATCTTGTTTGATAAGAAGTGTCATAGCCTCCAAAAGTAAATATAGTGAAACAGGAACATCCACTTACATCTTATGATGCAAGCAACATGCGATTACGCCCAGAACCATTATGGAATTTGATGTTGTAGATAGAAAAGGATGATTGCAAGTCCATAAAACCGAGATCGACCAGTCACTCCAAGTAGCACCCGTTCACAAGTAAGACACATGTGCCAGCCATCACCCGCTTCGCTTTATTAGAGGGAAGATGATGATCCCAAACACAAACAAATTAAACTGAACGTCAAAGTACTCTAAGGCGCGGCAAAGACAATAAGGACGGAGCGGAAAAGGAAATGCTATTTGATGAAAAAAGAATGTAACTTAAAATAGAACAAGAAAATTGAAAATACATATTTGAAACTATAAATCCAGCGGTATTCTCGGCAATCGTGCTCTTTTGTCTTCTGCGATATTGTCATTGTATTTTCAATTTTGTTGTTATATTTTTAGTTACTTACATTGTTTTTTATCAAATAGCAATTCTTTTCCCACTCAATTCCACTCCATCCCTTTTATCTGCACCGGGCCTCACTTACAATCTCCTATTTCTGTCTCTATGATCACCAGAAACCTAACAAACCTCACCTGACATATGAAATGATGTTGCCATTTCGGACTGTTACAAATCCGTGTTGGTAAATCTTGGAATTTACTGCACTTCGGGCTTACAATACCAAATATTTACAACTAAAAATCGCGAAATGAAACGCATATAAAGAAAAGCATATCAAAATATTATTAAAATTCCTTGGTTTTGTAGAATCGCATCTGTACAATTTAGTGACTTTGAGTTTGCTGAATTAGAGAGTATTTTGAGTATAAGATAAGTATATTTATACTTATGTTAATTAGATTCCTTAACCCATACAAACTATTTATCTCTACATAATTCATCTCTAATTACTCAACACAAAGTGTTCGCGACAACGTCAACAGTAACTTAAAATTCATATTATGATTATAAATTCCATACGTGTTATTTAAGTATACTGTATCAATAAAGTTTATAGTTCGGAAATAGTGTCGAATTAGGTCACATATAGACCTAATTAATATAGTTAAATAATGTAAATAACGTAATATTATGTTTCTCCTATAGTTTATAGAAATATTTTGTGAATATGTAAACATTACTGATAAAATGTACATTTTTACCTCAAGTTAGGTATATCAGGGTTCCTAGGTCATAAGGCTTTAATAAAAGGTTTCACCTATTGTGTTTTATTTGTGCGCTAAGAAAGGCGCTATAGGATGTTGAAGGCATTATATTCCTATATATCATAGTTATAAAGTTATTAAACTTTTTCTCTTTGTAGATATAACCGCAACTTAGATTTTTAGCATAAAACCTAAGTTATCTATACCTAGACCTAACTTCGGAAAGATGAACATTATAGCACTAGCTAGGTCTTTTCGTGCCCTACGCGGCACTGGTTGTACCATCGCGCTAGCTAGCATAGTTCCATAGTTATAAGCAGAAAAGTGTAATTTTTATAAATAAAATAAAATTGTTGAACAGTGGTTTCTGGCCGGCTCAGGTTACAGTAAAGATCTGGGGTACTTAAGCGACACCGTATCGATCGATATTAGGTGCTCAAGAAACCTCATCTTCAAGCCTCAAGAACCGAATGGAGCCAGCCAGAAACCTCAAGACAACTGAACAGTGAAACATGTGTATTATTTATCGAAGCCCCGACCCACACATCGTATGACACGCCTTTCAGCGCCTCTACTACGAGACCAGTAACCGCTATAGTACAGTCCACACACCGTGTATAGGACGTCAGCGACTTGACGGCTGTTATCGTAACCATCGCCATAGTAACCTCAGCCCCGAGTTCGCCCGTCCGGTACACAAAGATTACGAGAAATATATTTGATTAATATGACACATACGTGTTTATTGTTTTAAATTCATCATCGCATTAAGTATAGCCCTTCTAATGAAACCGGTTTGGAATACGTCGGTTGGATGGTATCAAAGTCTATAACGGACATATGTAGTACTAGACAATGGATAAACATGCATATATATACTTTCTTTTTGTAAATACATACATATTATACATGAAACACCCAGAACAAGACAAACATCCATGTTCATGCACACAAATGTTTGACTTGTGCAGGAATCGAACCCGCAACCTCAGGCGTGACAGTCGGTTACACTAATCACTACGCCATCGAGGCCGACAAAGTCTATAACGGACATATGTAGGATTTTTTTTTTGTGTTTTATATATCGTTCAAGGTGCGATATATAGATAGTAGGTACATTACAAATCCCGTCCGGTTCCGTCATCGTCTCGCCCCTCCCGTGTTTGACAGCGCCACAATACTAATCGCTAGACTCTAGACCTACACGTCAGTCGAATACATAATATGTAAATCAAGTTACGTATCAACTTATCATATTTATAAAAAAAATAGTAGGTAGTGAAAGAAATCTTACAGATCAAGAAGACTCAGCCGCGCTATAAAGGTACTGAAATCCTATATTTACGTAATATGGCAGGCGCGGCTACCAGCGATGCGTCCACCCCTTGAGAGTACCTAGCGCGGTATGGCTAAGATGGCATCGCGCTTCGAGATTTATAGGTTGTTTTAAAAAAATCATATCAATTACAAACAAAATGTTTAGATCCAAATTTTTTTACATGACGTAATATGAATCTTAAAGTTCCTAAATGTGTATTTATCTATTTTATAATCACAGTAGTTTTTAAGAAATAAGAACAGGTTTGCGCGCCTCTATAGAGCTAAAAGCTCAGTTTTGACCTACGGTTTTCTTAAAAATAATGGATGAATGTACACATTTCTTTTAATACTTTCCCTAGTATAGTTCACATTTACGACATTATAAAACGATTAGTTTTTATTGCTCTAGCGAGCAATTAATTCGCCCTAAACTACAGATTTTACGAAAATGCGCAATTTAAATTCATCCGTTTTAAAATATTTATTATGAAAGTTCATATATTTTTTCTTAACATTCCCTTAATAAACAATTGAACTTTCAGATTTTCAATTTCTTTTTATTTATTGTTATTTATCTGTAATGGAACAATAAAAACTCGCGAAATCGGCTCCGTCGGAATAAACGCTCTTAAGGGCCTCCTACCACAAAACGTAAAAAATACACGATTTCCAACACGTATCTAGTACCTTAAATGATGTCCCAAAATCCTCAAACAACATTTAAACAATACTTCGATTTATAAACTTTCATTCCATACATTTTTATTATTTATATTTTATTTTTTATGAGATATACAAGCAATATTAAAAATGATTGATTTCACAAAGTTTATGTATAAACTTCCTCATCTGTAGAAGTATGAATATAAAACTCATATTTATATGTAGAGAATACATTTATTGTAAATCGTATGCATTTTTTATTTTTATTTACGATGATTTTTCATTTAAAACTTTGTTTTTCTCGATTTTTCGGTCGAATCATTCTAGCGGGTCTCTGCGCGTGCGACGGGCGGCATACGGCGCCAGCCTTTGTGACGGACGGACGTATGCAATTTTTCCCCAAAACGCTCTCGTATATTTACGTAATTTTATCAATCTTTGAGTGTATGTAATTAACCTAAGATAATAAATAGTTTAGAATTAGTCTAATAGTAGTATAGGACAATTTCTTTATTTTGGATTGTCTGTATATTATCATAGTACAGCTACATCTCACTACGTGGCAGTAAATTATCGTAAAATGTTTAGAAGTGAGTCGCAAACGTTAAACGCTCAAGGTCATTGGCGCATAGGAGGCCCTTAAGAAAGAGTGTAGACGTTCAAATAGCGATTGAGCTATCGGTCGCTTTCGATTCGCGTTAGTCAAATGTATTAAGAGCTACTGAGCTATAGAAGAGTTAAAGAGCTAAAAGAGTGATATAGCTCTTGACAGTGAAAGAGCTACTCGCTCTCTTTCTTTTGTGTGAGCTAATTCGCGCATGTCTAATGGCCACAGAACACTTATACTCAGAGAGAAAAATGACAACTTCATACTTTCCTTTAGCATCTTGCGCCATCTATTTTTAATCCGCACAAAACTATGTGTCTACTAATTGTCATGTTGCGCGGGAAATTCAAAATTGGTAGTGTGTAGGTATATATATGGTTATATATCTATTGCTTGTCATTAACCTTTGGTCTGTGTAAACAGTGCAAAAGAGAACACCCCCGTCCGTGTGACATTTTTGAGCGCTTCCGCCATTAGCCTCACTTTTACGACGCAACTTTACATGACGATTTACTCGTGAAAACTTAACGTAAGACGATATTAGTTGGTTATTTATTTAGAAAATATATTTAGTTTTGCAATTCGAAATAAAAATACTTTCTTTTATGTAGGAAAACCTATTTTTGCATTGAAATAATAATCACGAAATAATCACTTTTTTCACTGCGCGGCGCTCACGTTCTCGTAACGGTTATAATGAGTGACTTTGACAGCTCTTACTCGTCGAACTATTTGAATAAGTTATAAAAGTGTTTCTTTTCTTTGGTTGATCATTCATTCACTTCATTTTTCATAGAGTTTTATACCTTATTAAATTAGGAAAATAGCTTAAAATCGTAAAATTAGACAAGTATATTTAATGATAAAGATCCTTAACATACACATACGACTAAGTATGTCAGGATCCTACACCAACACAGATCAAAGGTTAATAAGGATTCAAAATTGGAAGCACTGTATTTTTCGAAGAGTTCCTTAAGTTAATGTGTATGCCGATTTAGATTAGTTATTCTATAGAAATCTGACTATTAATCAAATCAGCGTTCACATATTCAAAGAAAACTTAATCGGAAAAGACAGTTTAGAGAGTTTAATAAAATATGAATATAACGTTATAAAAGGTTTATTTGTGAATAGAGCAATAAATCTTGCTATGAATATAGGTACATGTGCATAAATACTATATCCGACTGTACACATTCTGCTAGCACTTGTCTATTTAGGTTACAGCTGGTTTTCCAGTATGTATGTATTTCATTAATGTCTTTCGATAAAACAACAAAAACAATGTAATGGTGCATTCACACATGACGCCGGCTTTGCCACCGGCTTTCAGACTGCCTTGCCGTTGGTTTTGCCGTCAGAATTACCGGCGGCCTGCAGAGCCTGCTGCTGAAAATTGCAACCAAAGGTTGCAATTTTTCTAACACACACTACATTACCTCTCCGTGTCGTAGCCGCAAGTCAACTGCCGCCGGCATTCAAAAGCCGCGCGTGTCGCAGATAATGTTGCGCGTGCCGGCGGCCAGACCGCCGCGCCGCTTGGCCGTCGTCCGCGTCGCCGGCCGGGCCGCCGGGCATGTGTGGATGCTGCATAAGAGTCACTTTCTCACAACTTGAGTATATACACCGTGAATTTATAGTCGTTTTGGAACCGAAACGTGGTAACTTAGGATAATTAGTAGTATCAATAAAAAATAGTAAATTAATTGTACTGTGTATAGTAAAATAGTTGGAATATGAATAATATTTTTCACTTATTCGAGTTTGATCGTAGTAACGCACTGACAATTCATTCACAAACGCATGCACACGTGTTCTCGCGGCTGCGAACCGTCGTCGGCGGCGGCCGGCGTTGCCACTCAGTCGCGTAGGTACTTATGAACGACGCACGATAACTACGTGTATCAGCTGATGCCTACATAGATCGACGCAAAAGAGCCGCGTGTATCCCGACCGAGTCCTATGCGCGATTTAAAAACTAGTGACTACACAAGTATTAATAAAATTAAGTAAATGTAATAACTACGAAATTGATAATAGGCATATCGCAGTTCAATAGAGCCAAAATCAGCTGATACGAGGCAATGCGTTATCTCCTTTTACTATGAAAAACCTGCATTGTGAAACATCACAATTAATACGTAAATGGATACTCCAATTTCTCCTTCATACTTTACACGGGCTTAGGACCGTCGGAAATACTTTATCTGAACATTACTCTTCGATAAATAGCTAACTTTATTTATTATGTAATAAAAATAATCACAGGGTGCTGAGTATTTCAGGCGTATTTAAAAAATTGGAGCTATTTACAAAATAATCAACTTACGTATCTATGGACAGTTTATTTACAAATTATTTACACTTCCCTGTATCGAAGCAACTGCTCGAAATGAAGTCCGCCACGTTCAATACACAAACGAGCACGTTTGATACCATTGTCTTTAAGTTTTCTTAATGTGTCTCTATCACTTTTAACTTTATCAAATGCGTCCACTATCGCACTACGTAACTCGTCACGACTTTCTTCTTCGTCTTTTTATTTCCGACCACAAGTAAAAATCTAGAGGCGTTAAGTCCGGGCTTCTCGGCGGCCAAGCCACGGGACCGCCGCGCCCAATCCACTTATCGCCAAACTCATTGTTGAGGTAGGCACGTACTGAACTTGCATAATGAGCGGGACAGCCGTCGTGCTGGTAGTACATATCGTGTACAATATAATCGATAATGGTACTTCCTCCAATAGCTCGGATATTACTGTTCCTAACATTTCTAAATACGAGCTACCCGTTAGATGACCTTCAATAAAAACAGGCCCTATTAAACGGTCGTTTACAATACCGGCCCAAACATTCACACTGAACCTCACTTGGTGGTGGTCTTCCCGTATTAAGTGAGGGTTTATAAGAGTCCAGTAATGTTCATTGTGCACGTTGTACAATCCCACTCGAGTAAACAATGACTCATTTGTCCACAGTATGTTCGCGTTCGGATTATTCAACAACCACTCACATAGGGCGATCCTTGCTGGTGCATCATTGTTATTTATTACGTGAGCACGACGAAAATGATAAGGGTGTAACCCATTGGTATTTAATGTTTTCCATATAAAGTTTGGCTAACATTAAATTCTTGAGCCGCCATTCTCGTGCTTCGCCGCGGATCCCGCTCGAAGTCCTCCAGAATATCCTCTTCGATCTCCGGGGAGTCATTAAGGCGTCCTCGGCCATGCGCATGAGTCGGCGTACGGAATTCTCCATGGTCGAGAAGGCGCTGAGTTGCAGCCAAGATAGTGGGAGTGGATGGCACTTGAGGACTTTCAATTCCTCGTAGCTGCAGCGCATTCAAATGCTCCGGCTGGGAGTATAAGCGTCTGGCCTGTTCCAAATTGAAATTGGCAACAGCATACAGCTGTACCATTGCCAAGTACTCAGCGTTAGAATATTCGTATTGACGACTCATTTTCGCGTGACAATGAATAATTACTTTACGACCATTACGCGCGCGAGTTGCTGCAGTACTGAAGGGCGGGAAGGGGTGCGTGCGGGGCGCGCTTGCACCAGAGTCGGACGGGAAAAACGGCTCGCGCTCGCTCTGCCGGCGCCTGGGGTAGTGTGCGGGGATTGGAGGGCGGCGCGGGCGCGGCAGTTTCTGTGTTTTTATTGGCGAATGTTTTTAAGTTGTCAAACATGAATGATATCGATCGTAGTGACGCGTAGGTAAACGTAGTACGTGAAATTGAGTGGCGTTACTACGAGTTCTCATTTATTTCTCGTAAACGACATTAAATTTATTGTTTTTAAAAAAAAAACAATTCATTTTTTTTAAATAATGAGTTTAATCGATTCTATTATTGATATAGAGTGTAAGGTTTTCGGTTCCAAAACGACTACAAATTCACGGTGTATATCTCACAAAATAACACTTGATTTCACCAAAACACTACAAGGGAGAAACAGGGTGCTCGATTCAACGTTTTTAATGCAGGAGAAATCAAAGCTAGTTTATTTATCGAAAATAAGCCGAAATTACAAGATAAACGGTGCGCAAGCGGTGGCAGACATTTTTCTTGTAGTGTTGCCAGTAAATGACACGAAATTAATTGTAAATATTTATATAGGTATTGAATTATCTTTTTTATTCTGCGATTAAGATACTTTACTCTATTGTTTAATTATCAAAAATATAATTCATAATTATTTCCAAGTTTTTTACATTGTATTTGTAATAAATTAAAATAAAAACCTTTTTAAACTTAAGCGTATTTTTCAGTGGTATCATTACAGCAGGAATGATATCACTATTCTTGTTTTTCACTATCTTTATCTCTGTCGTGTCTAACAGCCCTCCTATCAACATTTTGTAGAACAGAGTTGACCAACCCTGATTATGGCTGAGATGGCAATACGCTTCGAGATTTATAGGTCGATTTAAAAAAATTATATCAATTACAAACAAAATGTTAAGATTCCAATTTTTTTACATGACGTAATATGAATCTTAAAGTTCCTAAATGTGTATTTATCTATTTTATAATCACAGTAGTTTTTTTAGAAATAAGAGAAGGTTTGCGCGTCTTTATTGTGCTAAAAGCTCTGTTTTGACCTACTGTTTTCTTAAAAATAATGAATGAATGTACACATTTTTTTAATACATTCCCCAGTACAACTTATAGTTGTATAGTTCACATTTACGGCTTTATAAAACGATTACTTTTATTGCTCCAGCGACCAATTAACTTGCCCTATACTACAGATTTTACGAAAATGCGCAATTAAAATTCATCCGTTTTAAAATATTTATTATGAAAGTTCATATATTTTTTCTTAACATTCCCTTAATAAACAATTGAAGTTTCAGATTTTCAATTTCTTTTTATTTATTGTTATTTATCTGTAATAGAACAATAAAAACCTGCGAAATCGGCTTCGTCGGAATAAACGCTCTATAAATTATGATTTCGGTAACCATCATTTTCCATGGAATGTTTATCGAATATTGACACATATACACACAATTTTTTGCCGCGTGTGGAGATCGAACCCACAGCGGCGGCAGTAGGGAGGTGACTACTAGTGATGTAACGAATGTCAATTCGCGAATGCGGATGCGAATATTTTCTGTTGATATTCGCGAATGCGAATGCGAATAATTCACTTTTAAATTTAGCGCCATTTATCTATGGCTTTATTTTGACAGCTTACTCAGCGCGCGAGTCACACGCACACATTTGTCATCGTTTGAATAAGAATAAGAATAAGAATAAGAAGTCTTTATTTGCTTTAAACAGGGTACATTAATTGATGTTATAGATTATTTACAAGAGTACAAGCCCATTTAGCCATTGCAAATGGCATGCAAATGTAATGTATTAATTGTATCATTTACATTAAATTTCACATTTTCAATATCTAAAAATTATATAAGGTCAATTACAAATCAATTACAATGGGTATTTTCAAAAAATTCTTTAAGGCTATAGAAACTGCTCTGCATGAGCCACCAACGTAATTTTTTCGTAAATTTATTTAAGGGTAATATTTTTATATGATTAGGGATTTTATTATATATTTTTATACACATGGCGTATGAGTTATTTTGCAACCGACTGCTTCTTGGTATCATGTTTAGCACAAGCCTGTCTGGATTTCTTATGTTGTCACGTTGAGTAACATCTTTTGCCCGTTTAAATACATGAGGGTGTTGTTTAATAAATTTTCCTACTTCTAATATATAAAGACAGGTCAAGGGGAGAATTTTTAGTTCCTTAAAATAAGGATGACATGATATATCTGGTGCAATATCACAAATTGACCTTATGCATCTCTTCTGAGCAATAAAAACATTTTGTACTACTAAACTATTGCCCCAAATCAACAATCCGTACCGAAGGACCGACTCAACATATGCAAAATAAGCCGTGCATGCCGTGTTTCGATTTGCTACTTTTGCTAACTTATAAAGAGCAAATGAAAATCCGTTAACCTTGTTGCTCACTTTTTCAATTTGTTCTTTCCAACTGAATTTCGAATTAATTATTAGTCCAAGAAATGTTACATAATTTGTATTCAATAATGTATGTCCTCCGTAATTAATGTCAATATTAATATTATTAAAATTATTAAAATTCATTATATTTGTTTTAGATAAATTTACTGTAAGATTATTATGATTTTACCAATTAATAACTAATGTCAGTGTATTATGAATGTCAGTTTTGTGTTCTGTAATTGTCATGTTTTTATCGGTAGTTACTATAATGGATACATCATCTGCGAACAATATCATTTTATGATCTGTAACTTTAGGCAAATCGTTGATATAGATCAGAAACAGTAGCGGCCCTAGCACGCTCCCTTGAGGCACTCCGTATTTATTTCTTTTGTATTCAGATCTAAAAGTTTCAATATAATCGTTTGAGTTCAGCTGAGATATGTCTACACACTGAGATCTATCTTCAAGGTAACTTTGTAACCAATTTAATGCGGGTCCTCTGATGCCATAATATTCTAATTTTGTCAAAAGCTGTTCATGTGACACAAAATCGAACGCTTTGGACATATCTAAAAACACTGCACTAGTATACAAATTATCATTTACATTTTTTTAAATATCATTTACAAGGAAAAAAGTAGCATCTCTAGTAGATTTGTTTCGTTGAAATCCAAACTGATTTTTATCAATAATATTATGCTTATCGAAAAAATATGTCAATTTATCATGCATAACTTTTTCGAATAATTTAGAAAAGATAGGTAGGAGAGTAATGGACCTATAATTACTTACATCTGTTTTGTCACCTTTCTTGTATAATGGTTTAACAACTGAATATTTAAGCTTATCTGGAAACATACCCGTTTGTAGGGAGAGATTAATAAGAAATGTGATTATTGGTGTTAATTAAATACTACACGTTTTTAAGATTTCAGTACAAATAGAGTCATAGCCTTCCGATTTGGTATTTGCAAGGGACATTATCATTTTATATATATAGGACTCATCTATGGGTGACAAAAATATAGAGTTTGATTGTTTATTTGTATTTGTGTTACGGATTTCATGATTTATTCTGTTCGTACTGGTAATGAAATATTCATTGAATGTGTTTGCTATCACTAGTGGATTAGTAACTATTTTGTTATTATTAGCTAACTTAGTAACAAAGTTATTAGTCTTAATACTGCTAGTTTCACTCTTGATAACTGACCATGTAGCTTTACATATATTCTTACTATTTGTTACATATTTTGAATTACTGTGTTTTTTTGCAGCAAATATGCATTTTTTAAATAGTTTATCATACTTAAGGTAGTTATGCTTATCCTTTTTACACTTAGTTGAGTAGTATTTGAGGCGTAGTTTTCTTTTATAGACACAACTCTTCCGTAAACCCTTTGTCAACCAATTACTTTTTTTTGATAAATTAATCTTTATTCTGTTTATTGGAAAACAAAGACAATATAAGAGACAAAAAAAATCATAACATTCATTAAATGATATATTTAAATCATTTGTGTTGTACCAGTTCAAATATTGTAAGCTAGGTAGGTATTGTTTAAATTTCTTTATATTTTCATTTAAATATAACCTGCTAAAGCTGTAGATAAACTTAGGTATTCTTTTTTTATGTATTATTGGCCAAGTGAGGATTTGGGCAGTGCTGTGGTCAGATAAAAATAAAGGTATAAGTGAGCCAGATGCATACATTACATTACTAATAATTAAGTCAATGCATGAGTTACCTCTAGTTGATTCAGATATGTGCAGATTTAAATTATATTTAGTTATGACATCCATCAATCTACGGGTAGCCAGGCTTTGTGCGTCTAGTGTGTTAATATTTAAGTCACCAACTATAATAATTTTGTTTTTGGAATGTTTGGATAAATATTTATATAACATAAGATCCAAATTGTCAAAGAAATAATCAAGATGTCGTTTATTTTTAGAAGGTATCCTATATATACATATTACTATTATATTGCATTCCATGAGCTTTATCGCACATAGTTCAATTGCATCTCATTCCGAGCATTGTCGAGCCGATCCGGCGCCTACGATATACAGGGTGTCCCGAAACTCAACGATAACCTGGTAACGGGTGAGAGGCCAAGGCATAACAAGTTATGAAAAAAATAATTAAAATCCATGTCACTTAGTCAAGCGATAAAGATTTGCATATTCTGCCGGTGTGTACAAATACGGCATGTTGTTCACGCACAGTTTGCACAGCACAAAGTCCAGAAAACAAAGCCAGAGTCGTCAAGTACGGATGGAGTATCAAGTCTAGGGTAACACAAGCCAAAGTCGATAATACGAAAGTTACACGATTACGAGAGCTACGCGCAGTAAACGAAGAAATACTAAATGTTATTTTATTATGAACGACTCATCAAACATAGGCGTCACTATCCATCTCACTCATCCTAAAAGTCGAATGACAATCTGCCTCGCTCTGACAGATAGCATAACTACTATCTATCTCATTTTATCACTTTTGTTTATTACAGGCAATGGAGACGGCGACCTTTTTAAACAAAAGAGTATCAGGTAATTTCTTTTGAAATGAGGGTTCCCTTCGCAAAAAATACGAAGTAGCACTTTCATTGGCAAGAAAAGTGGCAAGTGTTGTACCATATTGAAATCTAGACTAAATGGGCCATCTTTTGAAATAACTTGCCAAGGGTAGTGTGGTACATTTTTTCAACATGGAGTGTCAAAGTTAACTGACAATAATTTGGTAAACCATAACTCGTCAAAACTTAATTTATTTTACATAGTTAACAATGTTTATTACTTTGATTTGTGGTTGTGATTAATAGCACCGCTATTTAAGATTTCATTATTAAAAAAATGACTGTAAAATTGTGAAAATTGTGATCACAGTACTTAAAAATGAGACCAACAGTGTCAAATTTTCAACTTTATAGAAAATGTCTATTATCGCTTGACTAACTGACATGGATTTTTGTCTTATTTTTTTCATAACTGGTATACCTTGGCTTCTCGCCCGGTACCATTTGATCGTTGAGTTTCGGGACACCATGTATAGTTAATTTTAGGTTTTTATTGTATGAAATCTACTCAATTATGATAATCAATTAAATAAATAAAGAAATACAGCTTATTATTCTATCTAAAAAGGGCATTTTATAAAAATAGGCAAATAATCAGGACAAAATCACAATCTTCGTTTTATATATCTAGAAATCATACAATTTACTATCAGTTATATTGTTTCTATTAGTAGAAAACAATACATTTCTAACGATGTAGCACATATATCATCCTTAGGCAAAATATAATGAAAACAGCGTGTCAAACTGCGCGTCAAGGGTCCGTTTTTTGTATTATAATATGAATAATTTGACTCTAAGTCAAATTATTCATATTTCTTGATATATTTTATAATATTATATTACAAATTATTATTATTTACAAACACGTTAATATTATTAGAATTCTAATAAGAGTACATAAGAATCTTATTAGTTTAAATTAATAAAAGCATAATTAGAGTAAAAAACGAACACGCAAGAGCTTTAAAAGTTTAAGGTTTTGTAATAAATATTATAAGAAATTAATATTTCTTTGTTTGATTTACCTTTTTGTTATTGACATCTTATTTATTTTTTCGGACATTCATATTCGCAAAACATTCGCATAAGATATGCGAATGCGAATGTGAATACGAATATCAAGAAATATGCGAATATTCGCGAATGCGAATATTCGTTACATCACTAGTGACTACCTAAATTGTCAAATCATTAGCATTGGAGACCCCTTTAAATAAAAGTCAAAGTATTTTTTTATACAACTTGGTGGCAAACAAGCGTACGGCTCACCTGATGGTAAGTGGTCACCTTAGTCTATGGACGCCTGCAACACCAGAGGCATCACTTGCGCGTTGCCAACCCTTTAGGAAAGGAAGTGGGAAGGAGAAGGAGCGGGAAGGGGAAAAGAGGGTGATTGGGTCTCCGGCACTTTCACTCAGCGAACGAAACACAGCAGTAGGAATACTGTTTCACGTCGATATTCTGTGTGAAGGTAGTCCTTCCCCGGTCGAGCCGGCCCATTCATGCTGAAATCAGCGAGGCTCTACTACTCGTAAAGTATATAATTAATTAATTATCAATATTAAAAGTCCTACAAATAATGCCATTGGGAGGACTCGGACATCTGTAAGTCATATGGAGTCTGCGCAGTGGGAAGTAATTACTTAATACCTACCTCTGCCAAACTCTTCCAAAATGAAGGCATGAGGCTTTCGCGTTTTTAAAATACACCGTGAGCCTTTGTGTTTTACGTGGGATTGAGCTATATCTTGTCTTCAAATAAAATTCTATCTAAATCAAGTTATATGAACAGTGAAAATTATGATTAAGTACCTAAATTATAATTTATATTAAAGCTTTACAATAATATTAGTCGTAGCAGCTTCCGACCGCGAATTCGTTCACGCTGCCTACATGTCGACGTCAGTGAAAACCTAATAAAAATAATCTATATCATGAGGTAGGTATATATTATATACCGTATAGTGGCATTATATACTTATGTTGGAGATTACTAGGAAATATTCTGGTAGGCAGCGATAGCCTTGCCCTTCATTACGTGGAAATTAATAACAGTGATATAATGATTTACTTACCTCATAACGTGTGTATGAAGTAGGTACCTAGTACATACACCTCTGAATAAATTTTGGGTGTATTACATCCAAGCAAAGGTCTCGTATGTACACTACCGTCCAAAAGTTTGGAATCACCCTAATTTTCGTCGACAGAAAAACTATACCGCAATAAATCCATCAAAAAACGTATTGTTATTGGAGATTAGTATTTTTACGACCGCACTAACAATAACATTTAACAAAAACACTAATTTCTTATCAACTATCTATTGTTTTCAAAAAAGACCGACACACCTGTTTTATGACCACTCAAGTTGCGACACCGCCGTTTGAAGATTTCTTAGAATTGGCGCTTTTAAGCATTGTTGTAGTAATTAGTAGTGTCTAATCTTTGGAATATGGGTGTATTATTGCAAAAATTATCAGTTTAGAGTTCAGTGTGATTTGTGACGTTCATGTGATAGTTACAAAAGTTCACAAGCTCATAAAATGGCAAAAAGGAAACAGATTTCGCTTGAACAGCGGAGTGCTATCTGTACTTTGAGCGAAGAAGGCTATTCTATGCGCCAAATCGCAGAAAAGGTCGGTGTTTCATACAAAGGTGTACATTATACTCTTGTACGAAAAAAAGCTACTGGAGGAAATCAAGACCGGAAGAGATTTGGACGTCCCAAATCTACGAAAAAGCAGGAAGATAACTATGTTGTGACGTTATCGAAACGAAATCGACGTTTAACTGCACCTCAAATTGCCGCTACTTTAAATGAAACCCGAGAAAAGCCAGTTTCAATAACAACTGTAAAAAAGCGTTTGCTATCTGCTGGTCTAAGAGGATGTGTAGCAGCCAAAAAATCCAGATTGACTAGTGTTCATAAAAGAAAAAGACTGGAGTGGGCCAAAACACATAAAAACTGGACAGTAGAAGACTGGAAAAAAGTCCTTTGGACGGATGAGTCCAAATTTCAATTTTTTGGATCTATTAGATGAGTTTTTGTGCGCCGATCAAAAGAGGAGCGGGCTTTAGAAGCGTGTACTGTGCAGACTGTTAAGCATGGCGGTGGTAGTGTGATGGTTTGGGGATGCTTTGGTAATAATAAACCCGGCCATCTGATCAAAATCACCAGGAAACTGAATAAAGAAGGCTATCTGAAAATACTTGAAGAAAATGCCATTCCCTCTGGAATTACTGTGATCGGTCGAAATTTTGTTTTTCAACAAGATAATGACCCTAAGTATTCATCCAAATTATGCCATTCTTAGAGCAAAAATAAAGTGAAAAAGTTTTGCAAATTATGAAGTGGCCCTCACAATCGCCAGATTTGTCTCCGATTGAATTAGTATGGGATGAACTGGATAGAAAAGTGAAGAACCGGTGTCCATCGAGCTCAGCACAGTTGTGGGAATATTTACAGAGCGAATGGAAGTCACTGGACTCCGAATACTTCAATAAATTTATCAAAAGAATGAGTAAAATTTGTGAACAAGTAATTAAGAATAAGGGTGGCCATTTTGACGAAGCCAAAATTTAACGAAGACTGTATACTTTTGTTCTTATTTGTACTGATTCTATTTTACTGAATGCTAATCTAAGGTTTGATTAAGATTTAAGTGTGATAAAGTATACTTTAAACATATTATAGTCGTTTTAATTAAAATTACCCTAGTGATTCCAAACTTTTGGACGGTAGTGTATACCTACTAACTATATGAAATAGCCTCATATAGTATAATTATGTTGTGTGATTGTTCAACAAGTAGGTATATATATACGTATAGGAGTGTCACGGACTCACATTACGGCATGACGAAATAGTGAGATCGTGTTAGAGGCACTGGTCATCGCAGTGGACAGTAGATAATTATTATTGATGCTCGTAAAGAGCGACCTGCAGTAGATCAGTACCGACTATGTAGTGTGGTACCTAAAGACCGCCTTTGCATTAACCTCTTTCCATAAATATGAAATATGTACTGTCAGCATTATTTATAAAAAAACGCCTTACGTATTGCGTACAAAAACGCGTTTAGGGTGCTGCCGCGATTTTGTAATGCTTCAAATATGTTCGCGGATAGTCATACAAACGGCTTCAATGCTTTAAAAGAAATCATAGTCTATTTGCAAACAGGTGGGACTCTTCACTGCTAACACACTGGATACGCTTGCACACTGCACTGTGATCAGTAGACAGTTTCTTTTTGAAATAAATATATGTATAGTATTATGTAGTTCTATGTGTCTTGTGTTTTTGTCATTAATAAATTATTTTTATAATAACTATGTACCTATGGACAAAAGTCAGAAATGATTATTATTGTTAATATTATAATACCTCTACTAGTGCCAAGAGCGCTGTCCCGTTAGTTGGAAACATGAACAGTCGTTTGTATAACTGGTCAATCCACATAAGCAAGTCGCATGAGTTAAAATTGAAAGCCTAGGTTTACTCTTATTTGTGTTGGGTTACTTGAGTTGTCAAGACTTTGTAAAATATTATCAAAGTCCCATTTTAATCAATTTGAAAAACAAATCCTGTGGTCGAGCAAATACTTAAATACTAATGTGTTCGATCACAGGTCATTTTATGTACCTACTTAATTGTAATGTTCTGTGTGCACGAAATACTGCGAATGACAAAACTAAAAATATATCTGCAAAAAAGAATCATGACTCCACTAAGTTATTCAAAGAAACGGATAAGGAAAACCAAACACGTTGCAGTTTACGCTGTAGGCTCGCTTTTGTTTGGTATCCTATCTATGAACCGGAGTGATTCACTCTCGTAACTCGTCCCACTGCCACAACACAACGTTAGTTACGCTGAGACTCGAACGGCCGAGTAGACGTGTTTGGCGCCTGCGTTGCGTGTCTTGCTTATTTATAAAATACGTAAAGTTTACTAGTAACTATTAATGAAACTTTCATGTAAGTAACAATACTATTGTACTAACACAATTTAAGAAAATAAATGTTTAGTATTATATTATATTAATGCCAATATTTTCATCATATATAAATATGTAGAAACTACCTAATTGTATATTGCATTGAAAAACCATTGTGCTTGTTAATGTTTTTCCCTCTTGAAACACGAGTACGTTAAGCAATGAACACAGATAACAATAGATTAAGGTCAAACGGGGTATTTGTGCTTATGAGGATGTTTGCGCCTATTGATATACTTCAGAGAGCAGAACTTGTTGTGTGGTATTTAACTATTTAGTTATAAAAATATTAGGATATATGTAATCAATGTAATTATATCTCCATAGTGCAATTGCCCCATTTGCCTTTAATAATATTGTAACTAGTTTAAGATTGGCAATGCTGCCAGTCTTCTGGGCACGTTACCAGTTGACAGCGATGCTGAAGAATTCTACGATGCCTAAACCATTTTTGTAAATATTTAGTATTATAATTATTTGTGTTTTTGTAATTATGTTAATTATGTTTAAGATTTAATTAGATAATAGGTAGAATAAAGGCTAGTTCCGATGTTAAGAAATTAAATATATGATATGGTACGGTGCAAAAGGTACATACACGTAGGTACATTACATGTGTATGCTTATTACTTCGATCGATAACGTGTCATTGAAAACGACCTTAACACTTAATTCGGATAAGCATTTCGTCAGGCCAAAACAATCTGACCATGTAGGTCACCTTTTAATAAAAATAACAATTAATATTAACTGCACGGATGGCGGAGTGGTCAACTCGCTATTGCTTGTGAGGCGTACGCCGCGGCTTATGGGTTCAATCCCCGCAAGGAACGTTTGTTTTCCACAAATAGTTGTTTCGAGCCTGGATGTTCCTTGTCTCTATTGTTAAAATATTTATAAAATCCATTACGACTCAAAGACTATCGACAGTGCCGTAGTAGAAATATTTTTTATAATAACAAATATTATTAACAAATTCTTTCTTCTCTTCTTTATCTAGTGTAGCTACCTAAACAAAGTAGATGTAGTTTATTTTGTAAAAGTGTAGCAATAACTCTAATTTCAAAAAGTTTTAAGTTGTTAATGTTATGGATTGTCACATAATCACGTACCTGTCTGGTATAAACGTATTTATCTCACTTAACCCATTCATCGCCTTGGACCCACGTCGTGGGCTCATTATTGCCGCACTTGAGAGCCCGGGAACCCACGTCGAGGGCTCATGTTAAAAATACATTTTTCTTTGCAAATACACAATAAAAATTAAAATTAAATACTGCAGTAGGTATATTTATTTAACAGATCTTCCTAGTGGTGGTGTTGGTTTTTAGATTTAAACATATTTCATTTATTTAATTTTTTTACTTCTTCCTAGATGCCAAGGACCCTCCGCGTGGGTTGTATGACCGGGCTGGTAAACAATAATATTATGCAAACAACTTCAATGTTATTCACAAAACATTTTAATCGATTATTAAATGAAATTTATATTCATTTAAATGTAATATCGATGATTTGAAGTTATACGAATAATTTTTATTCAAACTGCTTAACCGATTCTGTGCGGATGGCACCGCAGAGGCGCCATGGATATCTTTCGTGTATGGCGTGTGGCACCCGAGAGGAGCCAGAGTTTATAACCTTAAAACTCGGTTAACACATTGACTGCTTCTACACATAAGGTGTGTGTGAAGTTTCGTTCTCCGTTTGCGGCGACTACACGCCAGATGTGTTTGCGAAAAATCTATACAAAAATGCGAATTCACCCACGCGTGGCGTGTTTTCGCCGACGCTACAACGGTGCGGCCGAACACACAAGTATGTTTGGTAAGGTTTCCTGGCCGTCTGTTTATACCCTGGTTATCTTTGGCAAAGTTTCATATTCTGTACACATATTTTGAGATTCGGAATTAACATATTGCGTTTCGCTATTTAAGTTACTACCACGTTTGGTAATCTTGTGCTGATCTGGAAAAAAATAAGTATAAAGAAAATTAGTAAATAAAAGCTTGTGAAAAATGTAAGTTAATAAATACATTGAAAACTAACAATTTTAAATGATCTTTCTAAAAAGGTTGATGTCTTATGTCTCATGATGACAGCGAATATAAAAATTGTTTACTTACCCATATCTTAGTGTATACAGTACGTTCTAACTAGAACTCGGCACTAGAAAACTTCCAGGAATCTTATATCGAGAAGAACTATGACCATATTCCTTATAACAAGAGTGTTTTGTGTAAGAGTAATTGCTGTATACCACAGACCCACGTCGTGGGCTCACCCCAGCGCATCTGTATTACCGAGGACCCCGCTAGCGGGGTCACTAGTAAAATGTATGGCGGTATGGCGCATGAAGCGTGTAAAAGTTAGTAGGATACGAATGTGAAAGTTTATAAATATTTAGTAAAACAAAAACAAAGGATATATTTAATTGGAAACGTTCTTTATGGACTACATATTAAGCGGTAGTATTTGATATATAAACTCGGAATTTAGCGGTAGGTACCTACAACTTGTCTGCAAATTTAATTGGCCTACTTATTTTAAAAAGTTTAGTTGCTAGCTCTAATAAATAAAACTGGGTACCGAGTGCATGACGTAGCGAAGTATATAGTTATTCATTTAAAGGAAAAATCTCAAGATAAACGCAGATTCATGCTGAGTCTATAATTATAATAAGTAGGTCGTAGTCATAATTATTGGGTTGCAGTGATATTTTCGTTGGTCTGCCTTCTGCGGTAGGCGTAATGGTATGCATACTTCCCTAGCTGGGCTGCTCTGATGATCCCATTGTGCACTACTTCTCATAAACATGCACTTCTCACTTTCAGATAATGGAGCGTACAACATGGTTTATTTTGGTTATAACTACATTATGTGTTCAACTATCCAGGCAGGCCGTTGTAAACCTTGAAACTTCAAGGTAGGTGTCTGTGAATACTTAATTAAAACTAAAATCCTTGTAAACTGTCACTATCAGTCGCATCTAGCTACGATGTAAGGTCACTTGGTTAGTACCATAATAAATGGAAACAATAAGCTTACATAATAACCTGAAAATAATACACATTTATGTTCGAATACTAGCAAGCGATAAGTCACCATTTAGATATTACTTGTGTTTTTGTATATAGGTTTATAAAAACTGTAATTGCTGGCTACTGACATCTTTTTAATATGAGATGGGTCAAGTCATAGTCCATTGCGCTGACCCAATGCCGAATGGGCAGGCTTTACATATCTTTCAGGACTTTATGCCGAACTGTTAAGGTGGGTATACACTATGTTCGCGCTCCAACAGCGCTCTGCGCTCCTGCAACTGCTCCCGGTAGTGGATACGTGCGCGAACACGGAGCGTGCAACGTTGCACGCTCCGCGGCAGGCGCTCCGACTCGTGTCGGTTTTTAGCGCGAACACAAAGGGGAGCGCCGTGTGTCCGTGGACGCGAGCACGAAGCCACGTATGTGTGTACGCTGTTGCAACGCGCATCACGCAGTATGGAATGGTCGGAAGAAAAGTTTTTGGCACTACTTGAAGTTTACAAAAATTATACCGTACTGTGGGTAACAGTGTATCAGTATACATGCTGCGCTAGCTACTGACTCTGGTGACGACATGTTCGCTCACAAGTTCGCGGTAAACTGAGAAACGCACAAGGAGCAGGCGTGTTGCACGTAGAAGTGCGCGCGACGTATCCATTGGACCAGTTGCAGGAGCGCGGAGCGCTGCTGGAGCGCGAACATAGTTTATACCCACCATTAGACATGCAGGATTCACTATGTTTTCCTTCATTGTTGCAAGCGATAATCAACTATTTAATACGCACACAACTTAGATAAGATCCAAAAGTCAGACCGGTGCTGCCGTACCTTGGAATCAAACTTGAGACGTATGCGTGACTGTTTATCGGTCTCCCTACTACATCTAGACTACCTAATAGGTACAAACGAAAACAACTGGTTTATATATAATTTATAATTTCTAGCACCACACCCGTGTCAGTCGAATTAAATAAAAATGTTGCTGATGCGGTAAATAGTTTCGGTTACAAACTGTTACTGAAAATGATGAACGAAAAGAAAAACGATAATATTGTAATCTCACCTACAGGTATCGCAGGTAAGGTGCATACATTTAACTTTATTACGTACATTATTTGCGATAATAAGCTCTTTTCAAAGTAGAAGCTTAATAAAACACTTTTCCTAAAATCTATTAACTTACAGTCTATTTTGCTTAATTCTAAGCATCTGTATGCGACTACGGCCGCGTGCCGCATTAAATCCTAAGCGAACCCGCTTAGAATTTAATTTACGTGGATCACACAAACGATTAAGTTGAACTCCAAGCTACTAAACTGTGAAAACCGCATTAAATCCGGTTTGTGGTTTTTGCGTGATGCCGATACAAATAGCCAGACAACAATTATAAAACCATTGTTTATTTTTATACACTACCATACCTCTTTTAAAATAATACTTATAGGAAACAGTTACAATTTAATAAAAATATAAATATAAGTTCTGTCTTGATGCGTAACAACTATCTACTTTATTATTACTAGACTATGTACATACTTAGTTAGTTATAATAATATGTAATTATATTTCCTGTTCTACACAAACTTTTGACCTTTACCGTAATTGTAAATTGTGATGTTAAAGATTCTTATATATTATTACTATCGTATTTACCTATTACATTTATTTTTCTCTTTTTATATAACAGGTGTACAATAAGTATACTAACGCGGATGTTATACTTTTACTTAAAGGTGACTGTAACAAACAATCTTTGTTTTAGGTTTGTTGGCAATGACTCTTCTGGGTAGTGTTGGGACAACCTATGACGAGATCGCCAAGGCTCTCGGATTTTCCCAAGGTAAATTGTTATGTAAAGGTATTCTATGGTAAAGGTTAACAGCACTTACTGAGTAACTAGATGTGGGTGTGAATTTTATGGCTTGTCCAAAAACATTTTAAATGTTACTGTATTTAGGCAATTTGTTACATTAGCCGTCTTTAATTCGTTGATTAATTACATGACCCAGTTCTTTTCTTGAATATTGTACAACGTATATTGTGTATATACATCGCAGATATATTCGAAAACCGCAAAAACCACGAAGAACTTGGAGAACTACTACAGTCCTTGAATGCCAACGCTACATCAAAAACTTTATACGCTGACGCTATGTTTGTGGACGTACAGACGCCTTTACGTGAGTTGTATCGCAATTATCTTCACGAGGTTTATCGCGGCGAGGTCCTCGGTACAGATTTTAAACAAAGTGATGACGCGAAAAACATTATAAATGAGTGAGTTTTAATATAACTAGTAAACATTTCAGTATTTTAATATAGTTTTGACTTCAAAACTTGCATAAGCGCTTATGTTGCCGATCGCAAGATCCCGGTTCGATTCTCTGGATGGCCAATATGATGTTTTTTCATTGGTCCTATTACATAGGTTTGTTGGATCTAATGTACTTAGATCTTACATTCTCAATAGGAGCGAAACGTGAGAGTCATAACTTGACTAACATGATATAAATAAATAAGTGCTGTGATCATAATACCTATCTAACTCAAATGAAGTCGAGCGATGACACGATCGATGAAGTATATGCGTTTATCCAAAAAAGAAATTAACTTCAACCTTGGAGACTGCCAGATTAGGTTTATTTCGCATTAGGTATACTTCGCAAGCAATACAGACGCCGCACTATCCCGGTAAGGATTTCCACTACGTAAATGTATTAGCAAGCCTCTTCGTGCGTATACTGCCTATGTATTAAATATCAATTAACCATAGAAGCGTACCGTTTTGCCGAGCGTCTGGTCGTCAATTGACGGAAAGAGCATGGACATACAGAAATAATGATCGAAGCCTTCAGGAATGTCTGCATATTATCGTATTTCGATGTTATTAAAGCACACAGCACCGAAATCTAGTAATGTCCTTTTACAAGCTAGCGTGAACTGTGCGATATGGGACAAAGATACATACTACCAAATATAAATTCATTATCCATACCGACAATCAATATAAAAAAGATCAAACGGTCACTCAAAGTTTATATAAATATTTTACAAGTCTGAAAATAAAGAAAAGTATTAATGTAATAATCTTTCACATACCTAACGGCTTATTATATTTCCAGATGGGTAAAAAATCATACAGAAGGTCAAATAGACAACTTTTTGAAGGACTCTCTGCCTACGACGACAAAACTGGTGTTGTTAAGTGCGCTCTACTTCAGCGGTCAATGGGAACAGCCATTTATACCAGAATACACGACAAAGTACGTATTGCAAATCAAAAACTATTTAATACATAATTAAAAGTATACAGGGTGTAAGAGTAGGCGTAGGTACCGCAAAAATAACGTCTTAATATAAGTACCTACTTATCGCGACACAAACCTCAATTCTTAATAAAAATGCAAGATTAAGCCTGCATATGAAATTACCTTTACAGATCGCAATAATACACTATACTGCGGATTTCGTGAACTGTTTACATATTATACATGGTTCTTTTAGTTTTATTTAGTGTTTTTGTTTTTATTTATTAACATGAACTGTTTATGCTATAATAATTATTAATTATTATACCGAAACAGAAAAAAAAACCGTCGATAAAAATATTCAATTTTCTTAAGCAATTTATAACGACTTTAATTCGAAATCATGGCCTGGATTTATAACCGGAATAGCTGGTTATAATATCTTCTGTTACTTCACCGTGACTTTTATAGATCGCGACTTCTTGATGCACTTCGGCAAGGCCCCTCTGGCAGAAACGCCGCTTAACAAATTAAAACGTTTAGAAAAACATGCTTATTAAAATTCATGATACCCTTCGGTAGTTAGGCAATTATGCCAGTTGCCATCTCTTATTGTAGGTATACCATAGATTGATTGATTGGTTTGAAAATAATGTTTCTGATAGTAAATCTAACAATTAAAGTTAGGATCCAAAGAGGCATCGATGAAGATACCTAAACTCTACAGCGAAACGACATACTGGTACGAATTTATAAAAATCATTCTAACCTCATAATTATGTATTAGGTACTATACTCCATTTGGTTAGGTACTTAACTAAAGGTCAACAATCTTGATGTGACTTTTTACACAACCACATATTAAACAAATAAACTACTGTTTAAACTAACAGTTTCACTACAAATGTCTTAATATACGACCTGACAATATAAAATCGATCGAATGGCAATGCACACTTTGTCGTGCTCCTAAAGAAAGGCATGACACAACACAAGTTCGCGTGAGCTCATTAACCACAGATTCAGATATCACTCAACGTTCCAAAAAACGCCCAGCACCAGCATTATCGCCTGCAAAACAACACCTAACTAAGGAAGATATTCGGGACGCAATTAGAGAAATTCTTTGGGAAGAAATGACCGACCACATGACGAAAATGTGATCCATGATTAATTCTGCTATAATGAGCAACTAAAATCTTTCCAAGATGAGATACAAGACATTAAAGACTCTATAGTATTTGTGGATAAGAAGTACGACGATATCATAAAGAACCATACAACTACTTCAGAACGAATACTAGTTTTAGAGGATGAAAATAAAAGGATGATATCATTAGTGGATGAACTCAAGAATCAGATTGACATGCTCGAGCAGCATTCTAGAGCGTGTAATATTAAAATTCAGGGTCTGGTAGAATCAAAGTCAGAGAATCTTATCACACTTGTGAAGAAGCTTGCTAAAACTGTAAACTGCTCAATAGATGAGGACAAAATTAGAAACTGCACGCGAATCGCCAAACGTAATCGTTATTCAGCAAGACCCCGAGGCATCGTTGTACAGTTCCAATCACCGATATACAGTGATACATTTTTGGCATCGGTTACACAATTTAACAGATCTAAACTGAGTGATAAACTTAACAACAGTCACGCAGATATCAAAAATGACAATGGTCCAGTTTTTGTGATGGAGCACCTGTCACCAGCAAACAAGGCCTTACACGCAGCAGCAAGAAGGAGGGCGAAAGAACTTGGCTACAGGTTTACATGGGTAAGGAACGGGCGTATATTCATGCGAAAAGCCGAAGGCTCCGAGCAAATAATTGTTAAAAACATTGAGTCGTTAGCAAAATTACGGTTGTGAGATTTTGCTCTTTGTTTTCTTGTGTGTTTTGAAGACAGTATTGATGTAATTTCTATGTAAAATTCACTTCTTTAATGATATATTATTAAAATCTAAGAGGACTCAGAACTATAACTCCAAATTTTTATCGCAATATTTGCTGTAGTAATTATGACGTCATCATTTTAACGGATTCCTGGCTGAATGATAATATATTAGATAGTGAACTATTTGACAACAGATACACTGTTTTTTTAGAAAAGATAGGTAGGTCTTTAACATAATTCTGTAACAAAACAGATGGAGGAGGTGTGCTAATAGCCGTATTAAAAAAACACAATCCTCAGCGTTTCAGATCGTGAGAGACAGAGTGTGAGGATTTGTGGGTGTCTATAAAAATAACCGAAAGTAAAAACACTTTCACATTTGCATTTTGCTCAGTTTATTAACCGCCTCCAATAAATAAAGTAATGCTAGATACTTTTATCGCCAAGAGCAGCGATAGCTCAGTGGGGAGACCAATAAACTGCAATGCAGAGGGTCTCGGGTTCGAACCCACGTCGCGCACCTCTGACTTTCGGAAGTTATATAACTTTTCGAAATTATGTGCGTATTGATTGACAATTATCGCCTGCTCCGTGACTCGGAGAGCACGTTAAGCCGTCGGTCCCGGCTGCCATGAACATCTATGGCAGTCGTTATTGGGAGAGTGTCGACACAAAATATCCCACTGGGTCGAAGTGTCGCTGATCTGCACTGACTGGCCCCCCACATATGATAAGATAAGATAAGGTACTTTTATCGCCAAATGTAATTAAGCTATTGAACAAGCCAATATATTGCCATGTATTGTAGGCGATTTCAATATCCCTAATATTGATTGGGCCGCGGTGAATGACAAGGATAATTCTAGAGTGCACATATCGGGGTCTCAGGTAATACAGTCATTGCTAGATTTTATCAACGTAAATAATCTACAACAGTATAACAGTATTTTGAACAGCAAAAATAAGATCTTGGACTTGATGCTTTTGGATGAGTCACTACAGTGTTCACCTCAGGCATCATAATATGATAATTTATGTACTGTTGACCCACTGCATCCGCCGATAAATTTCGGGATTGCCTTTGTAGCGACTACCAAATTGAAGCCATATAAATCGACAACGAGGTATAATTTTGTGAAGGCCAATTACGATCAAGTAAACGAATACCTTAATTCAATCTGCTGGGAAACTACGCTTAATACAGAAACCGATATAGATACCATGGTTACAAACTTATAAACTGTCTTGAATGATGTCAAACATAAATTTATTTCAAAATCAATTGTCAGGCAGAATAAACACCCACCTTGGTTTAATAAAAATCTTAGTAAATTGCATAACAAAAAAATAATTACTTCGAAAATACAAAAAATACGGGAATCCCCTCGATGGTTTATCTTTAAAATCTCTTACCAAGCAATATAAAAAATTAGCCATTAATTCATTTAATTCCTACGTCACATTAACTGAAGAGAAAATTAGTCATAATTCAAAATATTTCTGGTTTTATATTAAAGATCAACGTGGGCACTTAGGAACAATCCCCGGCACCATGGTGTATGGAACCAAAACTTCCTCAGACGGTTCAGAAGTGTGTGACATGTTCGCTTATTTTTTTGCCTCAATTTACGGGGACTTTCAACCTCCTCTGAAAATCTTGGGATACATGCTGATGGCAGTCAAATGCTCTCCTCCTTGGTATTGGAACCCAAACCTGTTTACTATAAATTAAAACAACTTAATAGTAATAAGGGAGCCGGTCCTGACGAAATACCACCCTTATTCGTAAAAAGTTGCGCAAAATCGCTAGAAACGCCATTGCATATAATTTACAATAAGTCTTTGCGATTGGGAACATTCCCTTCTTTGTGGTAACTCGCTAAGGTGGTTTCCGTGTATAAAAGTGATGAAAGTGCAATAGTCGAAAATTATAGACCAATATCTTTACTATCCACAATGACAAAAGTATTCGAGTCACTTATATGTCCGATAATACAGAGCCACTTCAAGTGTCTCTTAACGGACGCCCAGCACGGGTTTGTTCTGTCGAGATCTACATGCACCAACCTTGCCTGTATGGTTGATGACGTGATTTGCGCTCTTGATCGCCAGAGTCAAGTAGATGCAATCTACACTGACTTCAGCAAAGCCTTTGACGAAGTATCTCACGCTATACTCTTACAGAAACTGTCAGGATATGGCTTGTCAGGTTCGCTTCTATCGCGGCTCGAGTCGTATTTAAGTCATCATAGTTTTTATGTGTTCCTTAATGGATATAGTTCAAAGTTGACTTAGTTGAGAGAAATAACATCGGGTGTTCCGCAGGCTCGCATTTGGGACCTATATTACTGAATATTTATCAACGACCTACCCTCATATTTTACGCACTCCGTGCCTTATATGTTTGCAGACGACCTTAAAATATCCAAGGAAATAAGTTGTTTTAAGCATGCAGCTGAACGCCAAAGTGATTTAGATCAGTTAACACTTTGGTGCCAGTCAAATGGCATGCAATTAAACTACAAAAAATGCTCTCTAATAAGATTTACTAGGCAATTAAATCCAATCGCTTCAACATACCGTATTCAGGGTAACAACCTGCTTGAAACTAAAACTGTAAGAGACCTTGGTGTGGTATTAGATAGTAAACTCACTTTTGTGCCCCATGTAGAGCAAATTGTTAAGAGAGCCTCTAAAATGTTGGGTTTTGTTATCCGTAATGGCGAAGAGTTTCGCAGGCCTACAACTAAAATATTCCTGTACAATAGCTTAGTGAGGAGCACATTGGAATATTGTAGTCAAATATGGAGACCTCACTACGCTGTTCACTCTCTCAGGCTTGAAAGAATACAAAAAAGGTTTCTTTGGCACTTATGTCGTTGTTCAGGAATTAACTATCTATTGCCATACGTGGAAAAGCTTCAAAAAATTAATACGCAGTCCCTTTCAAAACGTAGGGAAGTTCTAGATTTAGTATTTTTATATAAAATTGTAAGGAGCCAGATAAATTGCCCGCAGCTATTAATTAAATTTAATATAAATGTAACCTCAAAATATCCTCGAAAACCTGTTGCACCATTCAAGGCCCCCTTAAGGAAAACAGAATTTGGCAAATGCTCACTAGTTCCCCGTTTAAGCCGATTATTTAACGGATGTAGTGAGTCAATAGACATTTACTTTGACTCGCTTGAGATGTTTCGAAAAACGATCAGCAAGTAAGAGGTTGCATGACGGTCTAAGCGTAATATCAAATAATACTGACTGCTAATGCATTTTTATTGTGTACCAATATTATAAGGATTATTTTGCTAAGAATTATTTTACTTTATTTAGAATTTATTTTGATTTTACTTTTTATTTTATTCTATGATGATTTTAATTTTATGACAACTTTTTTTATTTAATTTATAATCTAATTACTCTTAAACACCAAATCATATTATTCCATAAATTTAGTTTTAATTCACTTCTTGGTTTTGTTATTATATTTTCTATTGTGTTGTTAATTGTTGTAAATGATTTAATTTGTTTTATTTTAATTGGTTGCATCATCTTGTAAATGTCAAAATTATATTAAAATCTAATTTATATATTTAATTAATATTTAAGCTCCCCCTATTTGTGCATGCAGTGGCTACCTTAAAAGATTATACAACCACACAAAAAAATTTAAACTATGTAGGTAATAATATAAGTATTGTTGTGTAATTACTGGTGGTCCAAAAAAATAAATAAATGGGTAAATAAAAAACAGTTCAATTGATTTAGTAATCATTATTGTTGTATTTACATTATTGTATCTTTAGCAGCATTTTATTTTAAACTAAGTTTTTAGATAAAATATAAAGAAGACACATCAAGATTGTTTACGTTTAGTTAAGAACCTAACCAAATGGAGTATAGTGGCTCGCACCCGATTGCTTAGAGAAACTGCAAGCTTACCAATTTATACAGATACGGTATTCTGTGGTTACAGTATCTTATGATTTATATATTAAATAATAGTATTACCCTGCACATTAATCTAAAGACTTGTAACTGTCTATGTGTAGGCACTGTCCTTGTACCTACATAACAATCGATTAGGCATATACTTATTCAAATATCATATACGTGTACATTTGTTTAGTAAAAAAATTCCAACTTATTGGTAATTATTACAGAATGGCATTCCAAAAAGAAACAGATGAAGTTATGACTGATCTTATGCTTACATTTGGACATTTTCCATACACTTTTTCTGAAAAACATGGTAAGCAAACTAAATTATTACTCTTAATTTAGATTAACTCTATTCGCACCTGTATTTTATATTTAGTTCATATTTTATGTATTGATAACACTAGTCGCACAAAAATATCACATACCTACTATCTAAGAACATTATTTATGACAACTTAATTAATCTAGACGCTTAAAAGCGTAAGGCTGAGCTCGCCAACGGGTCCTAATTGCCTAGGTTTGACGCTTAGGTCTGTCAAAGTGTGATTCTTATTTCTGAGGCGTAAATTCTTGGCAATAGCTACTGCTGTTATAAGGATGTACCGTGTTTAGACAAGAATGTCGCTCATACTTACCCTCAGTTTGGCTTAATGAAAGGTTCAAGTAGAACTTGAATAAAATTAAATCTTATTAGTTTTACAATCATTCAAATTATTGTGAAGCTAATTTGGGATAGAAATTAATAGTAAAATAGCTATACCTATCTATAAATACTAGGGATTTAAATCGGTACCTATCAGAAATGTTCCATGGGTCTAATTCGTAAAGCTCTTCTACAAATAATCGGCTTTGACCAATTTTTTAGTTAGTTTATCCATATATCAGATTATACCTAACATTTTGTGTTAAATGTTAAAAACATATGCGACGTGCGCTGTATGTAGGTAACGTATAGGCGGCTCTTCCTTATCTGAACATCTGTTCTGCATATGGTTTTTATTAAACACGTGTATTTATCTCATTTACAGACTTTTATATGATTGCGTTACCATATAATGACAGCGAAACAATTATGTACGCTTTAAAACCAAGAAACCCCGAAACAACGACTCTTTTACATTTAATGGAACAGATAGATTATGAAAAGATAGACAAATCAATAAATGAAATGACGAACAAAAAGTGTGTTGTACGTTTCCCTAAAATGGAACTGAAGAGTGGAGTCAATTTAGCGAATACTTTAAAAGCTATCGGGATACGTAATATGTTTACACCAGGCGCAGCAAACTTCGCCCTGATGGTAAACGGGAATAATATTATCAACAAGACTGAAGATGAATTGATTACAAGAGTAAAAAGTAAAGATGAGTCTCGCGGAGTAAAGGATATGTTAGACAGCCTGCCAAACCCAGGCATACACGTGGACTCTGTAATGCACGACGCGAAGATGACTATAAATGGTAATTTTCCTTTTAAAATAAGTTGGGATTTCAGAAATTAATTGCACTAGTAATAATTTGCAGCCCCTTTCAACTTGATAACTTAAATATTTAGCGACGCTGCTGTTTTTTAAGGACCTTACAAATAATTTACCTGTAATAGGTATATCGGCTGATCGAGCTCCAAACCAGCAGGATTAGTGTAGGAGTGCCGTAACTACCGTTATTGTACAGAGAGGTCCCGGCCTCTGAATAGCAATGACCTTTACGAAAAGATAGAATTTAAGTCGAGTCACCAGATGCATCTGGGGTGGCACGATTACACCTACGTTTCGGCAACTATTATTTTAGACTGCTTCTGAGGATTCCTTGACAAAAAACCTAATTACATTTTGCAAGAAATCGAACACAAGACGTCATGCACATCAATTGCATTCACTATCGCTCCGTCTCCTCCTGGCTAGGTATCCCACATTATATTATATGGATAGCTTTCTTTATTTTAGCTCTCCACTTCGCTCTATCCGTGTCATCGTCGTCTACAGCTGAACTTAAACTTTCTAAAGGCGCCTCTAGTAGGCTCTTCGTTGAACTTATGCCAACAATCAAAAATGTAGATGTACGTGTAGAGCTATGAAAGCTCGTGGTAGTACTATAGCAATATATGCTCTGGTAGCTGAATCTGTTGTTAGAGCCTATAATGCAGCAAGCCTACCATGAAAAGTAAATGCCGTAGTATAGGGCAAACTGTTCGTATCGTGAAACACATTTCTGCTGATATTCGTTCTGAATTTCGGTACGTAATCTCTTGATTGTGCTAAATCATTTCATGAAGTAGTCGAAACAACTTAGTATTATTATTTTAAAGGAAAGGGAAGAAAAGTCTCAAAAATGAAAGTTCATTATAAGATTTTTTTTTCGATCTGTTGTTACGGTTAGTTATTTTTATGGTAGACCTACAGGTTTCTTTAGTCACACAGTTTATATAACAATTATAGGCATCCGCGTAGCTGCACTGATTGTATAGGTATATTATTTATTAGTTTACAAATAACCATATTTGTATGTTAAATTTAACTTAAAAATCAATCAATATGACTTAATATTTCAGAATACGGAACAGAGGCAGTAGCAGCCACGAGTGCACTACTTGCGCGTACGGCGGAACTATTTTACGCAGACTCACCATTTTACATTTTTATAAGGAATAACAGAACTAAGCTTGTTACCTTCAGCGCTGTCATATTTAACCCTGAAGTTTGATGATTGAATCGAAACAGAATTAAAATTAAAATTATACAAAAAGTTACAATTAATACCAAAAATTGGCAGTTTCATAAACAATAGGTAATTGTTTACTTACAGTACAGAACTTTTAATTTCAGTGGATTACTATTCAGTTGCCCAAAGGTGTAAAGAATAAAATTATAGCATTTGGTTATAATTTGACTTTATTTTATAATTATTTATACATATTATTTAAGACATGGAATACCAACAATTTGTTATTGTTTTACTTTTCTTAATAAACTATAAGAAAATGAAATATAATTAAAGTATATTCTACCTATTATTTTTCAATTTTTCTATTCTATCTTTGAGAGTCTGTTTCCATTGTTCTTCATTTATACTTTGAGCCCATTCTGGTATTGAAGCCTGTGGGAGTGCAAAATTTGCCATTGCACTCATTACCTAAAACAAAAGTATATAATTAGTTTACTTATTCTATAAAATTCTATAAATGTTTTAGATATGAAGGGGTAAATAATAATATCAGCCCTCTATCAATCCCATTTCACCCAACTGCTGGACACAGACCTACTCAGTGTGAGAAGGGTTAAGCGATGGTCATGAATGTTTATATTAATTGAGGCTGAATTGTGCCTTTCCTTATTTTTCAACTGTGTATACTTCATATTTTATGAAAATCAATTTAGTAGTTTAGCTATATTAATATTATAATAAATACTTGGAACAGTAAAATATTAAAACATTGCTACTCTTGTACACACAGCGACATATCAACCTAGACTGTTTGGACTTTGAACTATTAGAAGTTGAACGCTGCGAATCGTGCAAAAGAGTGCACAATATTTTTGTTACGCTCTATCCTTACCATTACATCGACATCACTATGCACTGTCCCTTTCCGACAATTCTTTATTTTGTATGTAGAGTAGTTATGCGTATATAGGGTGTCTAACTTGATGTGTAGCCGTGTGTATATCTTTCTAACAGAATAAAACAATAACTGTTATTAACAGTGGAATAAAACATAGATGTTTATAAAACTCTATTGTAGAGCTGTATTTATTAGATGTGCCTCCATCACAGTCACTGTTAATTAATACATTCTCTGTAATTACTTGATTGTAACAGGAAATCTTGTGTTAAAATTTATACATAGTTTGTTACATTATAGAAAAGAAAATTGCAGCAACAAGTGCAACTCAGGTAAGGTAAATATATAAATGTGATCCACAAATAGTTGTTCCAGGTCTGGGTGTTTGTGTGTCTGATATTTGAATGTTTGTAAAGCCCGCAACATAGGAATGATTCCTAGTGTGAGAGATGTCAAATTACAAAAATAATTTAAGATATTGACATATATACCTGTTGCGCACGCTCATTGTCCATTTGTATAGGGTCAGCAAGTCGTGGTGCATTCCAAACTTCTCTAGTCAAAATATTCTCCATAGGCTCTATGTTAGGTACATCACTAGAGGGAGGTACTTCCCCATTCTGCCAAAACAAAAATATAATAATTAATATGTAATTGCTTACAACAAAACAAATTTTTTGCCGAAAATAAAGGATTTCAACTATATTTGACTGATAGGTAAATAATGAAAACAACACTGTTGGTCTCATGCAGCATGGTTCGGTGACAAAACATTCAGTATTGCCATTAACCAGGCACAGATCCAGGCTATGTGGTTACTGATAATTACCATCATCAAACCAAAGCCCTGCTGTGAATTCACTATGAGAATCCAACAAAAACGCAGATTTTTATTGACATTCTGGCAACTATGATTCCAGAATCATAGTTGCCAGAATGTGGATATAAAACTCAGCATATTCCTTTGAGTATATACAGACATTAATAGATTATAATCTATTTACATCTAGAAATACTAACCACTAACATCTTATGAAATATGAAATAATAATACTGTCATAAAAATGTTAACAGTATAAAAAGAACTCTACTGGTGTGTAACTTAAGTCTTATTAGAATTTCACTATTCACATCCTAGATTGATTAAATTCACAGTAGGTAATGATAACATAAGTTAATAAGTTGTGACAAGTCTGGGAGATGAAACTCAAATGATGTTTAGTAATTAATAAAATAATCCTTGAAGGGGTTAGTTTCTACAGATATAAATTACTATAGATCTCATCAACAAAGTAATGAGAAATATTGTGTACTTATACCAAATTCCTCTGGCAAGCATAAATTGAAGATAATAATATATTACAAGTATACATTAATTTACCTCCGAATCGTCATCACTATCGTGATCTGAGGGCACCACCTCAGGCCCTTGCGCTAAGGGCTCATACCCGAAGTATTCATGTTCCTCATCACTTTCATCGCCGTTTCCATTCATAAATAATTCGTTCCTGGGAGGTGGCACTAACTCCTGAGGATTGTTCTCAGGGGGATCTGGACCGTCGCATACCATATTGTGATATAACCATTTAAAGTTTAGAATATAATCAGAATATAGTTTGTATTGTGAACCATTTAAAATAATCTGGTATTAATGACACAACAAATGTCAATACAATTTACAATATTGTAAGTATTGTGTCTAGGTAGATTCTGACTAGCGAATTGTCAAAACTCAAACGCTCTACTCAGTGTTGCAGCGAGTATAGCGATCAAAGAGTAAAATAGCGATGCATCATGCAATCGTATGGCAATTATTCGATATTATATTAAATTGAATCTAAAATATAGATATTTAAATTGATAAAGAACCATTGCTGATACGATATTATTATAGTTAAAAAATATATGTAGAGATAAAAAGAAAATGTAGAGCCATTTCTTATTTAAATATTTTGCATGCATATCATAAAACCAACAGTGGTTTTCACTGTTGGTTTTGTGATAGATGTTTACTTATGTACTAATATGGTATAAATGTAGCGTAGAGCCATCTTTCCATGTAGATGCTACTACCACACCACAGCAAGCAGGAATTTGGGTTCCATCGTTATTGAGAAGTATGAGAGTCTAAAAGTGACTGATCGGGCTGAACATTTTAAATAGTTTAATTAAAACGTCTTTCTTATTTCATTTTTTATTTACTGGCAACTGTTTAAAAAAGGTTAAATCTGTGAATCTCCTGGTAACTTTCATTGTTAGCGTTTTACAAATTCCTTCGTAGTGTGTTGAGTTGACGCGCCAGGCCCCGTCACCTCTGTACGCTGCTAAGTTTATACCTACGGGGGCTGAATTTTATTATTTTTAAATATTGCAACACCAGAGTATCGACAGCTTAAAAATGTTTTTATTTTAATTTATTACAAATTCAATGTAAAAATCTTAGAAATAATAATGAATTATATTTTTGATAAATAAACAATAGGCCAAAGTATTATAATCGTAATAATCGTAGTATAAAAAAGATAATTCAATACATAAATATTAATTTACAATTAATTTCGTGTCATTTACTGGAAACACTACAAGAAAAATGTCTGCTACCGCTTGCGCACCGTTTATCTTGTAATTTCGGTTTATTTTCGATAAATAAACTAGTTTTAATTTCCCCTGCATTAAAAACGTTGAGTCGAGCATTCTGTTCCTCTGTTGTAGTGTTTTGGTGCAATCAAGTGTTATTTTGTGAGATATAGACTCAAGTAATTGTAAGAAAGTGACTTACATTATTTTTGTTGTTTTACAATATTAGTTCCAATAAAACAGTCAACAGTCGTATATTGTATTTATGCACATGTACCTATATTCATAGTAAGATTTGTATGTATTGCTCTATTCACAAAATCATAAATAAACCTTTTATAATAAAGTTATGTACATATTTTATTGAACTCTCTAAACTGTGTTTTTCGATTAAGTTTTCTTTGAATATGTGAACGCTGATTTTAATAATAACCAGATTTCTATAGAGTAACATAACAAATCTAAATCGGCATACTCATTAACTTCAAGGAACTCTTCGAAAAATACAATGCTACCAATTTTGAACTTTTAATAGATATACATACTCATATAATTATATACCTACACACTACCAATTTTGAATTTGCCGCGCTAACACAAACATAACATTTACGATAGTTTTGTGTGGGCTGCAAATAGATGGCGCAAGACGCTGAGTTTTGTATGAAGTTGTCATTCTTCTCTCTGAGTATAATATGTGTTCTGTGGTTGACGCAGTCCTTTTACTTCTATGACACTGTGTCCGAACAGTCGAAACAGACACTTCTGCTTTCCTTTTAACCTTTTGATACGATTTGACTACTATTTTTCCTTCAGATGTTGGACAAATGCAGGTAGGTACGTAATACGTAAAACTTAATAATAAGTAACATTTACATAATATTGTCTTCTATTTACGCGAATATTATTCATTGAAATTAAATAATATTAAATATATAAAAAATATATAAATAATATTAAATAGTTTTAATAATAATTTAATTAGCTTAAAAATTAGTAAAGTTTAATAGTAGTAGTAGTGTAACAATTTTCAAAATTTTGTAATAACGTGTCAAATAAACAACGCGATAAAATCCGTATATAGCAGTTTAATTTCAATAAATAACATTTATTTTTTTACTTTTAGAAGAACCAGTACTACCTATTACACTAATATCAAAATATTATATCACCGTAATTCAGTACAGTGACAGGCACATGCTGATAGTGACTAGAACTGATTCACAGAAAATTATAGTAATTTCGGCTTTATTTGCGCAGCAAAATAAGTTATAGTATAGTTAAGAGTATTTAGTACTTTGTACCTAGTATTTGTCACAGAAATGTTTACGTGTGTTCAGTGACTCCTTGTATTACGATTTACATGGTATGACCCAAGTCTAGTTCTAGCCCGGACTTTTCGCAAGCAATTTCTGTACTAGTTTACTAAGAGGATTTATTATTTGTGCGTTGTAGCCTCTATTTTATTTGTAGGTAGTCCACAATTAAAAAGATCAGTGCATGATTTGATTATTTAAAAATAATAGTCTACGATGCAACTTTGAAGGAAGAATAAACAGTGCGTTCCTGTTCATTAAAACTAAAGAAGGTATCTGTTATAAACGTCAAACTAATGTTTTGCCAATATTGGTGGAGAGGAGGTGGGTGTGAGTGGCGTGAGTGACTTATGGTAAAATATGGAATAATTAGTCATCTTTGCCATCACGAGTAACACTTATTAACAGAGCACACTGATATGTGAAGATCAAAATATGAATGAAGTAGTCCAATGACTTCGCTCCTCTTGACGGCAAGCAGTTAGTACAGTACAATATTGCTGTTATAAGGAGAAAAGACGTACCTAACTGCCAAAAAAATATATTTTATATAAATATACTGAAAGATACGTCTTTTTTTACTGATGCTAAATATGTAAAAATCATAATTTCTAAAAAAAATAAGGATATTTTCCTCTTATGACGGCAGAATAGTTAATTCCACCAATCTAATATTAAGAGTGGCATAGCAAACCTCATTTTAACGGCTTTATGAGATACTTGTTTATTTCCTGCTTAAAAAACTAAGATTGTATAAAAAGGAAACATGTATACTAACAAAATTTTAACAATACAGCTGTGCAATACGCATATTCGGCATCAGAAAGCTTCCTTTCCATGGTCTTACCTCAAAGATGAGTGAAGTAAGCTAGAATGTCCTAAAGGTATATTAATAATCATTAATTAAGAGGTAGATTTGTTGGTAGCTGACATTTGGAGTGTTAATTTTTAACTGCTCACACAAATTACTGACTATTGGGCGACAATATCCCAAATCCAAACAGACCTCTTTTATTGGAAGCTGTTGAAAGAAACATGCCCATTTCTGGGCCCACGTGTTACAGCCAAATTTTTTACTGCAAAATCTGTGTCATTTGGTCACTAAACATAATCATAATAGATGTCATTATTGCAATTGCCAATTTTAATTAAATAAAGCAGAAGTATAATTAGTTTATTTCTCTAACACATGCCACCAATTTTATGACTAAAATAATATACATGCAAGTAGGCCCAAAGATGTAGGAAAAACGGGGGATCTCCTTTCACCACCTGCCAAGCATGTTGCGCAATATCGATTGTCATACAAAACATCGGTTTTACCAATTCTGAAATTGTAAGTTACCTGTCTCACTCAATAATAGCAGTAAAGTTGTATTGAACGGGTTCAGCCCATCGCCAGTAGATATCTATCTATGAATAGTTATTCACAAAATATATAGGCGATACTATTATTTACTTGATGCCCTTGATGGTATCTACTACATAACAGTTATCGCCTATATTTTTAGTGAATATGTCTAATTAGCGTAATATTCAAATATCCATTTAATAAGTGACAAATCAACAAAATGGTAATTCGAAAAGAAACGGTTTAAAATACTATTTTCACCTACTATGTTAATATATCTGCAGCGTTATCCCAAGTGCTTAAGAAAGTTATAGAGTGGCCGTAAAAATAGAGTAATAAAAAGCATGTCGTCTATTTTTATGTACATGTACATTTCATGTGAAGGTCATGATGCACGTGATTTTATTACGACGAAATAAATATTTTGTAATAAACACTACTTTACCTGGATTCTCAGACAAAGTGAATATCGATGGTTCTGAAATGTTATATTTCAGAACCATCATAATTATGTAATAATGATCCTTCAGGGCTTCTTGTTTATAATTATGACATCTTATTATTGGCTTTACTCGATAATCAGGAATATTTGTAGTGTATGGTATAAAAAAAATATATGTGCCTCGATGACACCACCGTGCGTGAAGGTAAAGTGTTATTGAGTTTTTCTGTCAATAAATTGTCCGTGCCAGCACAAAGTCTAGGTTAAGCTTATAATCGTAAATCATTACATAGTTCGTGGCACCTTAAAACCATAACAAATAAAAGGTAGGTAAGAAACTACAGATAAGAGCAGAGTATATTGTATTAAAACATATCAACGTATAGGTAGTCAGTTTTTCTTACATAGGTAGATACATCTCTTAATTAGTAGAATAGGTATGGCGTACTGGTTGCGAAAACAATACAGACCTATGTTTAAGTAGCGTCTTTCTTTCTTGTCGTCTTCATATTTTAGACTACGAATTTAGTCATTACATTAATTTTATAATGAGATTGTATGTTTGCCAAATAAAACAAGTAAGAATCTAGTCTGAGTGTATCCATACATGCATGCGTAGTATCGTTATTTTAAACAGTTTTATTTCTTCCAGTTTGCACAAGACTACTTAATAACTCTGCTGATAACCGTTACGAATGGAACATGTCATATAAAGCTGTGTTCAACTCAGAATTTCGATTGAATAAATTAACAATGCTAGTCAAAGCACAGACTACTTGCAAGATTGAAATAATGCTACATATTATAAAATATGCAAGGCTACTTTAACACCCTGTCACCTCTAGCATATGCGATTGACTCGCATCTGCATACGTTATACAACAACAATATATTAACTCACGAATATGCATATCTTTTAGATAATCATTTAAATGTAACTTATCTACACTATGTTTGCTGGAGGAACTGGCTCAATTAATAACCAAGGATCAATTATTATTTTAAAGGACATATACAAAATTATATCTGACATACAATACACCACTAATACATTTAATAAAACTGATAATAATTCTGTAAATAGCGATACTTTTTTCCTCGACTAAATATTTAAACGTATTGCACTAAAAAACATTGCGGGTCTTATTAATAAATCTAATTCGTTATCAGTTTGTTTATCTGAGCTCTCAGAACGCAATGTAGACGTAGCCGTCTTATGCATTTCGGAGCATTTTATTAAAGCTGGATATGATAACTAGCTACGTTTATATAACTATAGTTTAAGTGCATGTTATAGCCGTCAGGGTAACAATAGAGGAGGTGTATGCATCCTTGTTAAACATGGTATCTGTTGTAAGGAATTGACCAGTGTAATGAAAATGGCTTCTTCGGTTGTTTTTGAATGTTGTGCAGTAAAATTGACTGACTACAATATCATATTGGTGGCTAATCACGGTATCCCACATCAAAAAACATAAATGCTTTCTTTGATAAACATGAAATAATTTCAAAGTATATATCGAAACAAAGTTGTAAGAATATTTATCATTGCCGGCGATTTCAACATAAATATTTAAAAAACGAATAAAACCACGACTGTATATGAGTGCATACTTTAAAATTTCAATTTACAGCTTGCATTAAGACAACCTACGCGGATTGTGAGTCAGTCATGCATAGATAACTTTGCGCATAATTTTAACAGATATTGTAGAACAGAAGTATTGGATTTTTTATCCTTTTCAGATATGTACGAAATGAGAGACACTGGCGCAGCCTATAACACTTTCATTGCAACATTTCGTTTATTTTATGAACTATTTTTTCCTAATAAATACTACTACGGTAAACATAATTAAAGAAGTGACTTAGGTGTCACGTGGGATAAGGTTTTGTAGTAAAAACAAAAGGAAGCTATTGTGGCAATATAGGCTAAAACCAACTAAAGCAAATAGAGACAAATTCAAAAATATTCTAAATTATTAAAAAACATCATACATTTGACTTAAAAATCTCAAAACGGTTACAAAATTAAAACCTGAATGATTAAATCTAGAACTATTTGGCAAATTATATATAAACCTAACTGTAATGTCCGTCCGAATGTAAAGACCTCTATCTTATCTTATTTGTTTGTTTTAACATGTTCAATAACTATTTCATAGATAAAATACAACCAACAAATAGATTAGTGACAAGTCCAACATCATATTCATTTCATCATTCAGAGTAAGATGCATTCTATGTTTATATCTTCTGCTACACCCTATGACATACTGAATATCTATAATTAAATTAAAATATACGAACAGTGTTGGTTACGACGGTATCGCCACAAAAATTTTGAAAGCTGTTGCCCCTAAAGTATGTGTTCATCTTTGTTTTATTATTAATCTTAGCATTACTAAAGGTATATTCCCGGATGCATTAAAAAGAACCATAATAAAACTATTGTTTATGAAAGACAATATCAAACTCATTTTCAATTACAAACAAATTACACTTGTACCAGTAATATCTAGTGTTTGAAAAAAAAAATATAGAGAAATGAATAAATACCTAGAAAAATATAAGATATTAGTAGATGAACAAAAGGAATTTCGAAAAAATAATATCATAAGTCTGGCTATGTATGAATTCTTGCACAATGTTATTGTATCCCTAGTCTCTGTCTAACTCTCTGGGAAACAGGCGTGAATCTATGTATGTATGTAATATGGATAAAAGATTACCCGTTTGCGCTATATTTTGCGATATGACGCAGGCATTCGACTGCGTCCACCATAAATTCTTGGTAGCTAAACTTAAAGCCTACGGTATTAGAGGAAATCTTTTAGAATTAATTAAATTATATCTACAATATCGTAAATAAATTACAGAAATTACAAAATTTGACACTAAAACTAAAAAAGAAAGAATATTTAGATCCAAGGAACGCGATGCTATATATATGGAGTACCACAAGGCAGTGTACTCGGTCCTCTATTGTTCAATTTATATATATATTAATGACTTGCCTCAAGCACCTGCACAACCGATGTCACTATTTGCTGATGACAGCACTGTGACAGTAACTTGTAAGGATAAAAACACGTACAAAGATGACGTTACTAATTCTTTAATAACTATTGTATATTGGCTTGACGAAAATAATTAATTTGAAGAAGACTAATATACCTAATGCATTTTACTCAACGAAAATATATTTAATGTTTTTATAATTGAAAACATGAATATTAATTTTAATGACAGAATTATTGACAAAGTTAGTACAACAAAATTTCTTGGGCTAATAATTGACCATAAATTAAACTGGAAACCTCGAGTAGAAGTGCTTTGTAAAAGACTGAGTAGTGTAGCTTTTGCCTTAAATAAACTTGCAGCAGTCAATAACATAGGTGAGGAAGTCATTTCCATCAAGGAGGCGGCGGAGCGGGAGAGGGAGCGTTTGAACCCTCTCCCCAACCGCAGGGCCGGGCGCCGGAGGGCGCGAGACGACCTCCAGCCACCCTGAGGTTTGACCTGGGGGTGGCGGGCTTTGTGGGCCTGCCCGCCATCCGTTCAGCACCAGGTCCGAGAGGCGGCGTGCGTGTTCCCACGCGCGCCTCTGTTTCGAGTCCGTCTCCCCTCTAGGGGGGACAGTACGGATAATTTGTGAGGAGTGCCTTTGGGTAGGTCTTTCGTGTAGTGGCCTGCCGTTTCATACGGCGGGCCGAAACCTCGGCGGGGTCGCGACCGCATGCGAAAGTGATTCGCGCGGCCCCGTCGATAGTGGTTTTGTCGAGGAACACCGTGGTAGGTTTAGTCGGTATTCCGGGAGGTACTTTAACATCTTTACCATCTTTCTTTTACCCCGGCGAGTCCGACATAACCCCTCCGCCCGCCCCCGCGGAGGGGTATGCGTCATGCATTCCCCCATGTTAAAGAAAAAAAAAAAAAAACTCAATAACATAGGTGTTAATTACAGCGTACTATGGTCTTGCCGAGTCTATACTTAGATATGGAATCATTATCCGTATATTATATTGTAGTCTTTGGCCATCATTTTTGGGGGAATAGCATAATTGCACTGAAAGTAACAGACAGCTGCAGAACTTATTTTAAAAATCATAAATTGTTAACGTTACCGTCACTACATTTTGGAAATAATAATGTTCGTAAAGGCTCATATAATAATATTTAGAGTAATAACGATGGGTTTGGTCCATCCGAGTACGGAACGATATGCTTCATAAAATGATTACAAGAACTAGCAATAGGCTTACCCTACATTACGTGGGACTGTAATTTTAAAGCCAGTACCTATGTTTTACACCAATGCACTATGGTTCGTCTAGAACAAGCTAGCTGGACAAAATTATTTGTGATGATTTTTATATCTAAATGAGGTTATTAAGCATAGATAATAAGGCTCTTTGGATTTTTTTGAACAGGTATAAAACCTATATATTTTAAACATATTTATAAAATAATGTATCCATAAATGTAACTATAAAAACAAATAACAGAAACATAAAATAGTTAAAACTAAATCTATTACTTATTATTATCACTATTATCAGATAATTCATCCATTGAATAGTCATGATCATCAGTGGCAGAAATATGAAAACTAGAAACTACCTACATTAACATTTTGTTCCTTACAGCTAGGTTGAATTAAATCTAGGACTTCAGTAGGGAGCGTACCTATTTTCTTCCGGGGAACTTCTCTTTAACCGTTTATTAATCTGTTCTTCTGGAGGATAGCAGGATACTTTAGGCGTTCTAACACTGTAGATTGACGGAAATACCTTATCGTCCGAGTCTGCTTATAGCTATGGCTACTTGATTTACTGTCAACATAGTACGTTAAAGATACCTCGCTTATCAATTACCTGGAGGCACTTGTTTCGCTCGATATTTCGGTTATTGAAGGGCCATCAGTTATATCTTTAATTTGACGTGCTGCATTTTTCTTACCCGATAATCGCGCTGACACCTCTAATATTCTATATAATCCACTAATCTAATAACATACACACAACACCATCTAGCCCAAACTAAGCAGAGATTGTACTATGGATACTAGACAATGGATAAACATACATATTATATACTTTTTTTTTTGTAAGTACTTACATATTATATATAGAAACACCCAGACCAAGACAAACATCCATGTTCATGCACACAAATGTTTGCCTTGTGCGGGAATCGAACCCGCGTCCTTAGGCGTGGCAGTCGGTTACACTAACCACTACGCCATCGAGGCCGACAGACCTCTGCAGCGTAAATTAATTAATAGACTGTAAGAGGTCATCTACACGTTGTCTATTCGTTTTGAGACTGGAATCTTCAAACTCTTTAATGAGTCATTCAGGTCCCGGTTCTGTAGGTGTAATTGGCATGGATAAATAGATGGACACAGCGAAAGATATATCAACATCCTTCAGAAACGTCGAATTCTTCTCTAGGAACCGCTCTCGGTTTTTCCACAGCTCCACTATTCAGCCAATTTTGATAAACGTTTTGAGTTAATGACCTTGACGTCTCTCGGAGACTGCTCCGTAACACCATCAAAATCATGTCTTAAAGATATAAACCGACAGAGCTCATTATTACGCTTTTCCTTCGGGTGTTTCAGCCATACTTCGAAAAATAAAACATTTTTGAGACGATGATAACTGTTATTAGAAAAATATACTTATATTTTTCTACAAATCACAACTAGATACTTATAAGAAACATAATATGATAGTTTCTACGGAGTGGCCATGAGTGCACATTATTTGACCATTGAATTTATAAAACTGGGTGAAATAGTCCACTATTATCTGAAGATTTAATTGAATAAAATTAAAGAATGATGTTCCTGTGAAAATAAATATCTAAAACAAAACTACTGACCCTTATGTACCTACACAATCCATCCCAAAAACACAATCACAAACATCTTTTAGTGACATAAACAATGTTATCAAATATGGTGTAAAAATTTGAATTATCAATATTTTATATGTTTAATGACACTCCTAATACGAATAGTAAATAAAATTAATAGTTGTATTCCATAATGTATAGGGGTAATGAGTTCGTGTTAGTAATGTTATGCCCAGTGACATCTCTCGGGATTATGGGAAAGACTCGGCAGTTCCGTCTAATAATTTATTACAGCGCCATCTATTGACATCTTACGGAACTACGTAATAGGTACGGTACGAGAATCATACAGAGCACGCTGGTACTTTCTCGAATCATCGTACTGTTTACATACCGGGTATAGCGTTACTAGAAAACTCTAGAAACGCTTTACCCGCGTATAAATAGGGCGCACGCGCACCGCCGGTTCAGTTTTACAATCGTAAGCGGTCAAGTATTCATCGAAGCGAACGGAAGCTAAAATACTACGGAGTTTGAAGCAATTACAGTGAAAAAGTGTGGTATAGTGTTTGTTGTGATTAATTTAATTGTGTGTTTGAATAAAACGTGTTTTAGTCGGTAATATTGTTTACATTCTTATCTCTCGAACCCAGCACGTAACAGTAATTAGCTACTAGGAATTTAAGGGTCGTTTTTGTCCAGCTAGCTTGTTCTAGACTATTTAGACGAACTATAGTGCAATGGTGGCTCTTGCTTCTCAATTTTAAGCAACATTTATTTTTATTTAACCTTGGTGGAATATTGTTATAATGAAGAAGTGGAAAAAAAACATTGCTTATGCATTATAATTCATGTAAGTTCATTGATTTACAGGTTATGCAACTAAAATTAAGTGTTCAAGTTATGTAAATCATCCTTAAGAAATTTTTAGTTGTCTTGATAACATTTCATAACTACTACGTGGCAACGTGGCAATAAATCTAAAAAAATGATTACTTCAAGAGCGAGTATGGCGGCAACTGGTAAGCAAAGTCTATCTATAAAAAAATATTAGGAACAAGTTATGTACCTACTCAGAACAATTAGGTACTCAATGTTTGTTTTTTCTGTAGACGAAACTTTGACGACGTTATACAATATGTATATTTTCGTTTAATAAAGGTATTTCTACTTAAATTTCATTTTAAAATTTTGACGGCTTAGACAGGGGCATGGCATGGGACATGGGCTCCTTCAACAGCTGTCTAATAATATAAATACGCTGTATTGGCTATCTCTCAGAACAATTACTAAAGTGCTTTAGTTAGTTTTATTCAAGATTGAATTACTATAGAATTAATAAGTACTTACGTACAACAAGAAAGTTTACTAACTGAATAGCTATTGGGGTACTTTGTGTGATCCACAAATGGTTGTTCTGAGTCTGGGAATTCTTTGCGTCCGTTGTTTGAATGTTTGTAAAGTACCCCGCGAAACAGGAATTATTTCTAGTGCAGGAGATGACCTTTTTTTAAATAAAAATTACCAACCCTAGAACTTTGAATAGAAACCTAACATCCTGTAGTGAGCACCTAACAATTCTAAGATGGGTATGGTAGTAGGACACATTCGCATAATGATCCGAGCGAATATATTTGTGTGTGTGATGTTTAAACGTAAACAGTGAAACATTTTTCAATGTAATGATAGTAGGTGAAGGTCGTCATGCGCATGTGTGCAAGGCGAGACAAACACGAGTTCTTGTATATATAATTATAATAACTACTATCAGATAATATAAGATGAAATATAAGATTCAACAACAGTGTTTCTGTTAGTCCGCATTTACAATTAATGCTTAAATTTGCCTTTTGTATCGCAGGTTGCGATAGCGGAGCGGTCAACGAGTCTTTTCATTTTATCACTAAAATATAATGACGGTGGTTCAAGTCCTGGGGTCCTCTACTTCCATTTTGTTATTTTATTACTGAAAATTTCAAATAATAAAGATAAACGTTATTTTTGTCTACTAATTACGCTAGAGTGATAAAAAAACAGTGATTTTTTAGGAATTAAACAAAAATTTAATTATTTTATTATTATAATTATTTTATAATTATTTATCAGAATTAGTTTAATTACAAAACAATTACATCTTGTTTTTATAGTTAATAAATAATTAAATAATGCAAATTATAATTAAGAAGACAAAATTTTATTTAATTTATAACAAAAATATTTCATTATAAAAAACAATGTCAAAATATGATTATCGAAAATGAACTTGTATTAAATTTTCCGTAAATGTTTTAATACTAGGAATAGATAAATAGTTTTTAATATATAATTAAAAAACATCTTTAGTCTTTACTATTTAGATTCATTTTACTTACAAATAATATTTTACAACTTTATTGACAATTGTCGTTATAGCTTAATTATTCTTTTTCACATGGAAAAGAGGATTGAAACTTAACCTCAATTCTAAAATCGTCAACCAGCACGTCCCCTATTTAAAACAACTTTGTTTAATATTTAGTGTGACCTCCATTATTCTTAATACAGCTTAAGAGACGTCTATGCATGGAGGTCACAATATTAGCACACATAGTTCGCAACGGTCTCGTCCGTATTTGGTTTGGTTCCTTTGGTTCATAAGCATTCACCATTCATGTTCGCTGAGTTTGGTTAATAAGAAGCGGTCTTCCACTTCCCGTCCGACTTTTTGGTTAGTGGATACGAAACGGGGCACTATGAAAAAAGACAATTAAAGAATATTTTCAACATAAAATATCGGGCCCTTCGGGATCTGGTGGGAAGTGGAAGTAGTAAGGTGGGGAACACCCAAGGTCAGTGATAGAGGTCAGTGACATTGACCTCAGGTTCAGTGACCTTGACTTCAGGTTCAGTGACCTTGACATCAGTTTCAGTGACCTTGACCTCATATTCAGTGACCTTGACCTCGAGTTCTGTTACAGTTACCCTCAAGTCAGTGAACTTTAACACTAGCTTGGTGACCTTGACCTCATGTTTAGGGACATTGACCTCAAAAAACTAATTGGAATAAACATATCGTCTCTAGTAATGTGTCGACAGAGCCCTATTACACGGGGCTCCTATTTGAGGGTTGTCACAAAAAAAATAACCACGGCGGCTACGCCTTCTAACCTAACCTATCCAAGTCGGAGTGCTAAGAGTTGGGCCTCGGGGAGTCCACCTTCTGAAAGAACTCTGACCTAGACTTCAAGTTCAGTGACCTTGACCTCAAGTTCTGTTAAGTTGCCTACAAGTTTAGGGTTAGAGTGTAGCAAAGAGTGTGCAACTTTTTGGGACTTGTCCTGTAGCGTTACCCGCGTATTACAAAAAGACGAAAACATTTTCTTCAGTGGTTCGAAAATCGGTAATTTTGTATTTTGAGTATTCTATTGTATTGAGCGGTGAGAAATAACCATATTTATCCCTTGTAAATTTTTGCTACTTCTAATAGTTCCACGGCAAAAGTTTTATCGTCGTACTATAAACGCCGATTATCTCACAAACCACCCATCCTAGACAAAAAGTGACAAGATGACTTTGGGCTTATTTTTAGTCGTCTTATACGATAGAATTAAAATAGCAATGACTTTACGAAATAAAATTTTCACAAAAATTATGCTAACTAATGAAAATTCCAATATTTATATTAGTTTGCATTTTAAATGTAGACCGTCAATCAAAATATTTAAAAATGATTGGAATAATAATGACATTAATGACACACACGCTCGTAACAAAGATCACTAACCAACAACATCACATAATTCTATTCAAGTGAGAAACTACTATATTTGAAATCCACCCTCATGTTTTGAATAACTGCGGTTTAAATAAGTCTTATAGAAAAGTAAAAAGTCAGCGATTTGTCTAATTTAAAAAAAAATACTAAAAGATTATCACACTTCCTAGGGATCGAACCAACAAGCGTTACCTTTTAGATCGCACTATTACCAACGTAGCTACAACATCAATTGCTTGTTTATTTGAAATTAATACTCACAATCATAATTAGAACAGGCGATAAGTGAGTGGGTTTATGTGTATGTGTGCAATGATTTTATTGAAAAAGGTCGTAAGTACAACTTGTTGTGATCCTATGACTTTGTAAAATTGCTACTCGACTTTTGCATCTGACCGTACAACACGAAAGCTAACTGTTGTTGATATTGTGTGTCGAAAAATAAGTTCTAAACGTAATGTGTCCTTTTGAAGAAAGGGTGACCATGCAGTACTGACCATGTTTGAACTCATTGACAGAGTACTATATATTACCAATGTTTACTAGAAATTATTTTACTGTTTAAATTGATTTCAAGTCAGTACCGCACTGTCACGTCAGTATTGATTTTAACAGCTTTCGCTTTATTATTTTTGAAGTGAGCCCGCACACACTGGGCTATTCGCTATTCGCGGTGTTGATTTTAACAGCTTTCGCGGTAAGTTGCTGACGGTCGCTTGTAGGATGAAGCCGCATCGTGTTTAAATAATGAAAATGACAACAAAGCAGTAATAAAATCATTTATCTTCTAACATTGTCGTGAAGTCCTGAATTCATATAGGTACACTAGACATTCCCGCGGTTTCACCCGCGTTTATGGTTACTGCGCCCCCGTGGGTCGTAGTGTGATGTTATAATAGCATATAGCCTTTCTTGATAAATAGGCTATCCAACATTAAAATAATTTTTCAAATCGAACCAGTTGTTCCTGATATTAGCACATTCAAACAAACAAGCAAATAAACTTTAGCTTTATAATATAGGGTACATTTTCCCAACAAATAAGTAGATATTTGTATTTTCTGCCGCCTTCGAGAACTCATTAATCCAGAGTCTGTGTGTAAACCACAGAACACTTATACTCAGAGAGTAAACAGTGTATTTCAGCTCTCGGCGCAAGCACTGAGACCCAACACTGACTTAATGTTAAACAAGTCTTCATGTTCAGAGATGAACACGATTTTACGACACCATCACACTAGTACATATATTTTAGTAATCTGTGCACTACGCACTACACTTTCGATCAGCAGAGTACAATACTGTCAATTTGACATAAAATATTTTCAATTGGAAAATACAGTAAAAATAAACTATAATAAAGAAACATTAAATTAATATCCAAAAATAGGAAATTCATGGCGTAATTTTTTTCTAGGTGTTATAAGTTTTGCCTTCACAATAATGGCTTGGAGAAGTCATGGTATAAACAACGCTGATATGATAAATAACTTACGAAGTAAGAAATTAATTTATTGCATAGAAAATAAATAGCGCACATTATTGATTTTATTAGCTTTTTCACTTATATAGCTTATTGCGATTATGACTAATTCCTGAAATATTCTATTTTAAATGTTTGGTTTAATCTGCGATAGACATATATGTACTTATATATACCCAATTATTGTTAACATGTAGACGTTAATGTTTATTTTCTAATAGGAAACGGCATTATAAAATCTGACGCTGTAGCAAATGCGATGTTAGCTGTTGACCGCAAAAATTACTGTGTTCACAATCCATATAATGATTCACCACAAACAATTGGATACTCTGCTACCATTAGTGCTCCACACATGGTAAAGTAGCGTTTCTTATTGATCCAACTATCTATTGTCCCTTGAAACATATTAATACAACTGTCAATTCTAGCATGCACATGCTTTAGAAAGGCTGAAGAAGCAGTTAATACCTGGCGAGAGTGCTTTGGATGTTGGTTCTGGTTCTGGATATCTCACAGCATGTATGGCCATGATGGTGGGTAAGCATGGGCGAGTAATTGGTATTGAACATATACCAGAACTTGTGGCACTTGCAACCAAAAATATTGAAAGTGATATGCCTGATTTGCTCATTACTCAGAGAGTTAAACTAGTTGGTAAGTGTAACCACAAAACATATCAATTGTTTATATTTCTTGTTATAAGCTTAATTTGTCTTTCCTAATGACTTAGATTTTTATTATCCTTAAATAGCCATAATGGCCAATCTTCAGTAATAGTAGCACTTTGTTGTTAGGATAAGAGTGAACAAAAAAGATGATTAGTACATTTAAGCAATTGTATCAATTATATTTTTTGTTAACACTGGTGCACTATGAGAAACATTTTTTGCATAGGCCATGCTGCTCTATAGCTTTAGTATGTGGCTGTTCAAATTTACAGTTGCTGAGATCTGAAGTTCTTTTTTATGGAGGTTTTTATATAATTATGTGTTATGAATAAGTTAATATGTAATTAATTATAAAAATTACCATAATTATATTATTTATTTCATGTTTCATTGCTACTTCCAGTTGGAGATGGTCGTCTTGGATATCCTTCAGAGGCACCATTCAATGCAATTCATGTTGGAGCTGCTGCCCCAACATTGCCTCAAGCCGTGAGTTAATATTTATTTATTTATTAAGGATCTCTAACAAAGAATATACACAAAATTGCACAGACAAATGAACATTAGTTTTATATAGAGTACTCCTTTTAGTTATAGGAGACCACAGCATGCACATACATATAACAACAAAACATAATACAGAAAATTTAAAATTTATTAATTAAAATAAGCTACACATTAGGAATTAACTTAACAAAAGAAATAAATAATGTGAAACTTAATGAGAAGCTTAAATAACCTGTTCTAAGTGTGTTTTATATTTTGGTAAGAGTTGACTAGATAAATCATTGTATTGCCTACAAAGCCTTGATACAGCAGCGTAATGACCCAGGTTGGTTTTTGATAATAGAACATCCTATAGGTTATAATTACTTTTTCTTAGAATTCAGTTAAGTATTCTCATATGTAAAGCGCCTAACAGTTCACTACAGTCTGTGATGCCGTTTAGTATTTTATGCAGAAATATGGCATCTAGTTTTAATCTGCAGCTTGCTAATGTTTTTAGTTTATAATGTTTTATGTTTATATTATCAACATACTCATAATTACACTCATAGTATTAAATAACTATATAGTTACCCTTTAATTTTGCAGTTAATTGATCAATTGAAACCTGGAGGAAGACTCATTGTGCCCGTAGGACCTGAAGGTGGTGAACAACACCTAACTCAGGTACATCACTCATTTTTAATAAGTTTACTGTTTTACAAAATTCAATTCTTAAAGGTTGATGTATATTTGTTAGATAGTTGCTCAGCATCTGTATTATTAATAGATAACACACTAGCTGAACCCGGCTATGCTTAGGTGTAGCTCATTATAATATTTTCAAGTTGCTGATACTCTGGGCACTTCTGGAAAATATACTTATAAAAACTCTAATTGAGAGACATGAAACATTGTGTCAAAATTTGTTCATACATATTTTTTGTAGTTGAGGACATAAACATAATATTTATAATTATGTTTATTTTAATTACACATGTGGATGTCATTAAATTGAGTATAATCAAAATAACATATAACACATAAGCTTCAAAAATGTGGTTAGGATGATTAGATATTTTAAAATGTATTAACAACATTTGCACATTTTAGTTATGTTGATGTATGTCATTAAAGTTACAGATTTTAAGACCAGTAAATTCGACTAATCTGCTTATTTTACTGTTAATTGTATTTTAATTAATATAGAATTTGTTAATAGATATATAGGTACATGTGTATCTACATTCCAACTCTTATGGATTAAATTATCAACAGTAAGGCAAGGCCAATGAGTTGAGATAAATAATGTAAACAAATGCTTGACAGTTCTCAACCTTTATATTCAAAATATGTACAGGTTAATTTCACTATATAGTGCTTTTATTTTCAACATATTTTGTCAAAGTTTTTACTGGCATCCGTAAGTAAGAGAGAATCGGATAGACTAAGTTGGTGGAATATGGCCCTATTTTTGCGATGTATATACATACATTAATTACGTTTAGATTAAAAAAAATATTCAATAATATGTTGTCCAATCTTAGTAGTGGGTAAGTTGATAAAATTATTAAGTGTAATTGTGGCAAATGTCCTAGTGTTTTGTTAAGTACCGACTTTTCTATGTTTAATAGCCTGTCATTAGGACCTATCAATAATTAAAGTTCTGTGCCTTCAACTTCCTTTTCACGGATAAATATGGATCTACGCGGAGTAAAAGTTGTTGGAAACGTCACTCGTACATGTGAAGTTAGTCGATCAACGATCCAATATGTTTACTTAATAATTTATCTAGAGATCCTGGATCCTGGACCTGGATCAGATCGAAGAAAAGGACATCTGAACGGGATGATCGACTTATAGAGTCAGCAAGCCTTAAAAATCGTCATCGTTCTTGCCTAGAATTTCAGCACCGGCTCAGAGATGTCCGTGGTGTTGCTGGAAATGATAGGACAATAACAAGACGTCTTAAAGACCATAATTTAAAACCATACAGACCCGCAATAGGTCTTAAACTTACCACGGCTTACAAGGCAGCAAGATTAAATTTTGCTCGTGAAGATCGTGACTGGACTTTGGCACAATGGAGGCAAGTACTCTGTGATGAGTCCCGAATGTGTCCTTATGATGTTGATGGTCGCAAAAGAGTATACCGTGCTTCGGAGGAACGATATGCAAAATGTGCCGTATCCGAAAGGGTAAACTTTGGGGGTGGTTTAGTTATGTCCCGGAGACGACAGCTTAGATGCCCGTACAAAGCTGGTTATCGTAGATAGAGGAACTGTGACTGCTGTATCAAATATCACTGACATTCTTAAAGAGTATGTAGGTACAGCAATAATCAGAATTTGTTCAAGAATTTAAATTAATGCACGATTATGCGCGCCCCCACACTACGATGTACATTAGAAATTACTTGCGAGAAGTAGGAATACCGGTTCTGAACTGGCCAGCACGTAGTCAAGCCTTTAATCTTATAGAAGACTTATGGTACGAACTAAAACAGCGAGTAAGACAGTAAGAATCAGCTCCAGAGAACATGCAACAGCTGAAAACGGCTTTGTTGGAGGATTGGGAAAACATATCTAGGTACTTACCATTAAAAAGTTAATACAATTCATGATCAATAGGATGATATGTGTTATCAAAGCCAGACGAAGCAATATCTCTTATTAAAGAAAGCTTGAAATCATCGAAACCATTTTATTGCGTTTTTAATCAGTTGGAAGTTGTTGCAATTTTCTTCTTATTTGGTATTTATTACGTGTTACTAAAAAAAAATAAAGATAGGTAATTTAAAAAAACCATTATTTTAATTAGGTATTAACAAACGATCAATAATAAGAATATTATAATTGTCTTTATTTTTAAATACAGTCACGACAACTACTTTTGTAGGTGGCCCTTTTTGTCCACCTGTTTACTTAGTTATCGCACGCTGTCGTAAAGTATGTTACCAACTTTCATAAATGTAATTTCAAATTAACGAATTCCCTTGAAAACTTCCATTCCTTTAAACACATCCAACTAACTAAAGAAGGCCTACAAACTTCAAATTTATCAAATCCTTCATATACGTTTATCTACATTTCTAACTGAAACGCTAATTTTTAACTTTTATAGATTTATCATTAAAAATATAGAATTTTTGGTGTGCGCTATCGCAGTAAAATGTAATAAAATTTTGTACTTTAGAGAGTTGAGAGAACGATGAACGATGTCGATGAACTAATTATTTGTTATATAATTAGTTCATCGTGAAGTGTAATTTGTTCACTAATAGCAAAATTTGTTCAAGCTGTAGTTGTAAAGTTATTCGATAAAAACAGATTTTGCTGCAGTAACGTTTGAAACAGTTATGTTTTAAACGTTACTGCAGCAACAACGATTACGATATAAAATCATTTCATCCCGAAAATAAATGTATGAATAGATAGCTTTTGTTGCGCATTGCGTATTAAATGTTTGTGAATAGCAAAGTTTGTGTTTGTTGTGGTTCTAGAGTTATTTAAGATTTTGCTGAGGTAACGTTTTGGGATTGCCCAGATCTCAAAAACGGCTCAACGTAGAAGTTTGAATAAAATACCAATAATAGACCTTAATTTGTTCAAATTTGTTAAAACATTAGTTTGATTTGTTTGATGAAAACCAATGTAATTAAATGGTGCCGAAATTCAGAAAGAAATGGATTTGCAAGTAAACCAGTACACTTACAATCAAATAAAAAGCTGTATCAAGTACCCTTGGTGCACCTTTATGAATACAGTAAATTTAGATTATGTAACTCTACGCAATATGAAGATACAAAGAAATTTAATTACATTTTATATGGTTTGATTTAAATGATCGAATACGCAGTTCCCATAAAACAAGGAAACATACTATGAACAAATTAAATTGTTCCATCAATAAACAATCTTGTTAATTTCAGCTTTAAATTACGACTGTTATGAAAGTAATATCAACAAGAAGAATGTTTCAGCAATTCTTCTATAAGCCGACAAAATTATAAACGCTACGTAAAAGCGTTAATAATTAGGTAAAAAAACAAATTGGTGGTTTGGTTTAAAATTGTCTACTAAAATATACGTATAATTTTATGTATCTGTATGATAATTTAACAAATGTTATTTGCAACAATCCCCGAGTACTTTCTCTAGGACAGCCCTAGCGTAACCAAGAATTGACACGAAGCGATATAGAATTTAGAAAATGAATACATGGCTCATATAATACATATTCTCTGTGATTTTTAATTGTTTATCTTTTATTTAAAGGTGGACAAGGCAGCTGATGGTACAACTACTATCACGAAACTAATGAGTGTTATTTATGTTCCACTAACCGACAAGGATCACCAGTACCGTAAGTCAATGCACTAATGTAGGCATATTGAAGTCGCTCATGTCATGTTCATCTGGATTACTCCATCCTTATTGAATTGTATAACATGTTTTTGTGATATTCTAATTAATATAACCTTAGAATAACACTTGAAACCCTATCAACGCAAAGCGAAGTCTGTAAAACTAAGACATAAAAAAGACTCTGCCACGCCTGACTATGGTGTAAAACTACCTTATGCGCTATTATTCTTGTATACGTATTTTTTAAATGCATATCAACATTGTATTCTATCTACTCATAATTATTATTAAATGATTGTTTATATTTCATTAGTGGATGCCCACAGTTTATTTATATTTTGCGATGAGAAATTTGAATAGGGTTATTTGTGATTATTTATTTAAGGGAAGCCAATTAACGTAAACTTTTTTAAACGCTAATTCTGTTCTTCTAACAAACCCGGCTCTGCCAAAATTCAAGCTTCTTAATAAAACCAATATAAAATATTGGTCCTTAAATAGTTGTTTATTGATACTTAAATAATCAATACTAAGGCCAAATTAGATGGGCATGTCATAACTGCGGGCATGCGCTAGAATATATGAATAATTTAATGACTCATATATTGCATGTAAATATACATATTATAAAGTTTCTTAGAAACTTATTAGGTACCAACACTTTTAATTATAAGTAAACAAGTTGTCCTTTGCAGGCAGATGTTGTATACTTTAATCAACCAAGTTGTCTAACCAATCGATCGGGTGTTTGTGGTCGCAGCTATGATGAGTAGACTCACTATATGAGTAGACCCTGCAAGCAACAACTAATAGTTTACTATGTAGTTTGTTTTAATCAATATATTGGGAGTCAATCGAGAATTTTGTTCTAGGTCCTTGGCGTTAGTATTAAACCACAGTGTAACATTTATAATATTATCATTGATCATAAGTATATTCTCAAACTATATAACCAATAAAACTACATTTATATTGCAACTATATTTATTGTACTAGTATATTCATTAAACATTTTTATAAATTATTGTATGCAAAGAAAAATAAATAAAGCTTACTGAAATAGTGTTATTTTTTACTACGAAATAACTTCCCCGTTAATTTCTTTTTGCCGAAAGACTTTTCATCTTTGTTCGAATCTATTGGTTGAGGTTTGACATGTAATATAGAATATAGGGTATCAGCATCATTCTTGTTTTCAATCATAGCCTGTAATTCTTCCTGTAAATAAAAACATTATCTTAAATGGTCATGTAAATAAAAGTAGAAATAACATCTTAGACCCAATCAGATGCACGTGGTAATAATTGCATACACGCGTGAATTTGTCTTTTTATTCGCTTTATTGCAATATGGCTCCGTTAGCTTGGGACGGAAGCTGGAATGGTGAGGTATCTCCACTTTGTCGAAGATACACAGTAGGTACACAGCCTTGCTGATTTCAGCATGAATGGGCCAGCTGGACCGGGGAAGGACTACCCTCTCACAGAATATAGACGTGAAATGTGAGTGAGAGTACCGGAGGCCCAATCACCCCCTTACCCCTTTCCCGCTCCTTCTCCTTCCCACTTCCTTTCCTAAAGGGTCGGCAACGTGCTAGTGATGCCTCTGGTGTTGCAGGCGTCCATAGGCTACGGTGACCACTTACCATCAGGTGGGCCGTATGCCCGTTTGCCACTTTAGTTGAATAAAAAAATAAAAAAATAACACCTCGTGTTGTTCCTGTTCTACAAAGACTTGTACAGCTTTTTGAAGAAACACTGTATTTTATGCAGACTTATTAGTGGTCCGTGTTACTCACGCTGCTATAGGTTACGGTAAGCACAGGCCGAAAAACTTATGGAATCAATTAATCGATATCATTTACATGAATGCTTGAATCCCAGCATTTGTACCATCGCGCAGTGTTTTAAGAAACCCATTTTTCGGACACCTCATTTTTATTAGATAACTGCTAGATATAAAAAATTTAATGCAAGATTTCCAATCCTCATTTAAATAAAATAAATAAAATAAAATAAAATAATCTTTATTTCGGACAAGTACATCCATAGGGGTTAGTAAAAAGATATCTTAAAAACTATGTTAGTATTTTATAATGTTACAAGCCTATTGTTGGAGATACATCTTCGCACAATATCATACAATATAGGTGAATCGTATCTCCCTGCAATGGTTTTCAGGATGGAGTTGGAACTGGCCCGCACTCTGCAGAGCAGCGAGGCAGACTTCTGTCTAATGATGGCATGGAAGTCATCAACGTGTGCTTGTGCGAACATGCCAGAAGCACTACAGAAACGGGGCAGTCCCATCAAAATCCTGAACCCATTATTATATTGGACTCGCAGGGCGCTGATAGTCTGCAAAGTATAGTTGGTCCACAGGCTGCACGTGTAAAACACTTGACAATACGCTTTAAAAAGCGTTACCTTAACTTGTTTGCTACAACGTGCAAACCTGCGTGCCAACATGTTACATCGAACTGCCAGCGCCCTACGTTCCCGCTCAATATCAACATGATCCTTAAGGTCGTCAGTCACGTAATGTCCCAGATATTTGAACTGGTAAACACGATTTAGTTCATTACCGTTAAGCCTAATTGCAGGTACAGAATCTGGACATTTACCACTCACCGCCTTAAAGACCATGAATTCGCTCTTAGCAACATTGTACAGTAGGCCATGTGCCTGAGCATAGGACTCACAACACGCAAGTAGCTCCCTGAGCGACCTGACCGTTGGGCTCAGCAGCACCATGTCGTCAGCATAACTAATGTTGTTAATACTGCAGTCATCGATGCGACAGCCGATTTTCTTACTGCTGAGCTCAACGATCAAGTCGTTAATATAGAGGTTAAAGAGTTTTGGTGAGGTTATTCCTCCCTGTCTTACACCACATTCTAAGCCATACGGCACAGATAGCTTGTCGGCCCATCTCACATTATTTATCTGATTATAGTACCAGTACTGAAGAATACGTAATAGTTCAGCTGGTACTTTTCTCTCCCTCAGCTTATCCCACATGACATCGTATGAGACGAGGTCAAAGGCACGGGAAAGGTCTAAAAAACACGCATAGACTGGAGTTCGACGCCTTGTGTAATATTGCACGGTATGTTTTAGAGCAAGAATTGCGCTTTCGGTGCATAGATTATTGCGGAACCCGAACTGAGCATCGTGCAGTTGCAATAATTTATCCAATCTTGCGTCCAGCTGACTGTCAAGAACCTTCGCTATAATAGTAGCTAGGGAGATGGGTCGATAGTTGCACTTATCTGATATGTCACCCGTTTTGTTTTTTATAATAGGCACAACAATAGTCCGCATGAGATCATGAGGGAGGTACGAATGAGACATGCACAAAGAGTAAAACATAGCCAACACTCTAGCTATATGTGGTCCGGCATGCTGCAGGTGCTCAACGCTCAGACCGTCATGACCCGGGGACTTTCCTCTCGTCATTTTATTAATTGTGTTGGACACTTGTTTCGCGGAGAAACGGATTAGATCCGAGTCAGAACACTGTCCGTCATCAAGCACCCGCAACGATGCCCCCAGCGGAGACTCCACTTTGAAGTGATCTACAAACATATCGGCAATGCTGTCCGGCTGATCAGCACCCCCAACACTCACAGGAAGGCCAGGCTTAACGTCTAACTTTTTGGTCGCCTTCCAAAATTTTTGAAAATTGTTAGCTTTACGGTGAGAAGCCATTATATCGAGCTTGATCTGTTCTTGATGGTTCTGACACCATCTAAGTTTGCTTTTAAATATCTTGCGAGTAAGACACATGTCATTGTAAACCTCACCGGTCATTGGTTTATTATACCACAACCACCGCTGATAATGAAGCCTGGCCATTGCGTGGGCGTCACGTACATGCCTGTTCCACCCGACAACACGACCGGTATGTCTGGGTGTTTCTTCAAAAGGGACTAAAAAATGTTTCCGGCAAATTATTTTGTTATTTTGAATCGCTAAAATTATTGTGATTGTGTCTTTGATTGTGTTTAGTACTATTTTAAAAGTAGACACGATTTAAAAGAGCATCTCACGGTTAGTTATATGATTTTGGTTTCAAAAACATAACCAAACGTCATTCTTCTCTGATGCCGATTTCAGCTTTCGTTACGACATGTGCACACAAAATATTTAATTTTGAACGTATAAGGTCTAGGCCCACAATTTATTATTTTTAGTAAATTTAACATCGTTTAAAGTAAAAAGCCTATAAAACTTTGTATTTTTTTAATTATAATTAACAATCAAAGTTTTGTCATGATAATAACGTCATTAATCGCAGCAATGTTATTTTTTATAATTTTCTTAACAAATTTATTTCTGAACGCAACTTAAATCCTTCCCCGCGCTTCCTGGCGGGGCCCCTCAGTCGAGGTATTAACGCTCCGGTGAGTTGCACGCGCGTCTAGCAACGGTAAGTAAATTTTCAAAGTTCTTCAAAATTTGTCATCAAAAATATCATTTGTAATAACATTTTTATTTCCATAAACGTGCACATTAAAAGTTCTTATGTTATTTCTGTAAATAGTGAATTTCAGACGATTTCATATTGTAAAATCAATGCTAAGAATTCATGGTTATAAACAAGTCCAGACATGTTTTATTCTCAGTTCATCACTTTTCGTAACATCATTCTTGCCAACGTCGTTGTTGTGACAAATGACACACGTTTCGATGAATGATTATTAAGTTGAATAAAATGATGACGGGTTACTAATAATGATTTTTTACTTTGATAAACAGAGGAATTGAGGTCTTTTAGAGATAGCTCGGTAAAATTTAGCGATCTTTGTTTTATCACTTTATTTCTATGTTCGTTTGTAAGTTGCATTCGACTCTAGTTAACTTACATTGTTTTTAAACAGCTAAGGTGGCAAACAGGCATACAGCCCGCCTGATGTTATGCGGTTACTGTAGCCTATAGATGATAGGGTCAACCGGATCTCGCGTTGTCGTAAAGCCACGTCTCTCACGGAGAGCATATTGATCTCCGCACGGATCCCACCTTACCTCTGTCGTGTAATGTGACAATTTCGGTGAAACTTTACCGCTTTACTCAAAGGGGATGACGGACACAAAATAAGCACTAGCGATTTTACTCTCAGCGGTAGGAACGTAACCCAGCAGTGTTATTTGGCGACGGTCTTATGTAGGGTAGACCGATTCTCATTCAGTAGGTCTAATTTAAGTGAGAAATATGATATTGTGCCTTATCTCTTAAATTGATTACTTTTTTGCAATTGTAATACTTAATATATTAGTACAGATGTTAATTATGGTGTTTTTCTTTCATGCGTAGACGCTGAGATAGCTGGGTCAGCAAAAATGCCACAAACTAAACAACAGCGATTAGCACAACAGCGTTTGTGTAAAAGAAGACGCTATAACGAATTAAAAAATGATCCGGAGCTGCTAGCTGTAGAAAAAGAAAAACGGAGACTTCACTATCTTAAGAGAAAAGAAGAGGGTAAAGTTGTTCAAATTAAAGATAAAACGCCTCGCTCCCAAAGAGATCAAAGGAAAAGGTGGAAAGAAAACTCCAGGAAATACAGACAGAGAAATAAAGAAGTACAGAATAAAGTAATACAATTAGAATCTATTCAAATTGCAGGAGCTACCACTTCGAAAGCTACAGAAGAATCTAATGATACTATTGAAGAACAGGACCCCCTGAAACATGGCTCTGAATGTCCAGCCGTTAAACGTGCTGTTAGAGCTATCCGATATAAGGAACTTAAGAAAAGAAAAATACTACTATCTATCATAAATGCCCTGAAAAAGAAAAATGAGTCTCAACTCAAAATAATTAGAATCCAACAGCAAAAACTACATCTTCTAAATTTGGAGCCACCGCATAAAAATATAGTAAAACAACCAAAAGTCACATACAAACCAACCACTGCTTCATTTACATCTACATATCAGACTAATCGCCAATGCACGATTAACAAAATCATTGAATTTTATTGCGACGATTCTAATAGTACGGTTGCAGCAGGAAAAAAAGAATTTATAACGAGGAATAAGAAGAGAATGCAGAAAAGATATCTAACAGCTCCATTGATTGATTTATATAAAAAATTTAAACATACAGCAAATTGCAACATCCATTATTCATTTTTTTGTAAAAATAGACCATTCTGGGTTCTGTATCCTAAAGCAGCTAACAGAGAAACGTGCATGTGCTCTATTCATGCTAACATGGAGATGCTAGTCACTGCTATGAATAAGTCAAGCATCTTGCACGAAAAGCGAGCAGCAGATATACTATCGGCATTGTGCTGCGATCCATTCAATACCGAATGTTTGCGAAAACTCTGCAAAACATGTGAATCGCGACGTCTTGTGTACAGAGAATTTAATAATGACACAGAGCTAACATTTTTTGAGTGGGCTAAAGTTAAGAAAGAAGTTATTACGGAAAACGGAACTAAGAAAAACCAAATATTAACAGTAAAACGGAAAGTGACAATGAAACCTGTAGAAGCTATTTCAAAATTAGAAGTTGATCTAATCAAATATTTAGATCACACGTTCAAAATCGTCAACCAATACAAAGTAATAAAAGCACTAAAAAACAACTTAAATGTTCACGAAGCTATCATACACGTCGACTTTTCTGAAAATTATAATTTAAAATATGCACAAGAAGTACAAGGTTTCCATTTTGGAGGAAGTCGGCAGCAAGTATCAATTCACACAGTTGTAATTTACACACATAGTTTTGTAACAGGTCAGGTATGTCCTACATCCATGTGCACTCTTAGTGCCTGTCTTCGGCATGACGCTGCATCAATTTGGGCTCATTTAGTTCCAGTTCTTGATGAAATTATGAAGCTAAATCCTTTCGTAGATACTGTACATTTTCTTTCGGACTCTCCATCATCCCAATACAGAAATAAATATATGTTTTACATTATAAGTCAATTGACGTCTAGCCATTCCAATATAACAAGGATTACATGGAACTATTCAGAAGCTGGACACGGAAAGGGTGCCCCTGATGGCGTAGGTGCTACAATGAAAAGAACAGCGGACCAGATGGTTCACTTTGGCACAGATATTGGAAATTTTGATAACTTTTACGAAATATTAAGTTCAAGAATAGATAACGTTATTATAAAAAAGGTAGCGGAAGAGGACATAATTCATAAAGAAAGACTTATTCCTACACAATTGAAACCATTCAGAGGCACCCTTTCCGTGCATCAGGTTCTGTGGGATAAATTCAAATCCCAAATGACAATGAGAAATATGAGCTGTTTTTTATGTGATGTGGGTGAAGTGTGCGCGCACGGCAAGCATTTAGGTTATATCAATTGCATGCCTGTGATTCAAAACGATAACAGTGATATTGATACTGTGGTACCCCTTGCTAATACTAAACCTAAGACTGGAAAACAAAACAAAATCAACATTATTTCTAATATTTTAATTGATGTCACTAACAAAACTAAATCTTCAAAAGATGCACCTATGGGTAATAGCAATTGATCAGTTAATTTTTTTATTGATTTACAAATTAACGACTTGGAGTTAAAGGTAGAGTTTAAAAGCGAGCGTCAGTGGCGCCGCGGCAGAGCGACAGATAGGAAATGTATATAATTCTTGGAAACATTATTATTTTTTTAAGAAAAGTCTATGTTCTTCTTTTTTTTAGATGATACAATTGTGATTTATTGTGTTGAGGAATATTATTTTGTTACATAAAGTCTATATATATATTTTAGTTCTATAATTGACCAATTTGATGTCAACTGTGATTTTTTTGATTGCCAAAGAATTGTAGAAAGATTTATAGATTTTTTAGTTACTTAACTTTAAGAAATTATGTTGGTTCCTATTTTGACGATTTAACCTTACCTTTGTAAAATACTTAAATACATTCATTTTGAATGCTTAAAATTTGTTTTCTTTATCATCATTACTATCTTAAAATATCTTGCCCTTTGTTCGTTTTCACTGTGATTGAGGGCTCTTTACACCCTCGGAGCCCTGGGCTGGAGCCCAAAAGCCTTAAGACAGATCCACCGGCCTAAATTTTATATATTCATTGTTATATTTTATTAATATATAGTTCATGTCATTCTCTGTAACATTATATCATTATAATCTACGGTGCAGTCATTCTTAGTATTGAATGTCATTTATCTCAACATGTAAAATTCGAAATTTTAGGAATTCTCGAATATTACTGATGGTATGTTAGTGCCCTTCATACCACAAGTATTATTATAACCTGCAGAGTGCATTTAGCTTACTGAAATCAATAAGCACTAAGGTTTAAACAAAATATGAAAAATCTGTTATAAATAATATATTTCGAAGAAATGCCCGTCTACTCGAGCGAGTATTAACTAGACTCTGAACAGCAGCATCTGACAGAATAGCAACTATATTCGCGTACATCTTGTCGAGAGTAAGTCTATGTGCAATATTGCTACAGTGCGTATTACTACATAAGCCAAACTCCTGAGGATAATCAATCAGTCTTAATTTACTGTTACACATGTTATAATATGCACTACTTTGCTCACAATCTCTCTCTCCCCATATAACTTTGGAACGAGGTGTTTTAATATCTGCAGCCTTTGGTTTAATTTTGTCTAAACGACATTCAATAAATATGGGAAAGTGATCGGGCCAGAAGACATCGTGAATAACACCTACATTATTAACTGTACATTTAGATAGCATGAATAGTTTTTAACAAAAATATTTAAGAAACAATATTTTCAGTCGAATATTTAGAAAAAAAATCTCTGTAACTTAGCAATATACGCAAAAGCAATGTTAAGGACATTGATAGCGTCTTTCATGCTGTCTTTTAGAGTTTAAACGAATCTCGTAGCTTTATTAGATTCACTTATATAGGCGTTTTTCTGTTTTAGTTTTTTATTTTTTTCGCTTATTTTGCCGTAATGGGCAAAGTTATTTACAATGAAATTATTGTCTTTGCTTCCCCAAAACTACATAAATTACTCGTCCCAATTCTATGGAATCTAGAAATTATTCCAAATTATCTGTTTTCGCTAGAGCTGTCACAATTTTATCCAGATTAACTTATTTATTATTTGATTTTGATTATTACAACATAAAATTTTATTCAAAATTTCAATCTCAGAGCTGTTATTTTTTTTTAGGGGTAGTCACAATGACAATAAATAACGAACAGGATATTCGCTATTTATGCTACAAGAAAAAGATATTTGTTAACCTTTTGAACGCCAATCACTTGTATACAAGTTCGAGATTTTCGTGCCCTCAGCGCCACTACTTGATTAGAAGTAATAATAGTATAAAATAAATTTACGACTTTTACGAGATCTTTTATTTTGTTTTTATGGAAAATTGCCCTGTTATAAGCCATATTTTTAACTTTGTCACAAATAATAAGTTCTTGTTTGTTTTATATTCAATAGAAATAAAAACGCCAGAAAATATTTTAATGCCCCCAACGCCAAGTACTCGATATAAAGTAAGCCAGTGATGGGACACGATGAAGACCTCGCTATATTTCATCTCGTCGAAACGATCATAAATACTATTATTGCAAGAAAATGACGTAAATAAATAATATTTTATAAATATTGTAAACTATAAACTACGTTTTATTCACCTTAATCAAGAATAAATAGGTTTTCTAATCATTATCGATAGTGAAACACCGTTTGAATGAATCGGAAGAATTTGATTCTGAGGTAAGTTTAAATAATATAATTTATTTAATCTTGTACTCGATGTATCGATCTCTAAAGAAAAGTGTTAGGTATAGATATATTATGTCATTTAGTATTATATACTATTAGATAGGTTCTTCAGTACCTAATACCTAGGTATCCTTTATCGATTTAATGTGTTTACATGTGATTCCAGTTTACAAAATGTTAACTGAATATTCAACGCGAAATCGTATTTTATACGATTTCACGTTGAATATTCAGTTACGTACCTATGTGTAGATCTTCAGACTAGTAGGTACCTAGATTTGTCAGCAAAATTTTATTTATACATATTTTTTTCCTAAATATTAAGAAGTCACGCTTCGAACTGGAATGACACGTAAACACATTCAATCGACAAACTTTAAGTGAAAATTGTGTCAATTTCGAGCGAGCAAAGAACGCGTCCTATTTTCCAAATTATTAGTTTATTGAAAAGACACAGAGCAAAAAAGTTGTTGACAATAAATAACAATAACTCAGTTATTGTTATTTATCGCCGGTGCCGCGTAAGTAGGTATTAATAAATATTAATTTCAACTTATAATATTATTTGTCAATAGGACATTAATCCCATCCCTACGTTTTACTATAGATACGTTATACATTTGTAGCGTGGCGCTGGAGGACACATCGCGTATTATATAGATGGGCGTCGAAAAGGTTAAAGCACGACGTATGTCTGTACCTGGTGATTCACCGCCAGGATACGCCCTGCGGTTTAACGAATGCACTAAATAGTTAGTTCTACCGAAATACATATATATACCTAATACGTAATTTGTACAGTTTTGGAATTTATAAAAAATTAACGTCATCTATAATAGTTAGTCGATGTACTTCTAAATTATACTCTCTAGGAAAATAAAATCTAGCTAGGCAATTAGTTCTATACCAACTCTAATTATATTTTTACTCTAATTACTTTTTACTCATTAAATTCATAGAATTAGCGAAATAAAAAAATTGAAAGAAAATTAAAGCTAGCGATGTCCTTTTAAGGAACTTAATATAAATTCGTGTACGCGTTTTTAATTTGATTGAAATAACCTTTACATTTTATAGATATATCCCATTTTATATATTGGTAAGTATGTAGGTAGGTACATAATTTCTAGAAATAAAAATGCCAAATCGGTAATAGTCAGGTAGTGCTTAAAAATTTGTAAATAATAAATAATAATTCGTAAATATAAACATAACAATACAATCAATAAAAAAGAATTATACATAAGCACTTATAAAATCATTCCTCACGTATTGTACACACAGCGACGCGTCAACCTAGATTGTTTGGACACTTGAACGCTGCGAATCGTGCGAGAGCGCGTTATATTTTTGTTACGCTCTATCCTTACCATTACATCGACACCACTATGCACTGTCCCTTTCCGACAATTCTCTATTTTGTATGTAGCGTAGTTATGCGTATATAGAGTGTCTAACTTGATGTGTAGCCATTTGTATATAATATGTAACAGCTGTTCATTTTCTACATCATAATAGAAAAATTTTTTTACTTATAAGTGCGCACAGCATTTACAGCTTTATGGTTACAGCATAGATAGATACACAATTATTTATTAAATATATGCAAAAGAAAGATATACCAGAATTATCAAATTACATGTCCAATTGGGGCTTTATCATTGTATTTGTTTGTTTTATGAGGTTAATATGAAATAAGTGGCAAACCAAGTGTAACTATAAGTTTGCGTTGAATACGATTGATATGAAATTTTTTTAACGGTTTATAAACGAACAGTAATAAAAAAAAGAAAGTCAGTTAAATATAGAATTAATAAATAGAATCTACAGTTGTCTTTATATTTCAGATATTCATATGTAAATTGTATTTTCGATAAACCTCACTCTTTACAAAACAATATACATATTTTCCGTTACAAAGCACCACACATTCTTCTAGATCATAACTTTCAGCTTCATTAGTACTGGTACGCTCCTCCAGCAAATCCGGGTTAGGCACAGCTTTTAATAATGTACCTAATTGCAGATGCAAGCAATGGAAACTTACATCGTTTCTTTTGTCGTTGAATAAGCTGTGCATGTGAGATTAGAAGATCAGATGATAAAGCTCTATGGAATAAATCGGTCATGGTTTTGCTATACATTTTTCGGCAATGATGTTTGATATCACCTCTCTCCAAAATTTATTCCTGGTTTCCGATGCCTGCTCGGAGAGCATTCCAATAGGAAGCGATGTTGACCTGATTATTGCAGCCCCATGCACCAATATTTTATGTAAAGTGACTGTCATCGGATGCCAGTCGTAGTTTTCTACTACAACCACTCATAAAATATCTAACTTTGCCTTTAAATATACACATCACTCTAAATCAATTTCGTATTTCGGTAATATGTAACAATTTTTTGGGTTTTTAGAGTTCTGCATCAGATAAGGGGCCATTCATTTATTACGTAAGTCGATTTTTACTATTTTTTGAACCCCCGCCGTCCCCTAAATAAGAAAAAATAAGAATAGGCCGACCTCTCTCCCCCTGTTTAATATTTATTACGTAAGAATCTAAAGGAATATTGCGTATATTTGTGATCTTACGTAAGAACTATCAAGACTCCCTCCCACCCCCTTGTAAGAAAAATAAGACATGGTCGACCCGCCTCCCCCTAAATCGTCATACGTAATAAATTAATGGCCCCTAACTGATTACACAAGGGAACAGTCATTTTGCGGCATGGTAAGTTAAAGTCAAGTTTATGAGATAATACTTTACAACTATATGACTGAAAGTAGATCGAAATAAAAATACAATTAAATGTTAAATATACATATATATTTTAGAAGCGGCTATATAATAACGACAAGAAAACTTAATAATATCTGTAAGCTTTTCTATTGCTTATGTTCGGGACAATCGCTTATTAAACTCTAGCAATAGTCTGCCTTCATAATATGACTGTCCCATCGGCCTTGGTATTTTCTTTCATTGTTCTAATGTCCTGATGGAACGGTTCTTTATGTTGAATATCTCAAGAACCAGAGTCAGTCCATACAAAGTATATACATTTCGGGTATGAATGATGAAGGTGTATATTAAAATTTTAAACCAGTAACTAAATTAATGCCGCTGAAAATATATTTTTTTTTTGTTGCCCTGTGTTATTGATATAATATCTTACTAACTTTTAAAATAATTAACAACAAAAATGCAATCCGTATATTTTTTGATGATTAATTTAACTTAAGTCAGATCCGGATGTAAATTATTATCTGAATGTGCGAAAACCCTAACGTCGTAAAATCGTGATGAAACTCAAATCCTTGTTATTTCTAGATTTCATGGAATTGGGACTTGTAATTTATATAGTTGTTTGAGGAAGCAAAGACAATAGTTTCAGTGTAAATAACTTTTCCCAATGCCATACTCGAGAAAATAAAAATAATCTGAAAACAAAAAAACGCGTATATAAATGAATCTAATAAAGCTACAAGATTCGTTTAAGCTCTAAAAGACGCAACATGAAAGACACCATAATTGTCCTTAACATTGCTTTTGCGTATATTGCTAAGTTCCAGAGATATATATATTTTTTCTAAATATCCGGTTGAAAATATTATGATTTTCAAATATTTTCTCGAAAACGAATGGGGATACGAAATCTTGATTATATCTAGCAGCTTTTTAATATAAATGCGATGTCCGAAAAGTAGCTTTCTTAAAACACTGTGCATCGTTCCTACTTTAAATACATAATAACTATATTTCACGGTAAATAATTTTACAAATTTCAAGCACATCATCATCACCATCTCAGCCGAAAGACGTCCACTGCTGGGCATAGGCCTCTCCTAAGGTTTTCCACACAGACCGGTCTTAGCCACCCACATCCAACCGCTTCCCGCAACACTTACCAGGCCGTCGGCACAATTTCAAGCACAATATTTTTATGGAATATAGCAAGTAATTTCAAAGCTGTATAAAATGACACAATGTTCAACTAAACATTGTTTACAGCTGTCTATGACCCTTTGAAGAATTAGAACCAGCCCACTACAGGCGGATGATCATTATAAACCGAGTAAAGACGGGCTATTAACTGTTAAAAATACCGAAACTTACTTGTGTTAGTGATATTAGGTTATCCAAAGATACGCCTCTGTTCATGATCCTTGCGAGGTTTTTAGAGCTAACTCCAGGTAACTTACGAACAAAATCATGGACCAAGATATTATATCGCTCGTAATTCATGTCATCAGCTGTATTGTCGCCACTGAGCGCGAGAGCTTCTTCTACGTTAGGATTTTTTCGACCTTGCTGAAATACCTAATCAATATAATTTTCTAATCATAATGTAAAATGTAAATGTCTGCAATTAAGTTTTTATAGAGCGTAAACTGGAAAACACGAATTAAGTTAAAAGAAATGCTTAATATTTTTTATATAGAGCTGTTTACACATTAAAGTAGAACTAGTTAATAGCGAAGCGATATAGCAGATCCATCCTGGCGAACATGCTTTGCAAAGCATGTCTTTCCGAATTTTGCTTCAACTGTACGTTAAATATATTCTCCAAATTCATGGCCACTGAAACTGGGCGGAGCAGATATTGAATTTTGTTCAATTCCGTTGGCCATGAGACCAATGCCGCAGATGGAACAGGGTTTAGCAGCATCGACTGCTTGAAAGTGACGAATATCGAAGTTACTTGCATTACATTACAACTGGATAAATTATATCATCATTTCTAACTACGAAATGTATTACAGTATCGCTCAGGAAAATAATATATACATATATAAATATGTATGGCTTCGTCTTAACCTGTCAAGTTTTGGAATGACAAACATAATTAAAAACCTATTGTCTGGCACCCGGTGTGCGACTTACGACTCAAACATTTCTGATACTCAGTTCCAAATTTATTATTATTTATAAAGATTGGGATACCCAGTTCCAATTTTATTACAATTTATAAAGATTGGAATACCCAGTTCCAATTTTATTATTATTTATAATGATTGGAATACCCAGTTCCAATTTTATTATTATTTATAAAGATTGGGATACCCAGTTCCAATTTTATTATTGTTTATAAAGATTGGGATACCCAGTTCCAACTTTATTATTATTTACGCAGAATTGTAGGTTCATATTTATTATATTATAGGCATACTAACTTTGAGCTCATAAAACAATTCAGCGGTAGCATAGGGACTGGGCGACCACACCAACTTCAATCTAGGAAAATGAATTGTGAGAAGTTGCAACTTTTGTTGTATATCAGCTCCAGATATATCCGACGAAACGACAAAGTGCCCCTGCAATTAATATCATATAATTTTTCTCTTTTTAATAATCAGTTAATCACATAGCAATTTGTCACTGTCCTACTTTGACGCACGTCGACGCGTTTGATTATTGTCTTGACATCTTTCCACACAGGTAAGATTAAGACGAGTAATCGTGTTGAGAGCATAGGGAGCTATGCAAACTTATGGTAGACTTCAGCTAAAGTGGGCTACAGACCTTCAGTTTTAACTGAACAGTTGAAACGTATGTGTGTAGGCAAAACTGCAAGCTGTACAGTTAAACTGCGCAGTTGTCAGTTTTGCCAAAGCGTCGTTGGAGTAAGCACGAATTTTCTGTTGCGTTCTAATTTTAAATAAACAAAAGTAACCATGCCAAATTAAAGTGAATGTTTAGAAGAATTCATAGAAATATATCATTCTGAACCTTGCTTGTGAAAAATTAAAGATAAAGAGTAATTACCACGACCGTGGAAAAATGATGCAGCCTACGGAAAGTTATTGGCGACACTTCAAGAGATTGAACCGGCAAGTGAAAAAGAAATGGTATTACAAAAAATCAATAATTTACGTTGTGCTTATAAAAAAGAGCACAAAATGATCGTAGATGCAACAAAATCAGGTTCAAGCGCTGAAGATATATACGAACCGAAACTATGGTATTACTATCTTTTGAGATTCTTGGACGATCAAAATATACCACGACAGTCATGATCGAATATGGATGATAAGGTAATAAAACCAATATTTATTATTGATATACAGTTTTTAATTTTTAAATAAATTTATTTTGTCGTTCTGTCTAGTCTTTTTCGGTGTTCGGGCCGTTGTAAAGGTTCCATGGCAGAATCATTTGCATTGTACCCGGGTATAACCTCTCCAATATCAGTTTGTTGACGACCAAAACACTCTGGACTGATATAGGAATTTGGTAACTTTTAATCAAAAAATTGTGTAATGCGCAACATGCAATCACAATTGATTCAATTTAACTTGGCTGTACATTAATATTTGTATGAAATATTCGGAATCGCGTAGCTAAAATACCAAAAGCATTTTCCGCAATTCGTCTCGCTCGTGAAACACGGTAGTTATATATTTTTTCTCCGTAGATCCATTTCAGCTTTTCTAAACGGTTTCATCATATCAATCCTTAATGGAAAAGCGTTATCAGTAACAAAGACGTATGGTAAAGATCTTAAGCTATTCGTTACGATTTCTTCATTTGGAATATTCAAATCAGCATTCTGAAGCTTTTGAAAGAATTATGTATTTTGTAAGACTCCACCGTCTGATATACGTCCAAAATCACAAAATCATTTTGTTCCAAAATCACATAAAATGAATTGATATTGGGCGTCAACTATAGCCATTAAGACCATGCTGTGTTTTTATTTATTATTGGAATATGTTGATCCTCTTCCTTTTGGTGGGATTATTGAGATCTGCTTCCCATCAATCGCCCCAAGCAGGTGCGGCAAATTCCATCTTTGTTTAAATAGTTTAGCTTTTATCTTCCATTCGACTTGCGACCGAGGAAACTGAAAGAAAACAAAATATTACAGGATAATACACTGGAGTCATACATCATCGGCATCAGCAGTGGAAGAAGTAGCAGTGCAGAAAACACAAGGTGTTGATGACTTAAGTGCATCTACTCAGCACACTCCCGGCACTACACATACATCAGAAAATAGAAAAATAAACTCAAACGACTCTTACAAAAGACGTTTTGATATCTGTTAGAGATCATTTCAAACGTCCGGCTCCATCTCCTCCACCACCAAACCGACCCGACGATCGTTTCGACATTTTCGGTAAAGCTGTAGCATTTAGACTTTGAGATTTGAATAGAACAACGTATTCTAGCAGAAAAAAATATTAATGAGACGCTTGCGGCAGCTGAATTGAATAGTTTAACAACATCACATTCAGTTTTCAAATCAGTCATACTCACCTTCATCCAGTCGCTCTATTCACAATACTTCACCATACTCAAATCAACAAAATCCTCCAAATCAGTCGCCAAATTATGAACAACATCTCTTGTGCAATCAGTAACAGACTCAACCATCACCAGTTGTTCTATTATCTATACCACATCCGGAAATATCGGATAATGCATCCAGTCAGGTTATTCACATTATTGTACCAAATCAAGTGCTACGATTCAGTCGCAAGTCTATCAACAAAGCACAAATTCAGCTGCTGACTATGTATCTAACTACGATCATTCTTAAAATAATTACATTCAGTCTTATCTGTATTCTATCACTTATTATAAACCATAGTTATAAATATTAAAATGTCTTATTTCTCACGTACCTTTAGGTAATCCTTGCGTAAAACACTATATATTGCTTCACACGTTTCTGGTATGATACTAGCAAGTGACTGGGGAGATATTATTGTTTAAAATTTTAGGTCTTCGTAGGTTCTCCCTGTCGCTAAATATCTAAGTGTTGCTGTTAATCTTTCATATGGGGATATACCACTTCACATAAAATAATTCAAATTCAATTCAAAATGCACAATTGTGTAATAATTGCCACAGCGTCATCCGATGAAGCCATGTGATTCCGTGAACGAGTTACTTCAAGCGAAAAGAGATTAAAACTGAAAAATCCCAACGTGTGTAGACACTAGGGATGTCAGTTGTAACTGCAAAGTTAGACTGTTCAGTTAAAACTGAAGGTCTATAGCCCGCTTAAGAGGAAACAATAGAATATGTGATATGGGATCCTGAGAAACATGTGTGTGAGTGTTGAGTCAAATCGCTATTGTATCGCATTGCGTCAGATGTTCATAAAGTGTTCTCGCCAACACCTTATTGCAATATTACTGTAATTTTAATTTAGTAGAGTGAGATACATAAACTTATGTATAAGGCTATACGTAAACGTATTATTGTGACTTTTCTCTAGTATAATAATAATAGTTTTATAAAGAATGGTATTAAGCCTACTGGTACTGATACTATTATTATGATTAAAGTACTTTTAATTAAAAGTATTTTTAATTATTACCTGTAAATTGAATGGTTTGTTCTGATCGAATTCTATTAACAGAATGGGTCGACTATAGTTTCTGCACATCTGTGTGCATTGTGTGTAAAGACGTCCGGAGTTTAATGAACCAATCAAATCTGATATCGACTTTCGTTCAACACAGATATCAGGCGTCAAAATGTAATCGCCAATCTGAAAAAATAAAAATTACAATATATAAAATAGGAGATTATAATAAGATTAGATTATGATTGTGATCATATATTATTAAAATTCTTGCACTCATCTTTGTGCAAGAATTTTAATAATGTTTTTCTTGCTTAACAAAGCTATGTCAGCCCAGCTGGCTAGAGAAGTGCCTTTTATAAAAGATAACAATTCTTCGGCCCTTTAACGCATGCTATGCTGTCAGTAGAAGGGCTAATATCATTCACATGCACTGGAAGTATGGTGAAAGGTTAACGCGCGAATGATGACATTTTTTGAAAATAAATATTAAGCTTATCACTTACTATCCGGCGAGACTTAGGCTTGATTGCCAGTATATGATTAAATAAAATAAAATTATTTTGTTCACAAGCGACTGCCGCGCCGTTGAACTTCTATCGGATTACATTAATAAATAAATATTCTTTAAATAGTTCTTCTGCATATATTCTATATATGTACCTACTCCTTAAATATGCCAGTTCTCAAACTACGCGTAATATGCTTAAAAGTGGTACAAAGCATTCTCTTTACATATAATTACTAGATGTGCCCTCGGTTACAATCGCGTTTATCGTTACTGCGCTTCCCCCGGGGGTCGTAGCGTGATATTATATAGCCTATAGCCATCATCGATAAATAGGATATCTTACAACAAAATAATTTTCAATCCAAAAGTAGTTCCTGAGATTAGCGCGTTCAACCAAACAAACAAACAAACTCTTCAGCTTTATAAATAATATTAGTATAGATAAAGTTATAGCATTTAAGTACTTACAGCTATTGTCACGGGCTCAATATTGATCCCCTTCTTGTGAAGTAGCGCCGGCAGGTCGGATCGAAACTCTCTCATGTCAACAATCACCACGGGTTTTTCTTTCTGCTGATTTTGACCACCTAGAAATGTTTGATTTTTTAATTTAGGTACACAAAAGTTATGTAACTTTAGAAAAATTACACATTTATCCAATATACTCTACATGTATCAGCTTAACAAAGTAATAACCTGTAGAAACTTGTAAATGGAGATATAATAATTCTGAGCACTAATACTACATACACTAATGATAAAAACGAGGCATTGTAATTGTGTGCATGTATGCATGTATTTAAAATGTTGTGTACGGTTGTACTTGGATTTCAGATTCACTTTCTGTAGGTACCTATAACAGTATTATTTGTATTATGTTTATCTGTTATCTACCTACACTTATTAAATAAAACAAGTCTATAAATGGTACTAATATACTAGAATAATGCAGCAAAAAGTAAGTGAAATTGTGTATTTTCATGCCTTTTCTGAACTTAGTAATAGGAATGCTTAGAGCAGCAAAGTTATATTGCATCGCGCTTAAGAATGACAAATACGCAATTTATTATCATCTCTCTCACACTAAGATAATGCATGAACTGCACTGGAGGTTTACAAACACGAAAATCTAATTGCAGAAGAAGAAACCTTTTGTGAGACTTATTCACACCAATTTTGGTCGATTGTATAAACCATTGTGCACCACCCACCATTTAAATATTATTATATTCGTTATCTCGATTACAAATTAAATTTGAACATATCTATTAATTCGTCGTTATTAGTAGTAATTTACCCAAACAGTTCGCTATAATTTGAATAGCATACCTGCTTTTCGCGTATCTACAGAATTATCATCGTATTCCACATTTAAATTGAAATACTCGTCTGTCTTTCCATCCTGATACGATGGCACAACCATTACCTAAAATACATATTGCATATTAGTTTCTGTAGTCTGATCATACAATGCTTACCCGGTAACTTCGAGCCGAATGTAATATTAGAAATATTGGATATATTTCTAATATTTAATGCCATGAAGTTTCTTACGACTTATTTCTTTCAAATTCATTCTTATTTATTTTATATTCATTTCTTTGGCATAAGTCTGTGGTTGAAATTACGTCATGGTAAGTTTGAGAGAGTCAAAAGATTACTCCATGAGTTGCATGATACGAATAGCTATAACTACCGACCCAAAATTTCGGTATTTCTGTTTTATGGTACACCGAGTGATTACGATAAAACAACTCTAGCGACGCCGCCGCTTAGGCTAGATTTCCTTAGCTAGACCAGAGAAAGTTAACAGATTTTCATATGTATATATCTAGATCATAGTCTACCTATAAATTACTGCCAAATTTCAATAAAATAGATCTAGAATTTTGAACGTAATTACAATTTAATTAATAACCATTCAAACATAATTTTGTTAATATTATGAATATATGAATAACAGCGACATTTTTGTCGCTGTTATAAATAACTTTGCTAGAATCGTCAATTTTATTAACATAACCCATACTCACACTTTTCGTTTGAATCAATGTTTCGAAAGCTAGTTTCTCCCTCTTTAGTGACGTAAGGTAAGCTTGTTCCTCTACTGTTTTATCGTAAATAAGAAAATATACTTTAGTTTCAATTTCTTCAGGTTTCTTTCGACATTCGTACAATTCGATCTGTCGCACTGCAGCTACGTCGGAATGGTATAAAATAACATATTCTGGACGCAGTGTTTCTAATGTTTTTTCTAAAGAAAAGTTACATCCGTTTTCTTTAAAAGTCTGGATACATATAACAGGCCTTTCTATTTCTAATTGGGTTATATCTAAGTGGTCCATCTGTAAAATATAATCAGAATATTATATCATATATTATATGCATATAATGTATGAAGGTTAAAATAATTATACATCTTCTCCCTAGCCTTTATTATTCCCAAGTCACTTTGCGGTCGGCTTTTCTGGTCTAACCGGATTTGACTGGATATCAGTTTTTACACAGACCGGCTGCCACCTGAACTCCGCAACCCGAAGGCTAACGATACCCTAAGGCTAGACCAGTGTCAGGATAATATAGGGTACTGACTTCCCAATAACGACTGCCATAGATGTTCACGGCAGGCGGGACCGACGGCTTAACGTGCTCTCCGAGGCACGGAGCAGGCGATAATTGTCAATCAATACGCACATAATTTCGAAAAGTCATATAACTTCCGAAAGTCAGAGGTGCGCGACATGGGTTCGAACCCGAGGCCCTCTGCATTGCAGTCTGTTGGTCTCCCCACTGAGCTATCGCTAATAATTATACATATAGTGTAAATATATGTACATATATACTCACTGGGCCAGCGTGGTGGCTATGGCTTAACCCATCTGACACTGAGAAGAGGCCCGTGCCCAGCAGTGGAACAGTTTAATACAGGGCTAATATTATATATATATGGGTCATTGTCAAATTTTGCGCAGGTAAACTTGTCCCTCAACTGATTTAATATTTCATAAGTAATAATCGCACAATCTGTTACAAATTATAAATTCAATACAAAATACATTGCTTTAGTATGCATTTACTAGTAAAATAAGAACTTAGTTTTGATTTTTTTATAATTTTTCATGGTAACGTTGTGATCATTTCTGGTAACAGAGTGGTTTTCCATACAAACTTTATGTGTCCCTCTTAGCACTCCGTATAATAAAGATCAAATAATTAAATTTTATCTTATAACGACCTACATTATATAAATTATTACCATAAACAGAGTATTGTTAATATGTGTAAAGTATGTCTTAGAAGCGGTAAGTATCAAAATTTTATTAAAAACAATTTTTTTAAACTTGGTCCCGCGTTTTGTTTGAAATCGTCTGGACTATTTTGTTACTAAATAAAACGCAAAATAAAATAGAGATGGTGCTGTTTCGTCATTGTGCTTGCTTAGATGCGATGTTTGCATTAATCGTGGCTGACCCTTACATCGTGGGGAGGGCTACAGGAGGCGTCAGATGGCTGCGAAGTTTTTACCTGATTGCGTGTTTTTATTGTGCATCCACTTTGTTACCCACCTATTTACGTAAGTAAATCAAGGTATTTTGCATTATTTTAAGATTAGTGTATGGCAAAGATGTATTCTAAATATAAAAGAAAAAGTGTCCTTCACGCTTTACTTTATGAGTTATGGCTTATGGAATGTAAAATTTACTACTCTGTTACTCACAACTCCGTTACCAGCGCGTGGTAACAGAATTGTTAAAAAAGTAACAGAGTTGAATTATAGACTATATTATATTATTAATAATTATTAATTTGCCTATATTCTTTAACTTTATACTTCAAATTGATGTTTGAAAGATGTTCTTTTTTAATTAACGGGTTTTCTTAAGAAGGTTTTAGGCTTGATAGTAAATTAAACGCGTATATTTTCATAAACATTGTTACAGGACACTGCGTTTCTTTGCGATTTGGAAATGCCTCTCACGCCTGCTGAAAAGCAGCGACGATACTGAGAACGGTGTAAAAATAATCCTGAAAAGGCAGCAGAATCTTAAAGAAATTATCGAGAGAGATACCATGGCAATAAACGCTTAGTACGAGATGTAACAAACACTTGAACATCAAATAGATACGTTTATTATGCACACTGCAGAGTCAACTCCTCCTCCCTTAAATAGTCCAGCCCCTTCATGTCAAGATCAAGTTATTAGTGCTAAATGCTGATCGCCATTTGTCTACGCCTTAGCTGCCATTTTACGTGAAAACACTCCTAGCTCCATCTCGTCAACAGCTTCTTGCGCCAGAAAGGAAGTAAAAAGAAACAGATCGAAGTTATATAGAGATGACATTGAATCAAAGGAACATTTAGAAGTAATAAACAAAAGATACGAAAAGCATAAGAAAATACAATAGAGAAAACTAAAGAGTTCTAAAATTGTAGATGGTAACTAAAATTAAAAATTAAGTGATATAGAAGACAGGAAACAAAATCTAAGTTACAAAAAGCATCAAAAAGGTGACAGAAAGTATAGGAAAGACAACAGAAAGTACAATTAAACTTAAGGCATTTAAAAGACATGTTTATAAAATTAAGACAGACTACAGAAGTTATAGAAAATGCATAGATGAACTTGGTTACATTGGTAGAACAACCTAGCACATCGAAGCAAATTGAAGATGCTTTGATCGAGAAGGATAATATTCACGCTAATAAAGTAAATAAGGTGTTTGTGTATTGGTTAAAATTATCAACGCAAAACAGGACTACGTACGTGGGTAAAGCCCTATGTGAAATAGAAGAAAAAGGTGAGATAAAATGTTTTAAGACAATCGAATATACTGCAACAAAATTTTTATTAGTTGAGTCTGATTTATCGTGCTTGTCTTAAAAAAAATTAAAAGACGAAGAATATTCTACTATTTTGATACTGCTTTATATATGTATATTTGAGAAGTAAACAACGTTTACATTCCATTTTTTCAAGAATATTTGATTTCTGTTTTTATAAAGTTAATTTTAGATTGGTAAATACTAGTCATAAATTTTATTGTTATTAATATAGATGTTTATTTTTATGTTTATAAGATCTCAAGCTCAACTAAATACAATTAAGTGTAATAAGATTCAAAAAACAACAACCATGTTACTGTGCTACAACTCTGTTACTTTGTGTCCCAAAGACTACAGAACAAATGAAACATTTTCACTAAAAACTAGTTAATATAATATGAAAATATGACAACACGTTCATTCGTTAGATATTTATACGGCCATATATTACGGTTAGCAGTTAATATTGTTACGTGCTGGGTTCGACAGATAAGAATGCAAACAATATTACCGACTAAAACACGTTTTATTCAAACACACAATTAAATTTAAAACACAACAAACACTATACCACACTTTTTCACTGTACTGCTTCAAACTCCGTAGTATTTCCGTTTCCGTTCGCTTCGATGAACACTCGCTTACGATTGTAAACTGACTCGGCGGTGCGCGTGCGCCCTATTTATACGCGGGTAAAGCGTTTCTAGAGTTTTCTAGTAACGCTATACCCGGTATGTAAACAGTACGATGTTTCGAGAAAGTACCAGCGTTATCTTTACGATTCTCGTACGCATACCTACTACGTAGTTCCGTAAGATGTCAATAGATGGCGGTGTAAATTATTAGACGGAACTGCCGAGTCTTTTCCACAATGCCGAGAGATGTCACTGGGCGTAACAATATATAAATATTTAGTGTATTTCGGTAGTATTTAATGTCTGACAAAATTGAAAATATAACAGAGTTGTTTGAAATTTAAATTAATGATGGTTAAACTTTAAAAAAAAATTGTTGTTCTAAATGTGATAATAAGGAAATAGACTAATTAACATTAATGCCAAAATATTTTGGACTGAATAGTCTAATTTCATAATAAATGTTAAAACGTTATGGTAACAGAGTTGTATTTTTTACACCCTAACCCACAAAAACTGAAATAAATCATAAATCATTAGTAAAACATCGCGGCCACTGCAACACACCAAAATTCAATTGCTGTAGCACGCATGGACAAAAAGAAAAGTCATGTAAAGTATTAATGTATATTTTGGTAAATTTATTATTTTTAGTAACGATTACCTGCGCAAAATTTGACAATGACCCATATAAGGTTACAGTCACACGGACACGAACGTTGCATGGAACGCGGTATGCAAAATTGCATGTAAATTTTGTACCCATTTTTACCAACGATCCTTTAGAAATACGTAATCGCACATACCTATCTGAAATCATGTTCAGAAAGGAACTATCGACAATGCTAAGAAATACTTAAAATAATTTGTAAAATACAAACAAATTTCTTTTTTATTACGCCTAAATAATTAAGGAACCCAATGGTTAGAATACCAAACCCCCAATAAGCCATCGAGATGCTGTTCTATACGACGTGAGTTATTATTAGGTATTTGGGTCATAAATTGAGCATGATTTGATTATAAACTGATAAGAGTACGATACATTTATCTACATACATGAATTATTTACGTATTACACATATACACGTATACATAAGCAATAAAATTTGAGACTCAAATGTATAATCGATAACCGCACGTCACTAAGATAAATTATTGTGTCTCGCTCAAACTTCAACTGAAATCATGACATAGCAAATCATGCAGATTATAGACAGGTCTAAAATATCACCTCATTCTGTTAATATAATCAATAGTAAGGCTTTTACCTGTGTAATGGGCTCGAATAGGCTTTCATCTTGAGAATCCTTCTTTTTCTTCTTATCACATTGCGATGATACTTGTGTTAATGTTAATACATAATTAGACTTATTCTCTTCATCTAGATTAAAGTCTTCTTCATTTTCGTCTTTACAATTGCCATCTTTATCGCCGACATTTTTTAGATTTTCCTTTTTAATATTATCAGCCGACATTGTATTTTTTAATTGCGTGTATTTAGACGATACTGCGTTGATAGTGAGATCTCTTCTGAACGCCGTATAGAATAGATATTTATTGGCGCCCATTGTAAGATAGTGATTCAATTGAGAACATGTTCTACTATCTTGACAGAGGATTAAGATTTTGCTCTTATTAATTTCTCCACCTTTTTTCTTTATTTCATCTGGTATTTCTTGGGCTAATAAACCACTAAGGCATTTCCATTTTGGACATGGTTCAGGATCGAAATCTGTAGTTTAAAAAATATATTTTATCTTTTCGTATTCCATTGGTCACGAATTGCTTTTTGAGTTGTTTAGCACTGCGCAAGGCCACAAATTAAAAGTGGTGTGCTAGAAATCAATAGCAGTGACCAGCCCCAATTCTAAATATCAGACAATAGATATTCGCATTAACCGCCTCATTATGCTTCGATTGTAAACAGCAGGTATACATTTATGTAGGTAGCCTATTATCACTTGCAATATCAAGGTATCCCTCGCGCATCCAACTCTCGCAAACAGAATGAAAAATGTTTTAAAAGAAAAGAAATAAGTAGATTGCAAGCCTAAAACCCTTACTTACCCAGCAAAACGAAGAAGCAGTGATACTACTACTATTAAATACAATTTTTATATTTTGTTTTCTGTAAGAGGGTACTTTTCTGAGCGCGTTGTTTCATTCATACCATTTGACCACGATAACGGCGGGCGCCATGCCCAGTATATTATTTTTTTAATGCACGGATGGCGTTGTAGTTATAGTGGTCGCCTTGCCACTGCGACTAGTGTTGTGGGTTCGATCCGCACACGAAACAAAAATGTATGTGATCCACAAATTGTTGTAATGATTCTGGTGTTCTTTATGTCTTTTGTACCAAAAATGTTTTATGCCCGCGACACAGATTTTATTCCTAGTGCGGGAGATTTCATTTAAACCAAAAAAAAAAAAAATGTATATCGCAAATACCTTGTTTATGATTAAAGACGCGTCCTCTGGCTAGTCGAAATAATTGCTCTGCAGAGTCTAACAGAATCCAACCTGAGTTAACCTTCGCATACTCTGGCGTTCTGTATTTACTTACTAAGGAATAGAATGATATCGAGTCGTCGTGGATTAAGTTACTGAAAAGTATAACAAATTGCTTGAAACAGATGTCTTATTATTTGTATTTGGGTGTGTAAGTCAAATAATACTTACACAGTCATACTTCTTAAAGCTTTAAGGTCTTGTATGTATTCTTTAGTCCTTGTACTCAACTGGTGCCAAACACTATCCAACTGCGATTGCAGAATCTTGTGAAATTTCTTTGTGATACAATTTTCTGTCGTGATTTCCTTAAATTATAAATTTATTTGTATTGACTGCACAACATTGGCCACCTACCAAGCTTAGACAGACAAAATATTCTGGATGATTATAATAGTTGTAGTTTTCTTTACTTTTAATAAAGCTAGAATTAATCCTATCAACAGGGGTTTTATTATGCAGCAGGAGAGTAGTCTTCTATACCAAGAAACATGGACACCATGCAAAAACATATTAATTACTGGTTATCTAAGATACTTAGCATTATACTTTACACTGCCTTATGCCAGAACTGGCAAATAGATACATATTACAGATACTGTAATGCTTATTTTTTGTCTGTCATAGACAATATCTTAGATACAAGTATACATAGAAAATATGGATGATTGCCATCATCAGTATTGCCTATGTATAAGGCTTGGCAAGGTGATCAGTACAGAGATCGGATATTCCAGTGCATATTTACCTAAACTTTGAAGAAGCATGTAACTAGAGTGGATAATACCTTTAAAATTCCGGTATACCGATTTTAATACCTGGATTTAAAAATCATTTATTATTATTGGCATGAACGCATAGCAAGCATAGCGACGAATGTAGTAAATCAGTTATAATGTCGGATAGCTACTTGCGCACAAGCAGGTAAAATTTGCTCACTCACTCGCACACTTACAAAATGCTTACATTCCTTAATTTGCTATCTCCTTCACACAGCTTATGTATCTAAGAAACAGATAGTAAACTATACCATATTTTGTTGTAAAAAAAAAGATATTTTGAAACAATAGAAACCACCACAAATATATTATATACAACAAAACGGATGTAGGTATGTATTTGAAGCATAAGTTTAAGTTTACCTAATATTTACTTAAACAAAGCCAACTTAGTTTTATTTTACGTAATTAAAACAAAACATTTTAATTTGACACAACTGGAATAATATTCTTCAAATCAATAATTTGTACCTAACTATGTTTCTATAAAATCTACAATCATTCATGATTTTAAAATCCGGATTTGTATTTTTTTATTATTTTTGTGTCGGTATTATCGTCTCTATCTTGCTTCCTCAAAGATTAGGTAAAAATGCACTGGAATATCCGATCTCTAGTCTGATCAAACAAACTGCACTATCTTGCAGTCAACAAGTATATGTTATATTACCTGCATATCTAAAGTTCTATTTGTGCTCTTGAGCTGCTTCACAGTGTAATTAATGATATCTAACAAGCAGGTTTGAATATAACTCATATTTGTTGTCAGTGGCACATGTAGTTCTTCCACCTGTGCTTGTCTACTTTTCAGACTTTGGATGACAGTACCATGGAATCTATAACAAATAACAGCATATGGACATATATAATGTATTAAGTAATAATATATTGTTATATCTGTACTGTGTTATCTTATTTATACTTACCTTTGTGAAAGAGAGAAATAAATACTTATTATTATTAATTATCATTGTTTGCATTAACCTGTTAAGTTTTGGAACCACAGATATGATTAAAACCGATTGTGTCCAGCTGCCAGTGTGCCGCTATGACTCAATATGTTAAGGCTATCTTTTTCTGCAGTAATATGTATAACATAGTGAATATACTTTATTCTGAGAAATTAATTTTATACATGCAATAGAACATACCTTGGCCACAAAAATAGTTCAGTGACAAACAGTGCTCTCATTACTTTCTCCACTTGATAGTAACCAAATGTAAATGATATTGGTGAATGTGAAAATGCTTTCACAAAACCAGTCTGTAATTAGAATTAAAACATTACAATTAAATTTCAAGTAATTAGTTGCCAATAAACCAGAAAAGAGTTTTTGGTAACAACATTTGGGGAAGGCAAATCAGGATAGCAAGATTGAAATAGTAATGACCATGAGTTTTCTAGGATTAAATAGAGATAAGTACTCACAATAACTATGTGAACTAAAGAAAAATATGCTTGCATAGCAGTAAAGAATGGGACACAAGTAGTGTTACATATTATACCAAGAAAAAAGGATGTAGAATTATGAGTTAATTGTAAGGTCTTCTGAAATATCGTAATAATATCAAAAGAATTACCTTATTATTTTGTCTATATAATCTCAATGCAAATGCTTCCTGACACGACTCCAAAACACTATGAGCTCTTAGAACAATAATACCAGTTATATGCGGTATTGGCACTCTATTTTTAAGTAGATCAACTACTAAAATACGAGTGGATACAAAGTGAATACCTCCTTCTAAATAAGACTTTTCTCTGAAAGTCAACCAAATAAATTAAGTTATTGTTGTTAGCAATATTTGCATATACCTGATTTAGTAAATTATATTTGTAATCCTTTTACTGTGTACATTACACATGATACATTTCAACACAATATTTAAATAGTAAAAGGACAATAAATATAATTTGGCGGCTTCAATGGATTAGTGGTTAGTGTAACCGACTGCCACGCCTGAGGTCGCAGGTTGAAATTGAAACATTTGTGTGTATGAACATGGATGTTTGTCTTGGCCTGGGTGTTTCTATGTATATTAGGCCTGCATGTACAAAAAAAAAAAGTCTATATGTATGTTTATCCATTGTCAAGTACATAGTACAAGCTCTGAGTAGTTTGGGCTAGATGGTGTTGTGTGTATGTGATAGAATAGAATATAATTAATAATATTTCATACATGATACACTTCTGTTTTTGTCTATAGAGTGAATTAACCCATTTGCTGTCCCATAATAGACACAATAGAAAATATATTGTTATGTATCATATGTGATTCATTGGACAGAGAACCTGTTAAAACATTTTGAAAATAAATTTTAAATAAATTAATTATATTTTAAAACATCACATTATGAGTATTTTATGCAGTGTTGTAATTGAGAATAGGCTACAATGCTTAAACACTCCTAATCCTGACTTCACTTTTGTTTAGCATATTCTTTAATGTCTCTATCAGAATGTAGGGAATTGGATATAGAACAGTATTATAGGATTTCAAGGAGTTTTTATCCAGTGTAGCATTCATGAATATATTTGCATCCATACTAGCCACATACCCAAGCAATCTCAGTATCCCTTTGGCCATACATTTTATGTTACATGTACCCACATCATATTACAACAAAAGTCTCTTATAACAAATAGCCAATATACCTGTCAGCTCCTAGATTTGGCAAAGGCATCAGATTAAATTTTTCTGTGAAGTATTTTTCTTCATGATCACTACTGTTTAGTATGAGAACTAAATTGCCAGGATCTTTGTATATCCACAACAAATTTGATATTATGTTATTGTAGTTTATGCCTCTAGAATAGAATAATAACATACTGTAAGTAGAGAAATTATAATACTTAACGTATTATTACAATATTAAATAAAACTAATATATATACTTGGCCATTATAACAAGTGCATCTTTTTCAAAAGCATCGATGAAAATTTGTTTCTCAAATGGTAATAGCGGGTATTTAATATCAGTTAAAACTTGAGGTTCTTCCAAAACACCACTAACAGTATCAGATTTAAATGGATCCATTTAAAAAAAATTATAGTGTGTGTCGATTCATAAAACCAAACTAAATATTTAACAACCAATAATGAATTACTGACTAGTGACTAGTTGACAACTGTTTGCACTTTGCAGCTGCTTTGTAGTTTGCAGCTTTTGCGTCCAATTATATTGTAGTCTTTGATTTAACCCGTATAATATATTATTGTTAATTATTGTAGTCTTTGATATTTTAACCTATCCGCCAATTGCCAACCAAAGAGTAAAGTGCAAACTGCAAAGAGTATAAATATACTAGTGCCAACTTTCCGCAAGTATCAAAACGTTATCTTAGGTAAACACATAAAAATTATTAATTATAGTGACGTTCTTTATCGACTTGATTATTCATCAAAATCATATTGAATATCCATTAAAACATCTTCATCTTAATCTTGGATTAAGGACTTTAAAGACTACTGTCCACTAGACCTGTGTCGATCGCGATTGACCGAATCTTTTTGATTCGATCCCGACCCGAATACAACTGAACTAATCACGGAGTTCTAAAAGATTCGATCCTATTTGACCCGATTAACAGGTCCGTAATTATGAATGACAAAGCAAATAAGACTTTAACTATGCAATAATATGTAAATAACTCAATGGCTTGCTCAACTAAATCGTGCTTTCAATTCCATAAAGACGTAACAATCGAATGTCTTCTATCTCTTTCGTTTACATACAACCGTTCATTCATTGCGCTCTGTTTCGACTCGAAACCAAAAGAAACTGGTTTGGGCGGGATCGCTCGTGCGCGCATGGCTCGCGACCTGTGATCTATAGATCGCGTGACTGATTTTTATATGAAATCCAATCAGTGGCACAGGCAACGAACAACGCGGCACCCGGCGCCTTGTTGTTTTTGAGCTGTTTGAGGGCCATACTAATCTCATGCAGCTTGACGTCCGGGATATCTTCAGTGTAGTGTCAGGTTAATCCAGGGTCTAGGGTCTGTTGCTGGATTAGTAACAGGCGGTCTTGTAGTCGCGTATAACTGTCCATAGAAGATCTCGATCTCCTTCATGAGTTCAGGTTTGGACGATACTGTTCTACCATCCTCGGTTTTCAGGTTTTCGGTTTGTCAGCTGGCTTTTCCCAATAGACAGAGCTTTCGCGAACACTTTGGAGCCTTTGTTCCGCTCGATCGCCTCACGGACACATTTTGTATTGCATGGCAAAGGTCGCGAGTCAATAATTTGGAGATCTGTCTATTGAGGCGCAGGTATTCTGGTATATCCTTGGAGGATTGCAGAAGCATCCTACGCCTTTCCTCTAAAAGTTCCCGAGTTGGACCTGTGATCTTATCTGATGCTTTGGTCTTTTGGGGCTTAAAGAATTTAGACTCTACTCTATGGACGCACTCGTCCAAGCATTTAAAATGGTTTCGGAGTTCGAACTGAAAGCTTTCGGGGTTTTGGATATGAACTGGTGCTGGTCGAAGCGTGGACTTCATCACTCTAGACCGTTCTAGGCGAGTATTAATATTCAATGTGCCCCTAACCATCCAGTGATCGCATCCAGCTTTCACCGAATTGATTACGAAGACGTCATTGAATATTTGTCTCTTCGTCGACATGATGAAGTCTATCTCTTTTTTGGTCGCTCTGTCGGGACTAATCCAGGTCCACTTGCGGCATTCTCACTTATTGAAGAAGGAGTTCATCATATAGAGTCCATCCTTCTCCATGAAGCTAGCCAGCAGGTGGCCCCGCGAGTTACGATGTCTATATCCAAATTGCCCCACTTTCTGCTCATCACCGCCTAGTTTGCCCAGTTTTGCGTTGAAATCTCCCATGACAACGGTGTAATGGGTCTTGGTGCTATGTATATATATATATATATGCCCGAGATATATCATCATATCATGCATAGCTTCCACCTCTTCATCGGGGTGCGCCGAGATCGGAGCGTAAACCTGTATGACCTTCAACGAATACTGTTTAGATATTCTGAGTATAAGGTACGATACCCTGCTCGACACACTCGCGATATTTACCACGTTGTTCACGAGAGATTTGTGGACGATGAACCCAACATCACCTTGGGACTGTTGGTCACCCTTCCGGTAGAAGAGCAAGTTACCGGATTTGAGAATTATCGAGTCCTCTCCCTGTCTTCGGACTTCCGATAAGCCTATAATATCCCATCGTAACTTGCTCAATTCTTCTTCCAGCTCGACAATCTTCTCGTCGGTCCGCAGTGTGCGCGTGATAAATGTTGCCAGGGTCAATTGTCGTCGGTGGTGGTAGCACGGTATCTGCCGGAGATTCTTAGCACCCCCTGCCCCGCCATTACCATAGCTGCTACCAGAGCCAGGGCTAGCGGGGCCGCCGTGGACTAGGGGCCAATTTGTATAAGTGTGGCTCATCTGGGGGGGGGGGGTTTGCCATAATCACCACGCTTGGCAGGCGAATTGTCAATCGCAGTGGTGGAAGTCTTCGACACTAGGCGCTGCTGACCACCCAGCATCTTTGTATTTCCTTCCGCCTATTTTTAACGGTTGACTAGCTGCACTGGAGGAAATAATCCGCCAGTGGCGGTGGGCCGGTCGTCACGTCTCGACGCCGACCGATGATTTATCCTAATCTAGAGAAATTGATAAATATACAGAATTACCAAATTATTGATATTTTTGACATTTAAAAAAAAATCGTAATTACTCATACAAAATCAGCTACCATTTCTACAATTGGTGACATTTTCTCGTTCTGTATTTTTTATGTCATTCCTGAATACTTGTGTCATCAGACCAGTATCAAGTTTTTTTGTTACAATCTACATTTACATTTACATTTACATGTTTTCTAAGGAATTATGCATTTTTGGGCGCCTGTACCGAAAAAAAATTTGTCCATAGTCATATTATGATAAAAGTGGGGTAAATGATAGATGATAATCTGGCCAGTCGACAGTTTCAGGGTTATTCATTATTTACGCCACCCTGTATACACAAAAATACCACTAGACACTAAAAAAAGACACTAACAAGAGAAATTGGTACTATGACGGAATACGAAGGTTGCAACATGAGCGCAGAAAAGCAATTTCAATGCAATGAATATTTTGGGAGAATGGTAGCATTGGAGATGTCAAAGTTTCACTGCAATACACGTTATAATAAGATGAAAGAAATATTGGATATTTTGAAGAATAGTCCTACTTAAAATAATTCTTCTGCAAACAATTATATTCAGTTAGTTCATTATAGGAACACACATACATCAAAGTTCTTCTAGGAAATCCTACGAAATAATAATGTATAAAATAAAAGTTTGAATAAAAATTATTCGTATAACTTCAAATCATCGATATTACATTTAAATGAATATAAATTTCAGTTAATAATTGATTAAAATGTCCATTAAGTTAATTTTGTGAATAACATTGAAGTTGTTTGCATAATATTATTGTTTACCAGCCCTGTTACACAACCCAGGCTCAGTGTCCTTGGCATCTAGGGAGAAGTAAGACAAATAAATAAAATAAATATGTTTAAATCTAAAAACCATCACCACTTCTACCAAGATCTGTGAAATACATAAACTGTAGTATTTTATTTAAATTTTTTATTGTGTATTTGCAAAGAAAAATGTGTTTTTAATATGAGCCCTCGACGTGGGTTCGTGTGCTCTCAGATGAGGCAATAGTGAGCTCACGACGTGGGTCCAAGGCGATGAATGTGTTAAATACAAATAATTGTCTATTTGCATGCCGGCTTCATGGTGCCTGCTGTTCCTCATGTAGGTTCTTAACATGCCAGGCTACATCAAATGGATTTGCTTACAGGCCACAGACCACCTTTACGTAATGTCTATTAAATATCTGAGAAAATAAGAAGTAAAGAGAAAATAAACCTAATACTTTTTAATAAGCAAAACCTGCTGTCTTAATCCTTTCCAACTTATAATATTATTATTATATTATATTAATTATTATAAATGCGAATATAAGTTTGTTTGGTTATTTGTTTGTTTCGTTTTCACGCTTTAACTACGCGACTGATCATCGTGAAATTTCGCATACACGTTGTCAGGGGTACAGAATGTATTATACAGAAAAAGTTCTGTTACTAAACTACTCAAACCTACATACATGATCGAAGCCGCGAGCAAAATCTAGTATAGTATAAGAGTTTCTTAACGACAAGGAAGTTCCAATTGGGAATAAAGAAACCAAATATAAATAAATTCATATAACTGTGTTAGTTTATAAGTTCCTCTGTCCTACTTTGCTGTGGCGGGCCTATAAAGAACTGTTCAAATATTTAAGTTATAACATCTGACTGACTGTACATTGTGCAATGCAAATAAAATAATGAATTGAATTAGTTAGTAATAATAAGAATTAGTTAATAATAATAAGAATAATATACTATCACATACACACAACACCACTTAGCCCAAACTAAGCAGAGCTTGTAGTGTGGGTACTAGGCGATGGATAAACATACATATATACTTTTTTTTCGTAAAAACATCCTTATTATACATAGAAACACCCAGACTAAGACAAACATCCATTTTTATGCACACAAATGTTTGACTTGTGCGGACTTGTGTGTGTGAATCGAACCCGCGACCTCAGGCGTAGCAGTCAGTTACACTAACTACTACGCCAAGCCTGGGTATTTTTGTCTTTGTGAGCATTGTTTGGAGGTTTTTGTTGAATGTTTGTCGCCGAAGCGACAGAGGAATTATTTTTTAGTGTTTATTATTTTTAGTGTGGGAATTGAGAGTAGAGAAGTTAAAAAGCGTCCGCTAATGGAATACAGGGGCAAAGTTTAGTACGCTAAAGGCGCGATTCTATTAGGCAAGTTACTTGCATACAACTTGTACAAACTTGCATACAAGATACAACTTGTATGGGGTAGTTTGAACTTGTACATATTTTTATTCAAGTGACCTGAAAACTGGACGCGCAAACGTTAGTTGCACGTTTTGAATTTCGAACAAGTGACGTGTAGGTGCGACCAGGATATCTATTGCTGACTTGCTGTACAGATTATCGAAACATGATGTCTGTTCTGTGGGCGCACGAGAAAATAATCATTTTTATTGAGAAGCACGTCTTCCACCCATGATCGCCTACTCAATTGTTGAACATCTCCACTTGTATGCAAGAGCAACCTGCATGCAATTTGCATACTCTCGAAAACATGTTTTCAATGCAAGCAACTTGTACGCAAATGTGACGTCATACTTACACCTAATGGAATCGCGCCTTAAACTGTACAAGCTACTCGACGTTTTTTTAAGCATATAGAAAAATATTCTTTCTTGGACAGTAGGCCCTGGTAGTAGTACATATTTATTTTGTGGCCGAAGTGAACTCAAATAATCTTTGGAACAATTGCATTGATATCTCTCCTGTAAAATCGTGGTCATACCTAAACTAAATATCAACTTCAATACTGTTTTACGAATTTAATTATTACAAGCTTGCAGTTTAGATAATATTTACTAATTTCATACACGCATTTTAGAGAATATTTGTATTTTATGCTATAGACAATTGGCTCACTCTATGGACCATTCATCATTCATGACAACTATATTACCATAGTGAAGCAACAACGGAAACGGAAATTGTGACGCTTGCGGCTCCGTCGCTCGCCATATTGATTACGCCGACGCCGACGTTCCAAGTTTTACTTTCTTTCGTTAGGCGTGCTACGTGTGTCGTGTGGCGAAATATTCTAAGTGCATTTTTAAAAAAAGTAGTGTCGTATATTGCTTATCGACAGGAGAAAATTCTTATATATATATAATTATTAAAGGTAAGACTAGTGATTATTTCTAAATTACTACAAAATTTGGTTATGGTCTACTTTCACTCAGAATCGCTTTGTTTTAGAATGCAAATGCAAGCCATGAATCAATTCGGCAATCAAAGGGGTTACGGTGGCCCGCCCCAGCCACAGAGACAGGGTCGTCGTGGGAATAACAGGGGGGGCTTCCGTAATTCTAGATTTGATCACAACCAAGGAAGGAATATGAATCACGGCCAAGGAGGTCAAAGGCCTAATAATGAGGTGAGGCCTAGATTTTATCAATATACTGTAAAATTATATATTCATAGTATTTTTCCCATTTTATCAGATATTTATTGGTAGCATGCATTCATTCGCTCAATGTGGACGACGGGATATATTCGATACGTCCGCTTCGGCGCCATTTTGTTTAGGCTTGTGTAGCCTGCGGCTTGCGCCGTGGGATTATTGATTTCCTATATCATTGTCTTTATATATATACCTATATAGTTATGGTTAAAAAAATCACACGTCATTTAGCTACACTATTATTCATATATGACTAGGTACCTTCTTATATATATATTATATATATGGCACCAAGTTGGTACCTATTTTCACTATAGGTAAAAATAACATTACAAAATACCGTGACTAAATGCATTGTGCGCTCAACATATTAACTTGTATTCTATGTAGGGCGCATATAGAAAAAAAAAAAAAAACTTATGTTACTATCTCTTTTCTCTCTTCTCAAAACAAACTAAAAAAACCATGAATTTAGGTTACAAATTACTTATAAATCTCTAAGCTTCAGTACCTTTATCTAATAATAGACAAAAGCAATTAATATACAAACTATAGACATGTGGTGACTAAAAGAAATGAAATAAAAAAATACATTTATCTAAAATAGTACAAAAATGCATCAATGTCACAAATAATAAAGTACCTTTGCATTGCTATATTTATTTATAGGTAATTTAAATCTTTAAATCATGTGATAATAAAAAATATCATAAGCAGTTTAAAAGTGTATTTGCCAATTTCCAATAACCTTACCAATGCAGCAAATAAATTAAGAGTGCCACCTACATTATTTATTTGTTTTGAAGGTGAAACCACCACAGCTCGTTGACAAACCTCAGCCTCAACAACAACAGAATCAACAGCAAAATGTTAAGCCTCCTCAACAGCAGCCACAGCAACAACAGAAACCTGAAGTGCAGACAGCACCTCAACAGCAGGCTCAACAGCAAAAACCGCAGGCTCCTCAGCAAAAACCGCAGGTTCCACAGCAGCAGCAACAGCAACAAAAACCACAGCAACAACAACAGCAGCAGCAACAAAAACCACCGCAACAGCAGCAACAACAACAGCAGCCACAGCAACCTAAACCTACTCCCAATGCTCAGCCCAAGCCTGAAGACCAAGTTGATAAATCAATTAATGTTGAACAAAAGAATCAAAATCAGCAATTTAATCAGAACCAGCAAAGGGTATGTGTTTTACTTATGATAAAAATATTTATTTATAGGCTATTTGACAGTATGAAAAATTATGCTGTCTTCATTGCATATTGCTACAGATTATAGATGTTTAAAGCAATATCAATAATATTATATAAGCAGAAATATCATTTATTTTACCAAAAATCTCAAAATTACTAAATATACATTTAGTTGCAACATGATTGTTAATTGTTTGATTTTCAGTGCCATATTGGCAGTGCACATGTTTTGACAGTTTAAATAATCAGTGTATTTTGTAATGAATTTTGTTTATGAATTACTTGATATAATTTAAAATAAACTTTATAACCTTACTATGATCAGCAGTGGACATCTTTTGGCTGAGATGATGATGATAATGAATTTTTATTCCTATATCAATAATGTGAGATGGAATCCAGAAACTAGTCAAATAGAATAATAGTTGAATGAAACCCCATATGTCAAAATCAGATGTTATGTATATTTTATCTATTATATTTCATTTGTCTAGAATGCCAATGGCAACTTTGGAGGCAATAAGCAGGGTGGGTCATGGGGTCAGGGAGGACCAGGTAACAAGCAAGGTGGTAATTTCAATCAAGGCAACAAGCCTTTTGGTCTCAAACCTGGTGGCCCAGGTGGCCCTGTTAGGAATCAACAACGTCAAAATAATATGCGTGGTCCGCCACAGGAAGGTGGAAAACCAGTCCAGAGAGAAGTAAGCTATAATCTATTGATGGCAATAAACTTATTAAGTTATTTGATTATGACTCTTTATTTTATGTCTTTGTCTAATTTTAGGAACAGATGCTAGCAAACAAGTTAAAAGATTTAGTTGGGCCTTTAGTAGACTTGCCCACAATTGATCAGTCTGAAGTAAAGTTTAATGGAAGAAGCCGTTTGTATATTGGAAATCTTACTAGCGATGTGACTGAAGAAGAAGTTCTTAACTTGTTTGCTCCATTTGGTGAAACAGCAGAACTATTTGTTAATAAGGAGAAAAACTTTGGCTTTATTAAGATGGTAATATTAACAATTTCTCTGAATTGAGCTTAACTAATAATAATGCACTGGCACTTCATTTCATATATTTATCATATGTTTACAGGACTACAGGGTAAATGCTGAACGGGCAAAGAGAGAATTAGATGGTAAAATGAGAAATGGAAGAGCACTGAGAGTACGATTTGCACCTCACAACTGTGCAGTCCGTGTGAAAAATCTACCACCTTTTGTATCAAATGAACTTCTATATCGCGCCTTTGAAATATTCGGGAAAATTGAAAGGGCGTACGTAAAAGTTGATGAAAGAGGAAAAACTCTAGGAGAGGGAGTAGTAGAATTCGCCCGTAAACCCAGTGCACTTGCTGCAATTCGTAACTGTACTGAAAAGTGTTTCTTTTTAACTTCGTAAGTATTTACAGCCCAGAAAGTAATGATATAAAAGTAAACAAACACACATCTGACGTCTAATATGTTTAAGGTCGCTTCGCCCCGTTATCGTGGAGAGTTTCGAGGAACCCGACGAATTTGACGGCTACCCGGAAAAGAATTTGCCCAAGAAGCATCCAGAATACGTTCGCGCCCGAGAACTCGGGCCGCGCTTCTCTGAACTCAGCAGCTTCGAGCACGAGTACGGCACCAGGTGGAAGCAGCTGCACGAGCTCCATCGGCAAAAGGAGGAGGCCCTGAAGAAGGAGCTGGCGGCCGAGGAGGAGAAGCTGGAGGCGCAGATGGAGTACGCCAAGTGAGTGTCGAGTGTGGAGGTGTGGAGTGTCGAGTCGTGTGCGGCGCGGTGTGTAACGCAGAGTGTCGGCAGGTACGAGCACGAGACGGAGCTGCTGCGCGAGCAGCTGCGCCAGCGCGAGCAGGACCGCGAGCGCCAGAAGCGCAGCTGGGAGATGGCCGAGCGCGCCGCCGACGAGCGCCGCGACAACGAGCGCGCGCAGCTGCTGCGCACGGAGGAGGAGCTGTCGCAGCGCATGCGCCTGCAGGACGACGAGCTGCGCCGCCGCCAGCAGGAGAACACGCTCTTCGTGCAGGTAACCACACACCCCACTCACTTATATCTAGCTCATCACCCTCCGCACGTACGTCACTATTATATTTTTAACGTATCATAACAATCTGTTTATTTATGTTCATTATACAGTGTGAGTCTTTATAATGTACACATATCGAAATGAGGGAATTTATGCTTAATTCTATCGACGGAAAAAATATTTAGAAAAGGCTAAATCTTTTTTTGTTTTTATGGAATTTAAAAAATGTTGTTCCCATAGTGACCCCTGTGTAAACAAAACGGTGTTACTTTTAAACTAAATGATCTATCGCGATGAGACAAACTCCATAATGATTGGAAGTAATTAGGCATCCTCAGAAAATGAAAATTGTGGGGAATACTACCCTCAATTGGAAATAAACAAATGTTTTTTTTTAGCATAAATCTGTTTGTCCCATAAATTTTTACAATAATCGTAAAATTTTTAATAAGACGTCCGCATTACATACCTTTTTTATTATTTTAAGTTATTCTTCATCATATTAGCCACCTAATGGCAAAATTTGCATGTTTATAACTCAATCATACAATTTTCTATTAAGTGTTAAAAGATGTCACTCCGAACGCACCATTTATTGTTCTCTTAAGGATGGTTTATTTGAGATGTTAAATTAATACAAAAGAGTTCAATTAAAACCATTTTTTATTATTTACACAAAATTTAATGCATCATTTTCTCTAAAATCCACCTTGTTGTTGTGGCACAAACCCGCGCGAATTAATATTTGTTGTGTCGCTCTCCTCATCATTTCCGGATCATTGCGAATATCATTTGCACAGTTAATTATGCGGTCTCGCAAATCGACCTCACTCTTGATGGGGTAGACTGGGGATGTACTGTAGACGCGTTGTTTCGTGGTCCCCATAGGAAGTAATCAAGGCGCGTCAAATCGAGTTATCGCGCAGGCGCCACCCTACAGGGCCTTGCCGGCCGATCCATATATCACAATAATTATCGTTTAAAAATGATCTAACATTTCTAGCATAATGAACAGCGCATCCGTCTATCTGCAGAAACATCCTTCGACGCAAAGCCAGTGGTACATCCTCCAATAATTTAGGTAGTTTATCAATCAATAGACTTAAAAATCTTTCACCGGTGAACGTTGTCGACAATATGACTGGTCCAATCAACATGACGTCATCAATAAGACCAGCCCATACATTTACTGAAAATCTTATTTGAAAAAGTATGAACGTTTCAATTTCGGGTTTTCACCTGCACGGGCACCATCTGTGTAAATTTCGACAGTTAGTAATACCGTCTCTAGTGAATGTTGCTTCGTTCATCCACATTATGGTTTTCGGCAAGTTTGGATTTGCTCTGGTTTTTATTTGAATCCAAGTGGACATCACACACCTTGGACGCCAATCTACGTCTTCATGTAGATGATGCACCCCTTTGGTAGTGATAAGGATGCAATCCTTCTTTCTTTAAAATGCGCTACGCTGATTTTTGGGATATTCCGTGACGAAGAGCCAGTCGTCTAGTAGTTATGGATAGATCAGCAAACAAATCACTCAGTACTGCTTGTTCAATAGCCACATCAATAATTACTTAAGGCGGCTCGTGACGATCTCTACTTGATCCAAGTCCAGTGATCGACAACCGTCTGTGAACTGCCTGGAAGTTGCGAGCAGATGGCATTGGTTGCCTGTTCCACTCCATAGTAAAAATGAATGTCGGCAATGTGTGCCGGGGAGAATTTACTTAAACGCGGCAACATGTAGCAACGAACGAAAGTTACAAAACTTAGATAGCGGCGGACGAAAGTAACGAAACACATGTAGCAGCGGCAAATAATTCGGAGGGACTGCAGATGTTAAGACAGGCAGGTAGTCGCTCCGAATTATTCCATTCGGCTGACACTACCTCCTTGCACCTCGACCCGCGCCCATTCACGACAAAATTCACAAAAAAAGGCTATCTACCTGCTAAACAATAAGTGCGTAGCCGTGCGCTGGGCCTTACTTTAACAGTCGATAAGAAATTATAGGATTGAGTTAAAACATGCAATTTTTCCCATTAGGTGGCTAGTACGATGAAGAATAACTTAAAATAATAAAATAGGTACGTAATGGGGGCGTCTTATTGAGAAAAGACATTACCCATTTTGGTCTAAATTTGAAATAGGTGGCCAAAGAAAAAAACTACTATATTCTGTTAGAACTTGTTCTCCTAAACATTTTTTATTATGGCACCAAAGCTGTGGGACCTTTGCCCCCGGTTTTGTTTGAGTTCAAAATTGCACACATTTTTGGTAACATAAATTGTCAATACAAAGGATTTAGCTTGAATAAAAACTTTGAGGTAATAAATGAATACACCAAATATATTAGTAGAAGTGATCGCCATAATTATAATAGCAGACGAGCACAGTTCACCTTCATGACAGCAGATATGCCAGAGTTTGCACATTTGCCGTGGCCGAGTGAAGATGATCTTATGTTATTCGCTATTGTATACCAATTAAAACAAGCCAACAGTTACTATGGCGAACATATCCTCCAAACCGGATCAATTTCAATAGAGCTCAGCTATGAAATGTCAAATGAACACTTGGAAGAGTTAGGAGGAACCGATCTGTGGATGATACGAGGAGGACTGCAATCTTGAAATGTCCGAGCTCGCCAATATTATATCTATAACGAAATAGACAGAACATTATCCGGTCGAAGTGCAATTCGTCACTATTATTGCACGTGCATAGTAGGATAAAGAATGATTGGGTGCTGTTCGCATATTATGTGCATAATATGGTACATGAGCTACGCTCGTCATTTACAAGTGTTATTAGCCCCGGCTTTCGGATAAGAGAACATTATTGTAGTCCCAGACGTGCATGTACTTTTAGAAATAAAGGGTTCATTAACAATTGAATGTAAGATACAACATTATTTTTATTTTTAGAAAATCCCATGAACCACAAAAATAAAATAATTTAAAAAACAATACAGGCTGTTGACTGTATTTTCTCAATACCTATTGTATTCTCTCTGGCTGGTTCTCCGACCAGCACCAGTTCATATTCAAAACCCCGAAAGCTTTTGGCTCGAACTAAACCGCTTTGATTGCCTGGAAAAGTGCGTAGATGTGGACGATTACCATAACAGGTTCGTGGATGCTATCCATAGAGCAGGTTCTAAATTCTACAAGCCCCTAAAGACCAAGAGATCGAATAAGATTACAGGTCCAACCCGGGAGCTTTTAGAGGAAAGACGTCGGATGCTTCTGCAATCCTGCGAGGATATGCCAGAATACCGGCGCGTCAATAGACAGATCTCTAAATCCTTGACTCGCGACCTTCGCCAATACAATACTAATTGTGTTCGTGAGGCGATTGAGCGACATAAAGGATCGAAAGTGTTCGCGAAAGATCTGTCTATTGGGCAGAGCCAGCTGTCAAAGCTAAAGACAGAGGATGACAGAATAGTATCGTCCAAACCTCAGCTCCTGGAGGAGATCGAGATGTTCTATGGACAGCTATACACGACTACCTGTTTCCACTCCAGCAACAGACCCTAGAGCTGGATTAACCTGACAATATACCGAAGGAATCCCGGACGTCAGCCTGCACGAGATCAGCATGGCCATTAAACAGCTAAAAAACAACAAGGCGCCGGGTGATGACGGAATTACGACTGAGCTTCTAAAAGTCGGCGGCGAAACCGCTATGGAAGTTCTACGGAAGCTTTTCAATTCCGTCATACTCGAATGTAAAACGCCACAGGCATGGCACAGAAGTGTAGTGGTGCTTTTCTTTAAGAAGGGCGATAAAACCCCTGTTAAAGAACTACAGACCCATCTCACTTCTGAACCACGTCTACAAGCTGTTCTTCTCTCTGTTCTGTTCGATCGAAACCTGGGCGGTGCTGCAGTCTCTCCAAATATGCCAGATTGACTATCGGTATGTCTAAGTGCTAAAGTGTAATGTATGAAAACGTTACCATGTCAGTCCGTCTCCGTCTCCTCGAATCCTATACAATTACAGCGAGGGTGAGAGGGAGACAGGGAGATGTCATATCTCTGAAACTGTTCACCGCCGCGCTGGAAGATGTTTTCACGCTCTTGGACTGGAAAGGACTCGGCATTGACATCAACAGCGAGTACATCACTCACCTTCGATTTGCTGACGATATCGTGGTCATGGCTGAGACCATGGAAATACCTCTGCATAATGCTCGATGGCCTCTGTAGAGATTTCCGACAAGTAGGTCTTAAAATGGACATGGACAAGTCAAAAATCATGTCCAACGTCCATGTTATATCTACTTTTATAAAGGTTGGAAACTCTACGCTCGAAGCTGTCGACAAGTATGTATCCAGTTTGGTAGATACAACTTTGAGAAAGAGGTCAATCGTCCAATCCAACTCGGCTGGGCAGCGTTCGGGGAAGCTACGACATAATTATATTCACGTCCAATATACCGCAGTGTCTCAAGACAAAAGTCTTCGACCAGTGTGTGTTGCCAATGTTGACATACGGATCAGAGACGTGGTCGCTGACTATGGGCCTTATTACAAGGCTCAAAGTCACTAACAGGGCGATGGAGAGAGCTATGCTTGGGGTTTCACTGCGGGATCGAATCAAAAATGAGGAGATCCGTAGGAAAACTAAAGTTGCCGATATAGCTCTCCGGATAGCCAAGCTGAAGTGGCAATGGGCAGGGCATATAGCTCGCAGAACTGATGGCTGTTGGGGCAGAAAGGTTCTGAAGTGGCGGCCACGCACCGGAAATCGCAGCAGAGGTAGGCCTCGGTGGATCGACGACCAGGTAAAGGTCGCGGGAAGCGGTTGAAATTGGGGGAGGCCTATGTCCAGCAGTGGACGTCTTTCGGCTGAGATGATGATGATTGTATTCTTTAAAACTATTGTAATGTTTAGCAGTATAGTTCTTTTAGATCATTTAGTTTAAAAGTTACACCGTTTTGTGTACACTGGGGTCACAGTAGCGAACAAATTTTTTATAATTTCACTAAAACAAGAAATATATTTAGATTTTTTTAAATATTTTTCCGTCTATATATTTTATGCAATTCCGTCATTTCGATACGTGCACATTATAAAGACTCGCACTGTATATATTTAGAAGAATTGTAATTGGCAACATAATCTTAAAAGTAATAGATACAATTGATGCGTGATAACATGTACACCAGCAGCAAGAAATAATTTAAGCTTTTTTGCATCTGTTCTATAGATAACTATAATGTATTCTCCTAGTACTAGTGTAAAAGAGCATAAGTTTATGTATAATGGACATAGTAGACAATAATAAAGTCGAAAGATGATCAAAATCTTGCCTGGTAGAGGTCAATTATTTTAACATTCATTTTATATTTTCGTAGGCGCAACGATTAAATTCAATGCTGGACCGCCAGGAGCAAGGCATGTTTGACCAGCAGCAGCCAATGGTGAGTGAGCCATTTTATTTTACTTTGTCTCATTGAACACTAAGATGATGAATATTATCACTTGTGTCCAATGATACAAAGTAATTTTTAAATTGTACTATGTTTATACCTCTGTGTGTATTGGCAGCTAAAAAATTCTTTGTGCCATGAGCATATAGAAATTTATTCTACTACCAATTTTTGTGTCACCCGATACATATATTACTTTCTTATGATGCAATGAAAATATGTATATGAAAACTTATTCTTGCTACAGTGGATTTAGAACTAGTTATATATACGTTAAACAAAGTGAAATGATAAACGGGTCTCTAAATTTAGCAGCTGAAATATAAATTAAACAATATTGCATATAATTAGAATTATTATATCTAATAGTATTTTGTTGGTGCTGTGGATTGTACTATGTACATAAGGTTAACTTGTACCTAACTCTGATTCCGTTGCGTTTTAAGAACGAAAACCGAAATGACTTATCGCAATTTATTTATACTGTGACGATGTTTTACCATAATATTATGAGCTAATAAACAAACCTATGATTTCATCTTTAACATTTCTATAACCAACTAATATTTACTAGGGAACAAATATTGGGCGACACATATTTTTTCAAATTTACATGCTATTGTAGAAGGTTGTTTATTTTAGTGTACTACAGTCATTATTCATATAAATGATGAGAAATGGCAGTGTACCAACGAAGTCCTTTGAAGCCATATGGGACGTAAACTTCTTTAAGTCTTTTCAATGTTTTATTTAACAATTAAAAGATCGTCCACAATAGAGGTAAACATGAAAGCACAATATGCAAGCTATGCTCAATGTTGTCGGAATAAGTCAAACCATCCATAATCCTAGAGCTGCAACACTAAACGTGATAAGGTACAACATAATTACACCAATTATGTTTCGGCATAATTATGAGGCCTATGGAATAAGAGCGCATTTTCACTCCAATCGATTTACCTACATAAGTTTTGTTACAAAAATTTATGATAATATATGTGAAGAATTAACAATAAAAATTATATGATCATAGCATCATCTATGAATAACTTCAACGATGGTTTATCTATTTACTTATGTTTATAATAAGGTGTAATTATATACCTTACCTAATAAAAAGTAGTAGATAATAGATAATACTGGAGATAGGTAGAATAACACGACTGTTAGACAAAATGCACCGATATACAGAATAGCGAAAACTAAAAATGTTTACCACAGTAATGCGCATATTTCGGCTGATTACTAAACGGACGAAAACGGACTTGATAATGTAACATGTGTAACGTGATACTAAGTCTTCATAACGCATTGGCGTTTAAACTAGCTCTTGGTGAATTTGAATTACTTGTGCCGAACCTAGACTAAATAAAGTATGCATTTGTATTTTGCTATAAATTTAATGAAAATGTAAATTTATTTGTATTATATTCATCACTTATGGATATTTCACATCATAAGCATCAACGGATGACAGAACTATAATACATTTCAAATTAATACCACAAGAATATCATTAATGAATAACCAAACATTTAGTGTTGTTTAGTCAAGCACTAAGAAAAGGTGCTCTCTATTTACCTAAGCCGCCAAGAGAATTCAAGCTGATTCGTAGCGATGTTTAGTTATAAATTTACTTTAACAGGAAATCCGGATGATGATTTTTTGTATACTTAACATGTTCGTGACGGTGTCTGCTAATTGTCATGTAATCTTTACACATGAAGATTTACCGGAACGTTCCTGTATAATATCATTACTAATTCACAGGGACCATATATATTTATTTAAATCTCGCCTGTTACCAGTAGGCAGTAGTATCGATTATTACATATTTACTTACACATATTATTATACAGTTTTAAAGTGAGTAAAGAAAGCTCATATAAATCTATTGAAAGTATTATTTGGCGTACAGTATATATTTACATATTTGTTATGGTTAATGTTGAGGTGCGGCTACTCGGGCTAAAAATAGGTACAGCCTAAAGGCTATATCTATTTTTAGTCGGTTTAGAAGTCCTATCATTGTTTTGAGTTGTACCTAGTTTTAGCTCTTTAATCCAAGATTGTTATATATATATTTAGAAAGACATACTCGGTCTAGGTTTAACCTGTGTCATGGAAGATATAATACAACGAAATCCTAGAGTTGAAATAACTATTTGTCGATCACACAAATTTTTGACCTGGGGATCCAAGTCACAACACACGGCGAATTGGCAGTGACGAGGCTACCGTACTTAGGCCTTTAGCTGTGTCATTTGTTTAAATATATACGTTGAGATACAAAGAGAATAAACCTAGTGATTATGATTGTTATTGATAGTTATTTCGCGTATTTGTTTGGTGCCTCTTGGTAATGGTATGACCGCCACGATAAACAGTATCGCTGGAATGTTTGCTCCCTAGTAAATATATTTATTAGAATTTATGTAACATAAACTAACCGTTTTAAGCATCGAAACTTGGTGGTAATATGTAGGTACATGAATATTTTTATTATGATCGGCAATTGTAAATCCAACATACTTAGGTACATAAGTACTTGGTAATGACATTGTTTGACATTTATAAAGTGACACTATAGTAGAAAGTATTATGATTGCTTACATAGGATGGAGGCTACAGAGACCAGTACGACATGCAACGAGGAGGTTATGACGACATGCCGCCGAACCGCGGTTGGGACGGACCGCGCCAAATGGACGATTACCCTAACAAACGTCGTCGATTCTAAACCAGCTCCCGTTGAGCACCATAGTGTGTAATTTTGCGATGCTCCGTATTGTGAAGCAATTTGCTTTTTTGTTTTTTATTCATTGGTTGGGCACAAATAATGGTACATATGATGAGATTATTAATTCAAAATGTGTTACTGCTGGATGTACGTTGAAAACCGTAGTTATTATTGCATTTTCTAAATTAAATGACGTGTAAACCCTGTCTCATAGAGCCGTTATCTGTCCTAACCAAAGACATTGGCATTTTGTCTTTAACAATCTGTACCACGTAATTTAAATATAGTAATCGCTATGGGTATAATCACATCAATATAAAAAGATATATTTAAGTTGGAGTCAGGCATCCTGCTGTTTATCCTTCTGACAGACAGCGGTGTAGGACAATTTAGTTTTAATATCGTTATAATTTATACGCGTTCCATGGAATCTTTACATGCAACGCAAAAGTTATGTTGAGAATAAATCATTTCTCAACTTTCAAGAACTGATCATTTAAAACGATTTAATTGATGTATATTAGTTAACTGCAATAAAATTATAAACTAAGCCACGTTTAGACTGCTGTATATTACATTTAAATGAATTTATTTACGTATTTTATTTGTTGTTTTCAAGTTGTTTAAGGACGAAAGTAAATTTCTAAATGTAGATGATTTTATCAATTTGATAATTGAAAACGTTTGATGACGGCCATTACGAAACGCAATCTAAGCTTCGCGGTGGTGGCGCCGCGCGCCGTCTCAATTGCAAATACATTTCTTATTGAATTGAATGAGTATGACTGAGTAGGTATAAGAATCCGAAAGTAGTAAGTAATTCATCCTTATCTATCGATGGATTTGGATTCTTATACTCAATATTGGTTCTATTAAAAATGTTCTCAAACTCGCTTCAAAATATAAATTGACTGACCAAGGGGCACTTTGATGGCATTAGTCGTTTTAAAGAGGTCTGTTTCGTACTTCCATACTTAGCATGCGTGTTTTCCTTTTCGCGCTGAAATTGAAATTATTATTGGGACACAACACATATAATTTAACAAATATAACTTGCTCACCAAAATATGAGACATCTAGCTAAACTCTTAAGTAGTCCAAACGCTGAAACATTTATTGTGACTGTTTACAAAAAGTTAAGAAATCATTTATTTTAGTCCAAATCATATGCACTATTCGAATCTAAATAGTTGATGCTATGTTAATGGATATTCCTAAACATTGATTAACATGTGTACGCATGTTGTAAACAAATGAAGTTATTGATTTATTAAAAACGTCGGGGGAGTGCAGCGATATGTACTATTTTCTTAATTTTAAAAATAATTTGGATGGAACTGCTTATTATATGAAGTCGATGGTCGTAGGGGTGCTCGCTAAGAGCAACATTTTATTATATTATTTTTGTGTTGCCGAGCCATTGATGTTAGGTATAAATATCTCCGTTAGCCATAGTCACTCAATTGTACTGCTCATATATAAAACGCGCTGTAAATTCATTAATAATTTCATAATTTAGCAAGGAATATGTAATCCATTTTAACCCTTAAGCTACTGACACATGATTTTATGACATTGCCACTGATATAGGTCTCAGAGACTCCTTTAAGTAAAACTATATGGAAATATACTTTATTATGTTTATTTTTTTCATTGTTCATTCATTGTGTAGTCTTGCAATTATAATATGAATCTTATATATAAATATTTAAACATAAAATATGTTAACAAATTATACGTTTTTAAGTATTTTTAGGTAATATCTTTTATTTCGTCAATTAGGCCGTCCGCTGTGTTAAGTGGATTGCACGGAGCGGGCGCCCGCGCGGCGTGCTGTTTTCTATTATCATGGGTGCCCGCCATGCGGATAACGTGTCCGTGCGACGGAGCACGCGAGCACAGCTGTTTCTAGGAAATCAGTGAGCGCTGCTTCGCTACTGCCGACGCTGCGAGAGGCGGGAAACCGTCGCGGGCGCCCGCGAGTCCGTGACGAAGCACGACGCGGGTCTCCGCGGCTGGAGCCAGCTCCGTGCACCCACTTAACGCAGCGGACGGCCTTAAATGCTTCTTGTGGTTAATCCTATAAAAACTAAAATAACAAAATAAAATCATTTTAAAATTAATAAAAATAAACTCTTTTATAACTAACCCTTATAATATCGACTAATGAAAGATTTATTGCAATCATATAAAAATAATGTCGGTGTCCAAATATAACCCAATTTTTTGACCCTACAATTTGCCGCAAATTGGCTTGAAACATTGCAAGCATATGGGTAACTCGTGACAAACGCTATATATTGTCTCTTTTTTATTAAAGTTGTACATGCTTCGGTACATACTTTTAAGCTTTGTGGAGCTTGTTCAAAATTAGTTTTATTGTTCTTGATGTATACCGGGACATAAGGATTATAAAGTCTGCTTTCAAAGTGGCTTTGAACTAATCCTTTTGCTATATTTTTATAAATTCTGATGGTTTAGATTTCGAAAATCGTCATCGTCTTCCGTCTTCATGAATAAGCCACTCTTGCAATGTATAAGCAATATTAGAGTCTGATAAATTTATTTTCACGTGGTCGCAGTTAACGATTGATTCTAATCCTTTCCAAAACAATATACAAAATCTCTAATAAAATCACATACTGATATAGGTCTGGTAGACCTTCAAAAATATTTCATATGTAAATCATTATATTACAAAGTGTATGAAATGACCTATCGTTTTATCTTCCTGAGGCTCACTAAAGAACTTAAAGGTACTGAGACGTATAACGCGTTCTTACGCACGAGGCCGAAATGGCAACAGTTTTTTTTATATGGTTGGGAGTCTGTCAGACATATAACAGTACTTAAGGGTTAATTGAACGTATTAAATAGGCAACTATCCTACAGTATTTTTTTAAAATTTTTGTCCATTCCGTAAACAAAGTTCCATGTTTTAAAGAATACATTACAACTTAATAATAAGTAGTTGATAGATTTTAGAATACAAATTATTATGTGCATTAATTTTTATATATCAAACTTTAATTTTAATAGATTTTTTTATTCTGTTTGGCTATTTTTGAGAATAGTTAGTGATTAACCATACGTGGTATTATACATCTAACTTAGTTCATTAATGTGTCCAAAGCGAAAAATATTTGTCTTTGACGTCTTAAGGTTTTTGTATACCTGCTAGTAAGTACCATAGTTTATGAGAAATGTCGAGAAAAGTTTAATAGCTAATTTATGTTAATTTAAACCTGCGAAAGTCGTCCTGTATATTACTTGTTTGATTTAGTTGTGCATAGTGAATTGAATGTTAAAATTATTTAATATCTCGTAATTTAGTACTTTTACTAAGTAAATAAAAATCTTAGAAGTAAATAAGTTGATTCTTTATTCCAGATTTCAACCTTTTTGTTTTATAATACAATTTTGGCTATCATAACTTGTTATTGAGCTCTCAGAACAATTCAATTAAAAACTAACTAATGTGCAACGTGCATGTTTACCATAAGTTAAGTATAATGTTACAATATTTTATGGCTATTGCGTAATAATATATTATTTCATATTAATATTAACATTTTAGTTAAATTTAACAGTATTAACATTACAGTAACACACTGAAATTTAGCTCAGTTCATTTAGTTATATACCAGCCAATGAAATAAATGGAATAAGATTCTATATCTGCTATCTTAATATTAATGCATATATATAGACTCACGCCTGTTTCCCGGAAGGGTCGGCAGGCACTGCGATTTGCCATTTGTTACGATCCTATTATGCTACGATATCTATTATGCTTGATTTACTTTCATTATATTCTTTAAACACGCTTGTCGGTTTGGTGTACTCTTAATCTTTCCTTAGAACGTGTCCGATTTAATCAGAGTACGTTCACTCAGGCCTAGCCTATGTACATTTCAATATACTTGCTCGGTCAGTATGTTGTCGTTTATTCTTTTTACATTCCTTATCACTTTACTTCTTCCACTTTCTTGTTCACTACATATTTAATGGCATTGTGCTCATTCTATTCCTTTATAGACTACAAACTTCTTAATGTTCTCTGTTCCATTGCTTAAATTGAGAAACAAAAGTTACGTGTCTTAGTTATTCTACTTACGTGACTTATTTTAATTACGCCCTTTTTAAATGTCTCATTTAATGCTTTATTTTCATAAATATAGAAATGTTTTGATGAAAGTATAAATTAATTGTATTTGATTAGCATCTTCGTTAACATAAAAATATGCAATAATTGTATTTTCCTTATTTTTCACGAATCAACTCACGTTTCTTGGGTAACAAAAGCAAGCTTGTTCCGACCTGTTTAAAATTTTCAGCGTGTTACTAATGACTAATTACGTCTTTGTATTTGATTTCGATTTAGTCTTGCATATTTATTCAAATTTATGCCTTATACGAGTAAGATAATAAAACAAAAGAAAATACAATAGACGACACTATAATAACTACATACCTAAGTGCGTATCGTACTGAGGGAAGAAGTCCTACCGTACCATGTAACTATTTTCAAGCTTTGTAATTTACTAGAAGCATGGACATACCCCTTAAGCATATACAGAGACAATACACGCCAAATAAATTTGAGATACTACAGCCTTGGCCAAAAGTATTAGGCACCCTATAAATTACTGCATATTTCAGGCTTAGAGAGAAATAAAACTAATTATAATGATTAAAGTACTTTATTTCCATTAGAATATTGTAAAAACATCAATATTTTGTTGGGCCACCCTTTGATTTTATGACAGCAGCAACTCTGTGGGGCATACTACGTACAAGTTTCGCACATTCCTCTGGAGAAATTGCATCCCATTCTTGCACTAACGCGTTTTTTAAAGCAGTTTTTGATGTTATCGAGTGCTCTTTTATTTTTCTCTTCAAAATACTCCACAAATGTTCAATAGGATTTAGATCCGGGGACTGGGCAGGCCAATCTAACAGATCAATACAATTTTCAGTAAACCAGCGCATCGTAGTAGCTGACTTGTGACACGGAGCATTGTCTTGTTGGAATTTCACACCATTTAAGTTAGTGTCACCAAAAATACACGAAAGCGAAGGTACGAGAGCAGTTTCCAGTACATTAATGTATTTTTCACTGTTCATGCGACCTTCGCAAACAAACATTTTGCCGACTCCATCCGCAGCCATGCAGCCCCAAATCATTACACTGCCTCCGCCGTGTTTTATGGTTGGTACTACGCAATCTGGGTGATATTCTTCGCCTTTGCGTCGCCTCACAAACGTCACACCTGGTGTTCCAAATACCTGTAGATTCCAAAAAAAGCACACATTACAAACTTTTATAACATTTGAGTTTGAAGACAAACACAACAATGATCGTTGTAATTGTGGTATAGACTTCACTAAAAAAACTTACCTCAAAGTTTGATTCGTCAGACCACAGCACATTAGACCAATCCTCTTCTGTGAAATGTTGGTGTCTCAGAGCCCAATCAAGTCGTTTTCTTTTATTGTCTGCGGATAGCCACGGCTTCTTCCTAGCTTTGCAACCTTTTAAGCCGGCTTCTACTAGCCTTCGTCTTGCAGTTCGTGCGCTTATGGGATGTCCAGTCTCTTCAGTTAAAGCCACAGCAAGCTCCGAAGAAGTTTTTTTTCTATCTTTCACAGACTCTCGGATAAGTTTTCTGTCCTGACGGCTAGTAGTCACGCGTTTTCTGCCTGTTCTTGGTTTATTTGCATGAGAGCCAGTCTCAACAAAACGTTTGATAGCAGATTGAACGGCGCATCGCGAACATTTCACCAACTTCGCGATTTCTTTTTGAGTCTTGCCTTGCTCATGTAAAAGTTGAATTTTTACACGATTTTCAATACTAATTTCGTTTCGTTTTGGCATTTTCAAATGAATTTCTTCTCAATTAATTCACAAAACCACAAATGCACTGTCTTTACACTAAGACTTCCAAATGGTAACTGACGAAACATTAAAATAAATTTTGAAAAAACTAAAATTTTATTATTGAAGCACCAGATGTTTTACGACTGCTTAAAAAATGCCGCCTATTGTCTTAAATAGTGTTTTATGACACCGATATCGCAGTTCTATAGAATATTGTTTAATTGTTCAAATAGCACAGGTGTGTGATAACTATATTGGGGGTGCCTAATACTTTTGGCCAAGGCTGTATATATATTATATATTGTATTATAACAAAAGATTGTACATATACATTGTACATACTATAAAGTTTAAAAAAAAGTAATATCTGTGTAACCTGCTAAGAAAACATTTATGAAAATTTGTATCAAATATCCGTAAAATATGGACATTGCGCGCGTCGCCGCGTCGCGCTACCGAGGCTAATGACCTTTGATAAGAAAAGGACGACGGGGGGCGGAGGTTTTGTTTAGAGTGTCCATTAAGTTTTTATTGGATGACTAGGTCAAATTTTATGTACCTATTTTTTTAGATATTCGGCTGCAGAATCGAGTACTGAATACCCTCCTTCAATATGACCAGTCTTTTGCCAATCAGCCTGTATATTTCGATTATTAATTTGAATGTTGGCTGTAGATAAAACAGCAGTAATACATAGACTGATATGAGCAATAATTGCGACTGCAGTCATAGAATAAATATTTATATTTTTTTAAATAAACAGTACAGTTATAAAATAATTTATTACAATAAAATCTAAATCTAATCTTAAATCTAAAGCAGTAGAATAGAACTTATACTAAAGTAAAGATATCAATTGGAAATAAAATAGCTCTCAATTATAAAGGCTGTAAGATGTTGTATTTTAATAACTTAACATTCTACATCATAGTATTTGTTAGAATGATTAAGTTTGGGTTGGTTGTCTGCTAAAATATATATAAAGAAATTATGATAAAATTGTAAATTACTAGTGTATGTAGTAATAAAACATAAGCTATAATGGCTTAATGAGTAAAGCATAAGACTTGTGATCGAGGGATCGTGACTTATATTCCCTTGCGCTCCGATAGCCCACTTCCCACAAAAGCAGGAAGAAGCATAATAATAAAAGTACTGGTAGTTTCGAACCCAATAGCTACGTTAAAAATTAAATACACACAAATTGAAGAAGTAATCTATATTACACTAGATGTCCTGAAACAAAAAAAAAAAAAAAAAAACAAATCTGAACCATCCTCGAATCCACATGAACACACAAATTTTTTATCAAAATCTGTCCAGCCATTTATGAGGAGTTCAGTGATATACACACGTACAGTAGAATTATATATATAAAGATGAAAGCCCAGAGGAATTTCATGGTTCAACCTCTTCACTGAGCGCTAAAAAGTTACAGTAGTGGACATATAATTGGAAACACTTGGCGACGTATTTCACATTATACAAGGCACATAGCCAAACATTTTTTTTTTGAAATATTCAACAAATTGCGTAGAATACGTTTAACAACTTCTAATTTATTAAAAAACAAATAAATATCCGAGTTTACAACTACCATTTAGATATGTAGTTACGTACAAACAACTAAACGACATTTGCAGTACCATCCGTCATGGACAAGTAATTAGAAACAATAAAGAAATGAGGTAAAAATCAAAGTTATTAACGTGTTAACGTCATCAATTTTAAATTATTTATGTCAAATGGTTTCACTTACTAAATTTCTTAGAAATTAATATTTAGTTGCATAGCATTTGTTATTAACGACGGCTCTGCAACGACGTGGCATTGATTCAAGTAATTTCATACATTTATCGAGTGGGATCGAGTTCCATGCTTCATGCTTTCTACAAAGGCTTCGTAAAGTTCATTTTGACTGGAATTACGTTTAACGGAAACTTTTGTTTTTTAACGACGTACCCCAAATTTTCAATAGGATTTAAATCGGGACTATTTGCAGGCCAGTCTAACATGGTAACACGTTGCTCATTAAGAGCGGATTTAACACTGCGGGTTGTGTGTTTTGGGTCGTTATCGTGCTGAAAGATCCAGGTCACAGGCAAATGGTCGTCGGTGTAGGGAATCATTGTCTCTAAGATGTTGTCTATGGCTCCTCATGTATTTATAATCAAAAACATGGTTTATTGGACGTCTAACGTAGCGTTTGCCGTCTGAATTCACCATATTTATTTTTGTTTCATCCGAGAATAACACTTTTTCCATTCTCGTACGGTCCAGTTAAGATATTTCTTTGCAAATAATAATAGCTTCTCTCGGTGTTGCTTGGTAAGAAGCGGTACATTTCGAGAAAACCTCTCGAACAATTTAGCTTCCACTAATCTGCGGCGTACCAGTTTCGAGGAAATGTTCCTTGGGTCATAAGGTGAAAAACTTTATTTCTTATCTCGTTGGTGCCTTTGAACGGGTTTTGTTTAGCTACACGTATTATTTGCAAATCTTCCCGGGGAGACGTTTTCCTTGGACGAGCCTTTCTAACAACACTTTTAGTAGTTCCGTTTCTTTTATAATGAGCAATAGCATTGAAAACTTTTTTCACAGAACATTCTAGATGATTAGCAATTCTTCTATAAATCTACTTTCGATCTAAATATAATTTAAACAATTAATTGCTTAGTTGACTCGTCACAACTCTTATTTTTACCCATTTTTAACTAAACTTATTCACGTAATTCCAAATTGACGTTTAATTGCCGCCGCAACTACATACAAACAAAGCGTTGAATGAGGTTTTTTTTTTAAATTTCTAAATTGATCGATCTATGGATTCTGTTTCTAATTAGTTGTCCAAGCGGCCAGATGTGGATTTAATATTTGTTTCTAGTATTGTTAATATTTATTTATAGCCTAGTGATAAACCGTTGGACTGCCACGCAGAGGTCTCGAGTTCGAAACCAAGGCCAATCTCTGACTTTTCGAAGTTATATTATTAAGTGTATTTAATAGTTAATTATTGCTTGCTCTAACGGTAAAGGAAAACACCGTGAGGAAATCTGCATGTCTAAGAGTTCTCCATAATGTTCTCAAAGATATGTGAAGTCTGCCAACCTGCACTAGGCCAGCGTGGTGGACTATGGCCTAACCCTTCTCACAGTGAGAAGAGGTCCGTGCCCAGTAGTGGGACAGTTTAATACAGGGCTGATATTATTTATAATCATCAGAACTTAAGTCCCACAAATAGGGTACATCTCTGTAGAGTTCTGAAAACTCCGACAATGTTGCACGCTCGCTCGCCATTATACGTCCACTTCGCGCAACGCCTCGATCAAAATGAATACGCGCGGTTAGGCAACAAGCTGCCACGCGTTTGATTTGTCAACTCAACGCCTTCTATTCGCCCTCTGTTACGAGCGCAGCGCTGTTAGTCAAGGTCGTTTGGATGTCAACTCAATTTGGTTGTCCGACCAACGACAACACGATCAATTTTGGCGTCAACTCAACCAAGTTCGACGTGACCGTAGTTGAGTTGGGCGGTTAACCCGACCGTGTAGAAAGCGTTTTAGTTTTAGTGTTGAGAATAGATTCTAATGCAATTGTGCTCATCAGTGGATATACGACTGTCATATCGATTAATTTTACCGTGGTTAAAGTTTACAATTTAAATAATGATGCTCAATCATGCATTTCATCCATTGACCAGATTCTCAGGTCTTTAGCTTTAACCGAAAGAGAGCAGAGGCACTACAAATGAAATCCGGACACGGTGATTGTTTGGGTCCCACAAACAAAAGCAAAATTGAAGCGTTCATAAACTTTTTCTTGGAAAAATAATGCTTCTAATTTAGCCAAGAATCTCCTTAGCTGCTTGCCTACCGTGTATAAGTAGTGGCAACTAATACCGCCACTGTGACACAGTGAATTGTTTGTGCAGTTAGTAAGGTTTACTATTTTCGGATCCGTGCTAATTCTAAAAAGCGTTTAGAACGCTTGGTTTGGCCGCTTCTCATTTATCTTATTTTGATCATTGGCCATGAGATGTATTTTTTACCCGGCATCCAGATAACAATTTAAAAGTTACAATTAGAAACTACGTCAACACCAATGCGTTTCGTAAGATTTATACCATTATTTAAATTTAATAGCTTATGGTTTGAAATCTGGTAAATAACCGAAGTTCGACCAAAGCATGTTTGGTGAGATTATGCGATTGTATGCTTTCTCTTTGTGATATTTCTTTCATTCAGTTTTTCAGAATTGCTATACTTCATGGTCGGTAATCTACCGAAGTGGTAATATATTTTGTTATTCATATTCACTTAACTTCAGTGGTCGTGTTTCATGCAGAGGGACAGAAACAGTTGTGAATATCATGGCATCATAGTGGGCAAAATGTTAATGTGGGGAGCATGTGACAAGCTGCTGTCCTATTCTAGCAGCGCTGCCCGCCGTTGGTTTGCCGAATCAAGTGTATCATGCTTAAAGTTCACACTCACTTGAGTTAGCTGAGATCACTTCATTTTGCTGGAATCACGTTAACCAATAAGCTGTTCTTCTCTTTCAACATCTGCTTTAGTGAAAACTCTTTCCTTTTACTAGTTTTGAAAATGTGTTTCCAAGTAAGTGTGTAAGTATATCTATGTGGAGCCGTTTCCTGTCTCTTATAGCAGTATTATTGTGATTGGTCTTACAATATAACGAGACTAAGCAATACACTGTATATAGCCATGTCTTATTCTGTTGTCAAGTAATACTGCTATGATAAATTTTGGCACGGTCTCAGGTTTATTTAACCTTAATGTAGCAAGACAAGCATATTTTCTGTCTAGTTTGGTGGTAAGCGTTTGACCGAGAACCATATAGCCAGTAGTAAAATAATAACACAATGCCATTAAGGCGAAGGGAAAGGCAAGTGACATCTGTGCAGTGGCACGCTATTAAATATGACCTGTAAAAGTCGGTGGAAGCGTTACGTATTAGTAGACGTAAATAGTTTTTATGTATGGAAACCTAGACCAACATAAAAAAGTATTAACTATGAAAATAATTGTGCTGTAAATTGGTAAAAAACAATATGAAAAATAAAAGCATCTTAAGGTTCTTGCTACTTTATATATTTGTTAAACAGTTTTGAGTACAAATTATGACTAATAGCAATTGGAACCTACAGATAAACTTCAAGATATTTACAAGATTATTAATTTCCAAGCTCCATGTGCAATATTTTCGCGGAGAAACGTGAGTCACAAATATAAAACACTTCGTTCTCGTGTTTCCCTTCGCTTTGGCGGTATCATAAGCAAATTACCGATCCTACGGAATAGGACTACCTGCTGCGCTGCCAGCGCAATAATATCTGACACTTGCCGAAAGCAACACAAAGCGCTTTCCTTAAGAACATAGACCACAGAAGCACATCAAAAGGTAATTTGACTTTTCAGGATTTAGTGGAGTGAAAAGTCATGGAAATCAGATTTGGAAGTGTTTTCGCTGCAATCTACCTCTTAGAAATGTCAGTTGTCTGCTACGCTCGATTCCGTGCATGATGCGCAATAAGAATTCGGCACGATACAGCTTAGCATTTAATAATCCAGTAAAGCTATAAATGCTGATTGCCTCTGATTACGTCGCATAAGTTTTGTTCCAGAGACGGGTGGAATTTTACTGAATTTTCTGTTACGGAAATCCTCAATAGCAGAATTGAATCTGGATATGTGCTAATAATGTATGTGACTAAGGGCTCGCTCTCTGTTACGTGTAGTGTGAAAACATAGCTGGCGAATTGTGAGTTTAATACTGGTAATACACTTGCCTACACCTTTAACATACAGCCTTGGCCAAAAGTATTAGGCACCCTATAAATTACTGCATATTTCAGGCTTAGAGAGAAATAAAACTAATTATAATGATTAAAGTACTTTATTTCCATTAGAATATTGTAAAAACATCAATATTTTGTTGGGCCACCCTTTGATTTTATGACAGCAGCAACTCTGTGGGGCATACTACGTACAAGTTTCGCACATTCCTCTGGAGAAATTGCATCCCATTCTTGCACTAACGCATTTTTTAAAGCAGTTTTTGATGTTATCGAGTGCTCTTTTATTTTTCTCTTCAAAATACTCCACAAATGTTCAATAGGATTTAGATCCGGGGACTGGGCAGGCCAATCTAACAGATCAATACAATTTTCAGTAAACCAGCGCATCGTAGTAGCTGACTTGTGACACGGAGCATTGTCTTGTTGGAATTTCACACCATTTAAGTTAGTGTCACCAAAAATACACGAAAGCGAAGGTACGAGAGCAGTTTCCAGTACATTAATGTATTTTTCACTGTTCATGCGACCTTCGCAAACAAACATTTTGCCGACTCCATCCGCAGCCATGCAGCCCCAAATCATTACACTGCCTCCGCCGTGTTTTATGGTTGGTACTACGCAATCTGGGTGATATTCTTCGCCTTTGCGTCGCCTCACAAACGTCACACCTGGTGTTCCAAATACCTGTAGATTCCAAAAAAAAGCACACATTACAAACTTTTATAACATTTGAGTTTGAAGACAAACACAACAATGATCGTTGTAATTGTGGTATAGACTTCACTAAAAAAACTTACCTCGAAAGTTTGATTCGTCAGACCACAGCACATTAGACCAATCCTCTTCTGTGAAATGTTGGTGTCTCAGAGCCCAATCAAGTCGTTTTCTTTTATTGTCTGCGGATAGCCACGGCTTCTTCCTAGCTTTGCAACCTTTTAAGCCGGCTTCTGCTAGCCTTCGTCTTGCAGTTCGTGTGCTTATGGGATGTCCAGTCTCTTCAGTTAAAGCCACAGCAAGCTCCGAAGAAGTTTTTTTCTATCTTTCACAGACTCTCGGATAAGTTTTCTGTCCTGACGGCTAGTAGTCACGCGTTTTCTGCCTGTTCTTGGTTTATTTGCATGAGAGCCAGTCTCAACAAAACGTTTGATAGCAGATTGAACGGCGCATCGCGAACATTTCACCAACTTCGCGATTTCTTTTTGAGTCTTGCCTTGCTCATGTAAAAGTTGAATTTTTACACGATTTTCAATACTAATTTCGTTTCGTTTTGGCATTTTCAAATGAATTTCTTCTCAATTAATTCACAAAACCACAAATGCACTGTCTTTACACTAAGACTTCCAAATGGTAACTGACGAAACATTAAAAATAAATTTTGGAAAAAATAAAATTTTATTATTGACGCACCAGATGTTTTACGACTGCTTAAAAAATGCCGCCTATTGTCTTAAATAGTGTTTTATGACACCGGTATCGCAGTTCTATAGAATATTGTTTAATTGTTCAAATAGCACAGGTGTGTGATAACTATATTGGGGGTGCCTAATACTTTTGGCCAAGGCTGTATATGGGTCATAATATTGTAAATATGATATTCAAGTAAGTTGAGATCGAGGGCGATCAAATATCTCTTGTGTATTTCAGTAGGCAAGGCAAGCATGCACATTCTGTTTTATTACAATTTGACAGTAAAATCTATTGAAGGCACTTCTATATACTTATGTAATTAATTTTATATTATAAATTGAATTAGTGTACGTAATAGTTCTTTTTACAAAGAAGACGTTTTTATAGATTTTACAATCAAGTATAATATACATAAAGTGATACCTTCAATGATAAGTTGAATTTTACCGCAACACGTTAATAAATATAATTTTGTGACATACTGAACATTACACAGCGGTGTTGTGTATTAAGTTGTTGGTGTGGGTTTACACCATAACAATATATAACTATAAAAGGCGTTGAAGAAGAGTGGGCTTAAATCCACTCACGTCTACAGGAGGCTCCATAGTCCAGATGTGGGAGAAGTTTAAATAATATAACACGGCTGATATAAATGTCATTGTGTATGTAACAATAAAGTTTCTACAAGATGACTTAATACTCGCAACTGCCCCTTACATTTGTGTGAGGGTAGAAAATATACTTCTAAATTTCTTACGACATGGTATCAACTGATTTACAGACACCTTACCATATTGTTTCATGACGCTGTAAATACTACAGCTTTCAGCACTAACCAATTGACAATTTCACCAAAGTTGCTGACTGAATATTTACATATCCAGTCATGGAATCCAGTTCAAAGAAAAGATAAAAATTGTAACGTATGCAATGTAAAATGTAACCGTAAATGGCGATGAGTTTTGGTTAATTGTGACCACAATGAGCAGCAACTAAATTAATGTCGATAGTGATTTCTTTTTTTCAGCTTCATCGACTAACATATTTATCAACTGTCCTTCGCAAAAGTACATCGATTAGAACGAACAAGTAAATCATACTTATTGAATTTATAATTTATAACATAAATAACACCATATTGTCTTCTATTTACGCGAATATTATTCATTGAAATTAAACTGCTATATACGGATTTTATCGCGTTGTTTATTTGACACTTTATTACAAAATTTTGAAAATTGTTACACTACTACTACTATTAAACTTTACTATTTTTTAAGCTAATTTAATAGTTTAATAATAATTTAATTAGCTTAAAAATTAGTGAAGTTTAATAGTAGTAGTAGTGTAACAATTTTCAAAATTTTGTTATAAAGTGTCAAATAAACAACGCGATACAATCCGTATATAGCTGTTTAATTTCAATAAATAACACCAATATAAAAACAAACGATTATAGGGTATGCTTATTCACTTTTTAACCAGCTTGTCAATGCGAAACTCTACTAAAGCGCCTGACATATAGTCGAGCAATAGTCCTTTGCGACGGTTTTTACAAAAAATAAACTAGACGTTATATTCTTTCAAATTGACAGCAATCTTAATTTAAATGCTTTTTACTTTTTAATTATGGTGTCTTTGTTTTCCGGCAAATGTAGATGTCTTTTTTATTTTAGTAAATATTATCAGACACGGAATATTAAAAAAATTATATGTTACTGATTTGTTTGTATATATGTTGTCGTTTTGATTTTATCACTACATCTTTGTTGTAATATTATTTTTGTGCTCAGTTCACGGTTCCTACCTTCCAAAAACTAATCGTTTCAGTAACGAACGATAATAGCAGTCAGTTAGTTTAGTTTTAATATATTGTTTTAGTTGTTTCCTTCACACTTAGAATGAAGTTAAATCATTAGCGATAAGTCATCAGCGCATTTTATGGAAGTACTATTTTATGTTATATTGCTGAAACAATTAATTTTCGTGGGGTTATAGAACCAGGCATTGGGTAATAATAATAATAATAATAATAATTGCATATAGTCCAAATTCACGTTGTACACACAGCGACACATCAACCTAGACTGTTTGGAATTTGAACTATTAGAGTTGAACGCTGCGAATCGTGCGAGAGAGTGCGTTATATTTTTGTTACGCTCTATCCTTACCATTACATCGACACCACTATGCACTGTCCTTTTCCGACAATTCTCTATTTTGTATGTAGCGTAGTTATGCGTATCTAAGGTGTCTAACTTGATGTGCAGCCGTGTGTACACGTATACAGCTTGAACAGGCGTAAGCGAATATTTCCAACTTTATTTGTTTTGTTTGCTAGTACCTACTAGATACGTCCCGCGGCTTCGTTCACGTTAATCTCACAGCAATGCATACCAGGATAAAAATAACGTATTTTCTAATCCAAGGGGAGAATTAAATCGGATGTCAAGTATAATTCAAATCCGATTAACAGTTTTTATGTGACTGAGTAACAAATGTCTAAACATCTTCACAAAGTTTTATTGGTATGATGTATAGTACAATTGAATATGCAATTTCGAAACGGGCACATCTCGCATATTTTGACAAATACGTTTTTTTTATGTAAATGTAATCTAAATGCTTCCTTACACCTATTATGTTCGAAAAGGGTACAATTCTGGTATTAATTCTACTGTCCACATCATGGTGGGCACAGAAATATTTTCGAAAAGGTCAACTACTCTAGTAACAACGTCGACAACTCTAGTACCTATTAACCATCTGAAAATGGCAGACATTGCAAAGGTGAAACAATACATACCGGCAGAATTTACAGACTTATGACAAAATATTGCAATAGCCTACTACAGACGAAAGAGAAGACTCCAGAAAAAGATTTTTAACCCTCTGCAACTGACGTGACGCAAGTTTCACAAATCTACTGACGTGGTAGACTGGTAGAGACCATTTTGACGTCATATATTTTATTATCTATGCAGTTAAAATAAATTACAGTGGTTTTATATAATTCTGTAAATTGTCATTATTAATATATAAACTTATTTATAAAAGAAAAACGATAAGTATAAAATAAACTCTTAATTAATTTTATCACAAATCAACTACGAAAATACACAGTTATCAGAAATTTATCAAACAAAGAAATCTTCTACATCTTTGAGGCTGATTTTACTTAATTATTAAAGATAATCCTTATAACCAGACTTATAAGTTTTATGATTATCTGGTGGTTAAATCTCTAGATATCACACTTTTTGTTGACATTCCTCACACATTGGTTTTGAGAATTGCAAACAAATTGGTTTAAAACAGTCGCAGAATTTATATTTTATTTATCTCTTTATCTTTGTTAGACAAATATAACATAATTTTCTTCCAGTTGTAGAACGGATTCAGATTCTTGGGGAATAGGGGGCAGATCTTTACCTAAAACTCTCTTCACTGTCATTCGTAATTCCCGCAGTAGTCGCTCATTATAAACGCGGGTCGGATAATATTGTGAGGTGCAGTTCTTGTAGCTCTTGGTCCCTCCTGTATAGGCCCACAAAAATCTATTTTACCTTTAAAATGTGAAGCGATAGTCGGACGAGGTTACTACCACAAATATCTGGTCATGATGTTTGTGGTAGTACCTCTTTAGACTTTTGTTTTGGATACTCGGTGTCACTATTATAGTTAATTTCGTCAAGCTCCAAGTTATCCGTTTCATGTTCAAAATCTGGATCTTCGCCCCCACTTACTAAATCGCATTTATGTTCGGATTAATCTCCCAACCATTCTTCCTTTTTGTGATCATTAGTTTAAAGTTCCGGCTGACGTCATTTTTAAAGGGCTTTCAGCATTATTTGCTTGAGACATCTAAAAAATAAATAATGATCATGAAAATACAAAATTAAAAATTAATTACTGACCAGTAGTCTAGGAGACAGTTATATTTCAATTTTAGTGACGTGGTAGTCTGTCAGATACTTAACGATAACATTTACGTGGTAGATTCGTAGACACCCAACCACTGTAGGGAGCAAAGTTCGCCTGCCACGAGCGCACGCGGCTCACTGGCCGCCATACGCGGGTGTAATATAAAGGTATTAAAAGCGCGAATATCGTAGCTTTAAAAAGAAAGATGTTATGCACATTTTTGTGATTGGTGGTGTCTGGTGGACTACTACGTCAGTTGCAGAAGGTTAAAGAAAGTGTTATTTATGCCGTTTCACATGGCGGACCGAAACAACGGCGGGGTCGCGATTGCATGTGAAAGCGATTCGCGCGGCCTCGCTGTCTATAGTTATGTCGAGGAACACCGTCAATCTTTTCCCTGGTGAACCCGACATAACCTCTCCGTCGCCCCGAAGAGAGGTATGCGTCAAGTCTGTTATTTATGTTCGATTTAAGTAATATATTTAATTTAGATACCTAAAATAAAAGATTCGCAAAATGTATATGGATTTTCTTTAAATTTGATGTACTTAATAGTGTGAATTTCGACCTAAAATAAAAGATTCGCAAAATGTATATGGATTTTCTTTAAATTTGATGTACTTAATAGTGTGAATTTCGAAAAGGGCACATCTCATAAATATACAATATCTAAATATATATGTAAAATATATTTCACATTTAAAATTTCTGTAATTTTTCATAGCTAATTGAATCCAAATTGTAACTCAAAAACAAATTTTATATCCTTAGAAAATAATTAAATTTTATCCTTGCCAAAACATTTTACATTTTCAGACATGTGCCCTTTTCGAAATTGCATATTCAATTAGGATCGCATGTTTCTATCTTATTTTATTATTGACTTGTAGCCGATGGAAATGTTCTTTCAAAGATTTTCAAACTGTTTTATTGTTAGGCGTTCTCAATCAGTTTCGTTTGAAAGTATTCACGACGTGAGACTAACTTTTTTAGGTGTCTTCAATGGTAGCGTCCACTCTGAGATATTTATTATGCGGTGATTAGTGTTTCATAAACTTCCATTTTATTTGTGGTCTTCTGTGCCTTCGAGGTGAAAATCTTAAAAAGCTAGTTTATTTTTTCCATATTAAGGTATTTATAGCCGCAGTCCGATTAGTAAAATATTTATAACCAGTACATATGGTTAATATCTATTTTAACAGCTATACTGTATGTTATTCATGTTATATGCAAACATATTTATATTTAGGATTTCTTAATTTACGTTAATTCTAATAATATTTGACTTCGTATGGAAATATACTCGTTTCCGTACACATCATCATCATAACATGTGGGATGAATGTTTAAGAGTCCAGCTTAATAATTTTTCCTCAGTTTGAAATGACAAGGTTGTAATTGTATATAGAAAAGGATTGGAGAGATACATGAAGACCACAATAAGAAACTACATTTGCTTCAAAGAAGATTCGTCTGTATCTCAGTTTGAAATTCTTCGGCATTGTCCGAATTCTGGTAAGTTGAACGCAACACGTCCTCGTTACACATCGCCTGTTAAATAACTGGTAACTACTAGCTGCCACATATTTAACGAGACACGATGGACGACAAATCAAATAACAATGGTGTCACTATTATGTTCCTATTGTTGTTTAGTTTGAAATTTTCTTATACGATGGAAAGATTTATTAAGCAGAATTATCATAAAATTAATTATTGAATCATTTTATTCTTACAATGTTTCATATGAACTACGAGTATATTACGTTGAATGTTCTATTTTATAATCATCGCCATCGATTTGTTTGGGACACTGGTATTAATCCTAATAGGATGAACCGTGCCCATGCCACGGTATTCCATTTACGGCCGTATTTGCATATGTTACCGTTACCGGTGCTAAAATGCAGACGATAATTCTATCTAATATTATTATTATTCTCATGCGTGTTGACATCTAAGCCAAACTATATATATAAATATAGATATTATTGGATATATTAAATTATCTCTTTCAGCGCATATGACATGCAAAAACAATTTAATCTAAAGTAATGTGGTTTGTATCAATAGGATCTTACCGCTATTGTGACGTATTTTAAATTGACTATATACTTATATTTTTATTCAATAAGACAAAAAATAAGTTAATAAATATTTGTCAGTCACATTTACTGAAATTTACATTACAGTTATACCAATGATTCAATATAACACAGTATTACAAATATACTTTTAAAACCGATTATACTGATATTATTTTTGAAATAAAAATCGAAAAGCAGTTTATTAATCTACACTTATTGTTATTTCATTTCTCTAAGCTTAGATTTTCATATATAAATTCGCCGAAGATGAATATAATATAAATACGCATATTATTAGAATTTTGTTTATAATAAATTGCTCATTATAACATGGTCCCTACTAAATTGTATAATCTGTCTACAGGTTGTTAGGAACTTTTACTGCCTTTTACAAATTATTCGATTCATTTAAACTTTTTGAGTAGTATAATATTCATCAGTATATACTTGTTTTAACAAAGTTTTAACAATGAATTCGTGTTACATATGCATTTTGCTTTATTATTAGGTAGTCCTATTTCTTTATAATAGTCAAGGAGTAACAATATTCTAATATTTCTGTTATTATGTTCACAGGTTTCAGTTTTCAGCTAGACCAGACGCCGGGATGTTACCAGGTAAAATAATTTATAATTTGTTATGTATTTATAACTTGAGTCCTATAATAAGTTAGTTAGTAATAATAATGTTAACACAATAATTACCTTCAAAGAACTCACAACAATAATTTCTTGAAATGTGATTGCCAAATCAAGCACGATTTTACAGAGTCACTCACATAATCCTATATAAATATTGGAAAATAATACGGTACATATTATTGTTACAGGTTGCCAAGAAGAAGCCTAGAATGCAATTTGTAGGGAGCTAAATGAGTTGTGCAAGGTGTGTAATCTATTTTATTGATACATTTGTATGTACTATTATAATTATCTTAGATTAACATAGATACATAAAGCGTCAGTAATCTATGCAGCAATAGCGTTTTTTTTCCAAATTAACCGAATAAACACTAAACATGTCCCATTGAAATTAGATATATTTTAAGTCAATCTAAAATATATGTTTTGGATGATCTTCCGAATTTTTTTGATGACCAACTAACATTTGACTAGACCTTTATATTACACACTGTAACTAGTGAGAGCAGTCATGATCTCACTGCCCATTACATCTCGGCTAGTGTGTATACTAGATGAGACGTTTTGCATTAGCTGCCAATAGCATAATAGCATTTGTGTTAATCTAAGATACTTAGTTGATTTGTATTATTATTACATACGCATGCGATTTGTATTATAGCATATGGCTGCGATTTAAAAAAAAATTATATATAGGTTTTACTCCATTCATTTATACAAATTTGATTGAATAAATAAATAAATTTTAATTAAATCTAGAGAAATACTTCACTGTAATAAATTGTATGCATATGTGATAATCCGTATATGCTACGTACTCATGATGATTCTTTATTTTTTGTCTTCTTTTCCCGACTGATGCATAATGAAGTATAAACATTATAATCTGATAAAATATGAAAGAAAAGTTATTAAAATTTTAAAATGTGCATTTATGTTTTTGAAGTTACTCATATAAAATTCTGATATTGTTAATTAAATAACTTTTGTTTCAGTGTTCGTTTTTGTATAATATGAACTACATTTCAGAAGCCTTGTTACTCTGTTTAATTAGATATTTTCTTTTTCTTTTTGCAGTGCAGGTTACCGTTGGCGTCTCCTACGTTTAACGTCCGAAGAAAATTATTATTCAAAATCATTTGTGCAATGTAGGTAATCAACAAGTACACTACTTAAACTGTTCATTCATAAAAAGTCTTACTTTAGTATTTTGGGTGCTTTAGGGTGCAATAGATGGTAAAAAAAGCACCATTATTGGTTGTTATTCGATTATAATACTGTAGCGATATTTCAGTAATGTTGACACACATGATGATATATATTTTTTTGTCTTCTTTTCCCGACTGAGGCATAATGATGCATACATATTTTGTTTCTGATAGATACTTACTACGTGGATAATTAAATTGTTGAAATATACGGAGGATTATTAAAATAATTTTACTTATTCCAGAACGTCAAGAAGCGAACAATCTTCAGGATAAGTGTTAGTTAAATATAACGCTAGGCATATTTTGTGATATGTGAAAATTATAGCTTCATGTATTCTTTATTCGTAAATATTTCTTCTTTTGTAAATTATTATTGTAGCTATATGTTAACAATAGGACATGTAACCAAAGGGAAATATCTATGGATGCTTATGCACTGACGCTGTTTTTTTAAGAATATTATACACTTTTATCTGAGATAACATTGTTTTATTTATATTAATGACTAACATATCGCTAGTAGCAGCGAATATCGCATCAAGTGCGAACAATCGGGCATCAGCCTAATTTGTGATTGCTTCAAAACCTGCGGCGCAGATTATAAAACACCCAGCTACGGTTTAGTAGCGTTTTGATGAAGTGAAATGACTTTAATTTAAGGACAATCACATTCAACATTCAATAAAATTCATATCAAACAAGTGAGAAACGGAAATGAATTGCCGTAAATCGTAGAGTTCGAAAAATGGATGTTTCTATACCTGGCGATTGACCATACCCTGCGGTTTAACGAATGCACTAAATCATTCGTTGTACCGAAATATATATAATAAATCATTTGTTCCGTTATGAAATTTATAATAATTAACGTCAACTATAATAGCCAGCGATGTATTTTTAAATTATACTCTCTAGGAAAATAAAATCTACCTAGGCAATTAGTTCTATACCAACTCTTAAGTATAAATTTACTTTTTACTCATTATCAAAATGGAAAGGAAATTGAATTATCAAAATGGAAAGGAAATTAAAGCTAGCGATGTCCTTCTAAAGAACTTAATATAAATTCGTGTGCGCGTTTTTAATTTGATTGAAATAACCTTTACATTTTATAGATATATCCCATTTAATGTATTGGTAGGTACCTACTTAATTTCTAGAAATAAATAAAGCGATGTAATAGAAATACCAAATCAGTAATAGTCAGGTACAATAATTCGTAAATATAAACGTAACGCAATCACTAAAAAAAACAACGCAGCAGGGGTAAGCATACCACAAGGTGGACCGACGACCTTGTTAGGATCGCGGTAAGCGGCTAGATGCGGCCGGCACAAAATCGGTCTGTGTGGAGAACCATGGGGGAGGCCTATAGCAGTGGACGTCTTTTGGCTGAAATTATGAACTTTATTAGTCATGGAGACAAAACTGCCCGCATACTGGGCGAGTGAATATAATAATATATCCTGGGAAAACTAACAAATTAATGGTCATCTGATACCAAACTAATCAGAGCTATGGCAATCAGACAACTGATAAACATACTACTAAATACTTAGAAGGACATCGCTAGTTTTGATTTGCTTTTTATTTTGATAATTTGATGAATTGAATAAGTAGGGGATTTCTATAGCGACTATTAGCGGATTAAATTTAATTTTTCTTTTATTAATACCAATATGTATTAAAAAACTTGACTTGAAAGTAGTGGTCGCCTAGTGACGGAGAACCAACAATTGCAATAAATAATAATAATAATAATTGAATATAAATCAAATAAGTATATTATTATGTAAAAGACTACAGCGAACAACTTAAAAAATAAACAAGGCTGGCTTATAATTTGCCTTTATTGCTCAGTGATAGATAATGAATGTAAAACGAAAAACAAAAAGAAAATATCAAAAGGAAATAACTGAATAAAATCTGTCAAAAAGAAAAGCCGCTGGCTAAGAGCTCCGGCCCTGGATACAAAGCTGCCTTTTAGCAAGCACATGCATTATAACTACTTGATGTATTGCTAGTATTAGTGTAAGTACTGACAGAACTACGCCCCACTACAGCGGTCTTCGCCATATAAAATATGACATGTGACAGCTGCCAGTGTGTTTTATTGAATTAAATTATTTTGTATATAATTTTTTTTGTAATTATATTTACTTAGTAGTATATCTTGGTACCTATGAAAAATAATTGTGACGGCATAGGCGATGAGGAAGTGAGATTAAGTCAGCCTACCACATCTCTAAGTGGTCCGGTGCGCTGCCCCCATTGTTCCCAGGCTCGTTTTTTCAAAGGTAAGCGGAGATTGAAAGTTCATTTTGGTAAAGTACATAAAAGCCAAGATGTACTGTCCAATCCCACAATATTATCATCTTGTCCTTCAATATACTCTACTCAAATTCCTATTTGGCAAAGTCTATCCATTCAAAAACATTCGATTCCGGTACTAAAAAGAGTTCCTCGAGGCGCGAGACCTTCAGTGGCCAAAAAATTGGCAGACTACATAGGTCTTGTCGTCCGGGAGAACTCCAAATCGGCTTGGGAACAATTATTGACTTTCCCTTATAGAATTTTGCGTATTGAAAAAGACCAGGCATCCAAAAATTCACTCACTGCACAAATTAAGCGCAATTGTTATGATTCGGCCAAATCTTTTGATACTAAATTTACACCCAATAAAAATAAATCCATATATCAATATGTAGAATCGAAATTAAGGGTAGGCGATATCAGGAGCGCGTCTAGGCTTTTATTCAGTAGTGATGTGGTGGCGCCTTACTCTCCGGACACACTTGCAGGTCTGAAGAGCAAGCATCCAGCGCCGGTTGATGGTCTCTCCTTCCCTGATGCTCTTGACAGGGAGTCTGAATACCTGATCAATACAGCCAAGGACGTGTTCGCAGCGGTATGCTCTTTTTGGAATGGCTCAGCAGGCGGGCTCGACGCTCTGACACCACAGCATCTTAAGGATCTTGTGTGTCCGAGCGTCGGAGAGGCTGGCGATGCGCTCTTGAAGGAGCTTACCGCTCTGATAAATTTAATGCTTTCCGGCAATGTGGATGATGCCATCATTGACGTCTTGTATGGGGCCAACTTGTGCGCTCATAATAAGAAGGATGGTGGTATTCGTCCCATTGCTGTGGGGTGTACATATCGGCGTATGGCAGCCAAGATATGTTGTAAATATTATAACAAGGAGCTATCTATAAAATTTCAACCCCTTCAATTAGGTTTTGGTTCCAAAGGGGGTTGTGAGGCTGCCATATCGCATTCTTAATAAAACAGCGACTTAACTCGAAATTTGAAAGTAAGCCAATTTGAACTCTAATTGTATATGTTAAATTCTAATATTATATTTGTGTTAAATCTTTTCAATAGAGTTCAAATTTGTTTAATCAAAAATACTGAGATAAGTCTCTGTTTTATTAAGGATGCGATATGTGCCCTTTCCACGTACCTAGGTTCTGATGATGGAGAGGTTCTCAAGGTTGACTTGAAAAATGCTTTCAATTCAGTAAACAGGGACACCTTGTTGACACAGGCAAAATTAGAAACACCCGAAATTTTTTACAGGTACCCTACAAAATTACTATAAGGATAATCTTTTAGAATCTTCTGTTGGATGTCAAAAAGGTGACCCTCCTGGACCGGTCATTTTCAGTTTGGCAATACAACCTATTATTTGGCAGATAAATTCAAAATTTAATGTTACATTACAGGATGGATTTGGCCCTTCTTAAAGACAAATTTGCATCTATTGGCTTGGAATTAAATACCGGTAGGTAAATGTGAACTTTTTTTAAACAATATTGAAAGCAATAACAAGCATCTGGTACTTTCAAAATTTAATTGTTTGGCTCCCAACATCAAAATTATGGATAAAAGTTCTCTTCGCCGCCTTGGGTCACCAGTCTTTGAAGAAGCTTTTAATTCCTTCATAGAGGAGAAGATACAACATTTTTGTGAAATTTCAGATCGCCTCCTCGAAATTAATATTCATTCGTCTTTTACAATTATTCAATATTGCCTTTTTGTTCTCAAATTTACGCATGCGCTAAGATCACCACATAAATTTAGACCGTTCAGAAAAATTTATAAAATTATTCAAAATACCCTAAAAATATTTTAAATGTGGATTTGAACGACCGAGCTTGGCTACAGGCTTCTCTGCCTGTTCGTTTTGGTGGGTTCGGCGTTTGCAAAATTTTCGATGTTAGTCTACCGGCGTTCCTGTCTTCGGTTCACAGCACAAAGAATTAACCAGGAAAATTTTAGCACCCACACTGGTTAATTCAGAAGTGCTGTGCAAAACTGACGATGTGAACGCCTGGAAAATGGCTTGGCCGAATTCTGCTTTGCCAACCAACCTATTCTCCCAGCGGCAGTGGGACGGCTTTTTTCTGCATCTTCCAATGTTGCTGAGCGTGTTCGATTGCTGGCTGTGGGAGAATGGGAATCTGGTCTTTGGCTTCAGGCGCTTCCATCGTCCAATATAGGTACCATGTTGGACGATACCACTTTCCGCCTCGCCACTTGTCTCCGTTTAGGTGTTTCGTGTGTTTCTTCGCATTGCTGTCACTGTGGAGAAGCTGTCGATAGCCTCGGACACCATGGACTCTCTTGTAGCAGAAGCGCTGGTCGAATTTCTCGCCACGCTAATCTTAATGACATAATACGTCGTGATCTTGTCACTGCTGGCGTTCCAGCTGTACTTGAACCCAATGGCTTGGTACGTGACGATGGGAAGAGACGTGCCCCACATGTGGTCAACTCGAATATAATAACCGTCTGGTCTAATCGTTAATTAGGTCATGCTAAATAAAAACATTCGATCTTTTAAGGCAAATGACACGAGGCTAGCACGGAATGTTATTGTTGCCTTGGAAGATGGGCAGGCCTTGTGGGACGCAACATGCGTTGACACCCTTGCGCCATTACATCTTCCAAGTACTGCGGGATGTGCCGGCGCTGCTGCTGCAACTGCGAAAACCCTAAACTGCGAAAAAAAAAACTGCGAAAACGCAAATATCGTAATTTAGTTGGAAATTACATTTTTGAGGCGTTTGGGGTGGAAACCCTAGGTTCATGGGGTCCGAGCGCTCGTATTTTGTACAGGGAGATCGCAAAACGCCTGATCGACGTTTCGCGTGATCAGAAGGCTGGTCTTTCTTAGCCCAAAAAATCGGCATTGCCATTCAACGTAACAATGCTGGCAGTCTTCTGGGCACGTTACCAGTTGACAGCGATGCTGAAGAATTCTACGATGCCTAAACCATTTTTGTAAATGTTTAGTATTATAATTATTTTTGTTTTTGTAATTATGTTGTCTTTTTTAATACGTTTGTAAATATAGGTTAAGATTATTTCGTTTTAAAATTAATTATGTAAATATATTGTATTGATTATATTAGTAAAAAGAAAAATATATATCATTATTAATTAGAATTGGTAAAGAACTATAATAATAATATTCTACCATATACACACAACACCATCTAGCCCAAACTAAGTAGAGCTTATAATATGGATACTAGACAATGGATAACCATACATATATCTTTTTTTTTTTGTAAATACATACATATTATACATAGAAACACCCAGACCAAGACAAACATCCATGTACATGCACACAAATGTTTGACTTGTGCGGGAATCGAACCCGCGATCTCAGGCGTGACAGTAGATTACACTAACCACTACGCTATCGAGGCCGTCAAACTAATCGCCTAGGTAGATTTTATTTTTCTAGAGAGTTTAATTTAAAAGTACATCGCTGGCTAACTATTATAGATGACGTTAATTTTTATAAATTCCAAAACGGAAAAACTACGTATTATTTAAATTTCGTTAGAACTAATATAGAACTAATTATTTAGTGCATTCGCTACACCGCAGGGTATGGGCAATCGCCAGACACAGACACTCAAAAAATAGTTCAAGTAATATGCAACGGTCACGTGATACCACGTTACCTTGAGGTCAGAGGTTAAAGGTCATAGTCATTTCGGGGGTATATCGATTATGCTGAGTCGAATGGTGTTGACCGCGAGTCTCTAGCTCTTACAGTTCTTGAGTTGAAAGTTGTACAACAGACAGACTGACATTGATGTTGTTAATTTTTTCGAACTCTAAATAAGCATTTAACAGGTAGATAAGTACATCGCAAAAGCGCCTGAAGAAAAAGTATAATTTTAAGCCAAGTATCATTTTATGGCTCTTATAATTTATTTAGGCGTTTAGTTTGTAACAGTTTTACTTTGGGAGGTTATTCTACCTATTTTATTGAAATTACAATTATAAAATTGAAATTAAACTACTATATACGGATTTTATCGCGTTGTTTATTTGACACTTTATTACATAATTTTGTAAATTGTTACACTACTACTACTATTAAACTTTACTAATTTTTAAAGAGGGGAGACTCCTCCCTTTGACCATGGCTGCTGAAAAGCAACCGAAACGTCGGAGAAAGTGTAAAATTAAATTAAATCTAAATAGTTTTAATAACAATTTAATTAGCTTAAAAATTCTTTTTTTGACTTCAAATTGTTTTATAATAAAGTCCTCCAGACCGAATTTCGGCTACGGCAGCCAATCTTAACGGAGACTGGCCATCTGCGCAGGAGATATTATAGTGCACAAGTATGTGCGCAAACACAAGTGCACTCTCTGTTCCCTAATCCTCATGATCCGATGGGACGGTAATCGGACACGACCGGAGAGAGATCAGGCGCAGGACCAACGGCTTTCCGAGGCACGGGGGTGTCTAACACCGCCAACTTCCTAACTCCGGGCTCGTATTAAGATTTCTAAACAGGAAAACCCAATATGTTTTTTGTTGGCCCGACCCGGGATTCGAACCCGAGACCTCATGCACAGCAGTCGCATTCACTACCGCTGCGCCTACCCCTTGTATCAACATTTCTTAAATATCTTCTATGTACAGAAATTTGATCAGTTATATTTTAATATATGTATATATTAGCATTATAAATTGATCTGTCAATATAACAGGTTAAGAACTCCTGTAGATAAATACGCATGGCGTGTCCATGGCATCACATAATAATTATCTTTATGATAACAAAAAAAAAAGAAAATTCATGCGGGCCACTTCGAAACTCTTTAGCTTACGGCATGAGGTTTATGCTCTGAGCATTTCGATGAAAAATATAGTCAAATCTTTGAGATATTGATCAAAAACCGAGAACAAGCCTGGCCTGCTCGCGGCATGGCGATAAAGATTAGTGACGACACGCTAGGCATGTCACTGGCGCTCATAGCCAGTTGCACCATAGTACAATAAGAATAGTAAGAAAGCTACATACAAATCGGCCGCCGCCCGCCGCGCCGGTTTGAATGTACGCGTGAGTCGCCGGCGCCGTGTACGCACGCAATTTTCACGCACACAATCACACAGCCAAACGGGGCGGCCGGGGACTCTGTACGGGATGCGCCACGCGTTTGATCGCGCGCTTTCACGTACTACACTGCTCGCCCGCTCGAATTCGCTGCTCTCACTGGCCACTTTATATCCATTTAGTTTTGTAATAAACGTTATTATGACTTCAAAAAGAGCCAAAAAATATTGTAGTGTCTTCGGGTGCTTCAATAACAACTCCTCATACCCGGACTTATCATTCTTCCAAATACCTACTGAACGAGAAGCGTAAGTACCAACCTAAACATTTTTCTAATTAAATTAGGTATGTGTATATACGCTAATAGACTAGCTCAGGTTTCTGAATTGAGCATTTGAGTTCACAGATATGTAATTGTTCAGAGTCTGGTGTACTATGTTATAAGTAGGTATGTATTTACAAACAAAACTTATAATACAATGTGTTAAACGACAATAAATTAAACTAGTTCCTCGTCATATAAGGTGTTTAGATAGTTATATCGCGATATATAACGCTTTGTCAGTATTTGAAAAAAAAAAGATATTCAAGCTTAAATTGTGAAGTAGGTATTCAGCGCGTGTACGGGTCAATAACCGTACAACACGTGTATATTTTAAATAATTTATTTCATTGCACTTTACGCAGCAATAATGAACTAGTTCATCGTTAGTCGTCATATCGCGCGCGTGACTCAAATCTCTTACCTTTCATTATTTTCACTCATCCTCATTCTTTAATTAATTTGATCTTTATTACTTTATTGTGGACTTTAAATATAGCGAATTTTATTATCTTTTATCTTAGTTTATCTTTATCTCACCCCAACCCCGAACATTGGTCCTTCGAGCCGGATTCGTGACCATTACGCGAGTGCTTTATATAGTGTACCGTGTACGTGTCTCGCGAAACGACGAAATAACTAGACTTTGGAGTACAGTGCGCCCGTACGTGCTTCATCTCATCTCGTTGATCCTGTATGACCCCGGTGCCTACAAGGGCACCCCTTTAATCAGCTATTGATCCTGTGACATTGGTGCCTAAGCAGGCGCAAAGGAACCTATCAGTCTCCAGTTTGTACCGCACAGCTCGGACTTCGGTGCTGATTTATCTTCGACCCAAAGAAGCCTATACAAGTAAGGTATTTTTTTTCTATTACGAATATGTCCACAATGGAAGACATATTGGCTACCCAGCAGCAAATCATCGAAGCAGTAGATAAACTCTACTCGAACTTCAAAAAAGATGGAGCTGAGAGAAAAACTCCCGACTACATACGTCGACGATTAGAGAGCTTGGAGCAATATTTGACTGAATTTCACAATAATCATATGACCTTAATATCTTTTGGTGATCGATCTCATGTGTATTTTACGTCAAATCAATACGATCAAATGAAAATGAAATATAATACCATTAAAACAGCCATTCAGAACTATACACCTCTCACTGACAGACCTCAAACCCCTGTACTAAAACCTCCAACATTTCAACCATCCTCTTCCCAAGCGTCTCCGAATCCTCTTCTTAAAGATAGCTCACACTCGAGCAAGACTGAAGAGCTCTTAAGGAAACAAGCTACGAATTTCCGAGCTTTTTCGAGAGATGCTGCGGATATCGATCTTAATCTTATCACTGAAAAGTGGGAATTTGAAGACGTCCTTAAAACCTTAAAATCCCGTTGGACTGCAATTGATTCTGTTCACTGGGAGTTAGATAACGAGCTTAACGGCTCAAACAGTCAGTATGAGGAGCAATTTACAACCTATGAGAAACATTACAAAAATCTTAAAAAAGAAATTAACAGGAAAATGTGGTCTGTGGCACATATTGAAAAATCCACTCCCAAGATGGAAATCGCGACCTTTGAAGGAAATTACACTCAATGGGTTTCATTCAAGGACCTCTTTACTGAAACAGTGCACAATAATCCCTCTCTCTCGAACGCGCAGAAAATGCAGTTCCTTAAAAGTAAAATTAAAGGCGAGCCCGAGAAATTGATTCAACATCTTCAAATAAGTTCCACTAATTATCCTGTTTGCTGGAGTATCCTTAATCACCGCTACGAAAATAAGCGACGTATCTTTCTATCTCACCTCAAAAACATACTAAACATCCCTACATCTCAACAAAAATCAGTGAATCATCTTAAACGCATCCACGATACAACATACGAGTGCGTGAATGCTATAAAGAATCTCGGTGTTGACGTTTCTACTTGGGATCCTTTCCTTGTATGTATCTTAGCTGAAAAGTTAGACTCTGAAACGAATGATGACTATATCGAATCTTTGAAAGC